>VZTR01018499.1:11353-42006 GCA_013400775.1 Chaetops frenatus | reverse complement strand
TTTTCTAAGTTTGTTTCTCTGTGTTGTTGATGAGAAAGATAGTGGTAAAGGAAGATAAATGAGGTGGGAGAAAAGAACCATCATGGGTGGGGGCTGGGGGGGGGGAAGAAGAGACCACCTGGGGGTTGATTTTGATTTTGTTGTCTTTTTTTAATAAACTATTTTTTATCCTTGAAGTTTAGGCCTGTTTTGAATTTCTCTTAATCCTTATTCTCATGAAACCACTACACTACACTCTTGCCTGGTGTGAGCAGGCGAGCAGGTGAATGTGAAACCGCTACATTAAATGGTGTTTCCGCCCGGTTATGAACAAACCCATGACAAACATCCTCTAAAATTTGGTATTCAACTAAGTACTTCGATTTTTCCAACACTAAGCAAAACTACATTTCATTACTGACTTTAATGGAGTTGGGAAGGGACCCAAGAATATCCATAATGGTGTCTAGCATTTTGCAGATGCCTTTGGAAAATCTGCTCTGCAGAACTGATCAAGAATAGCTACTTCCCTTGTGAAGGGATAAGAGAAAAAGATCTCTGAACTATGTCACAGTGATTTTACTTAAATTAGAAGAAAAGGTAAGAGAAAACAGTTAATATCACATATTGCATGCTGTTCTATATTCTTCACTTATATTTTCAGTAGAACAAGCTGCCAAGTAAAAGTACGTATGCAAAATAAATGTTTGGGGAGTGTTCACCAATGGAATATGCCAGTGGATCCTCCTCCATTCATTTTTGAACTCTAAACAAAATTTAATAGTTGTTTAGACTCAGTGGTGGTTTAGTTTGGAAACATTTGTTATGTGGATGTCTTTTGTTTGTTTTGCTGAAATAAATGTTGCAGTAAAGAAATGGGGCCAAAGCTCACCACTTCTACATTTCAGCAGGTTGATTATTTTGTCATGAATGAAACACAGATTCACATGACTCACATTATAACTAGTATAATTTAATGAAATATGAAATAAAAACTAGTTATGGAAATATTAACATCTTGGGTACTTTTTTAGCCTGTTAGTCCCACTTTCATTAAAACAAGTCTTCTCTCTTATTGATTTAATGACTATTTTACAATTATACTGACCCTCAGCTTCATTGGCAGATTAAGAAGCTTTCCTCATGGTTCGTGTCTGACTTTACAAATTAACTGTTATTTTCCTTTTCCATGTGAGCTTAATGCCAGTAGGTATTTCTCCAATGGATAGTGTTTGTGAAATGAAGAGTTGAGGTGGAGCTGAGCTAGAGTTTGATGAATGCTGTCCAGGATCTACAATCTGAAATAATTTTTACCTTAGATAACACTTATTACATTCATGATTATTTCTTCTCTGTCTGCTGCTGTGTTTTCAAATACTAAAAAAAATTTCTCCAATAAATTGTCACTAATGTCAAGGAAATCTGGGGGTTTATCAGGTGAGAAAACTCCTGTTAGAGGGCTGCAACTCTTCAGACAGGGGCATCTGAGCTTTCCATGGATATTTTGGGTGAAGTTAAAAGAAGTAGTGTTGCAAGAGTACTGTGAGTAACTTAACAGTATTGGAGAGCTGCAGTCCTCAAGGTGTTGAGGGCAGAAGGCCTCTAATATGTGAGAGTTCCATTTACTCTAGGAGATAATTCTGAAAACTGTTGTAACTGCTCTTGTTTTTACTTTACCTGCAGAGTTTATTAAGTGCATCTGCAGTTGTCTTCACTTGGATTTTCTGTGCTCACCTCTTCAGGACCATAGTGCTGGGATCCTTCAGGGTCTAAACCACTCAGTATTTTTAGCTGAATTAGGCCCAAATAAACCCTTCCACATTTAATGAAGTGTCAAAACTAGTTTCTGTGTGACACTTAGACCTAACGTGTCTTACTTTAAAATCATTTGCATGTCTGTGACCTGTAGATTAAGAAAACCCAACATAACTATGAACACTCTTCATTTTTTCTAATTCAACCTTTTGCACTTTCATATTTATTTTTTCCCAGTCATCTTTGTGGCATTATCTGTTCTCCATTTCCTTTAGCAGTAAAAACTGGATGTTGGCAGCAAGGATGTTTTTTTGCATATGGAAGAACACTTCTCCAAGGTTTTAGTACTGCCTCTGTCCTTCTTCCAGACCTGTAAGCATATACTCAGCTTACTACACAGAAAATAGGTGGAACAGAATATTTGGATAATAATTTGTAGTTCACTGATTAGTCCTTGCTTTAGAAGTTGTGTTTGAATTTATTGCTCCGTTGCACCAAAATGAAAGGATGAAGGTTTTTTCCTCCACTTAGCAAGCACATGGCAGCAGCAGCAGCCTGAGCTTGTCCACACCCCTCTGGAAAGGTGCTTCACTCCTCTGCAGGAGCCATCCCCTGTGTGAGACACAGCACTTCTCTGTAGTCCTCTTAACTTCTGTGATAGCCAAAATCAAGGGCAATTCTACTGATAGTTTTCCCTCTTCAAACTATCTGAAGACTTTTCTTCATTAGGAAAGTTGCTAAGATTTGTTTTATACAGGCCACTGCAGGCCAAATTAAAATTATTGTAGGGATAGGAACTGAGTGTTCTAAAGTAAAAATATTTTTCAAAATTTTCATTTTACAAAATTTAAAGAAAAATTCTGTATTACATTTTCCAACTAATTATGTAAGTGTTTAATAATTACATGCCCTGCATTTTAAAGCCTACTAAGCCAATTCACTATTTTATATTGGATTTTGCAAAAGAGAAAAGTGAGCCCCGCTTCTGTTTTATTCCTTTTTTCCCCACCCCGTACTGTAATTTGTTAATTTTCTACCACAGCCAGCTTGTTTGCACATCACTTTGCTGAAAGCTCTATTTTTGGTGTACCTGATTAGATAGATTAGACTCCAGACAGCATGAACTGCACTAAACTTGGGGCAACATCAGCAGCTGATTGCACTGTGTTGCCTAACAACTTCCCAAGTTCCTGCATTTGTGCTGAGTTGCCATAGCAATATCTACCCACTGGTAGTGGACTTGCTTGAGAAGTTGCAATTAAAACAACTGTCAGACTAATATAATGACAGATACATTAGCCACAGCAACACCAAGAAACTGGAAATTATTTCTGTCACAAACATAAATTAAGCTTCATTTGGCTTTGGATCATCCCTAGGTATGTGTCTGTTTTGGAAGGTCCAACATTCTGCAGCTTTATTCAATAAATGTAACTATATAAGTACATAAGATGGGCTGGAATATTTCACTATTGGACACAATATGAGGATCGAGTACTCCTTGTCTCATGGACACTGCTCAAGGGGGACCAGTTTTAATACTGTATTTTTGCAACACCCTTCCTTTTGCCTCTTTGTGTTATAAAGCTGTGCTTTGTTTTATTCCTTCAACTTGCTGCAAATATTCTTGATATCAACTCCTTATATTTGGAGATGATGAAGGAAAGAGAATGTTTGTGGATATGATTTAAAATTATATATATTTTTTCTTTTAAAATATCCCTGAGTTCTTCTACTTCTTCAGAGTGGGTATCTTCTTTCAGGTACTTTACATGCTAAAGTTGCAAGGTTGAGATTTTTCAGATGAGGAAAGATAATGTAGAAACTTTAACCCAGCAGTAATTATTAGTCCATGTGTTTTGCTTCACTGGCCTATTCAGACAGAAAAAATCCCAAATCACTGTCTCTGCAAAAGATGCTGGAGCCTTTACTTTGGATGCATGTTTCCAGATTTGTTTGGTTTAACTCAATAGATTGAGAACTCTGTTTCCCCTCTGGTATTTGGTTTTTATCTGTTTAGCTTTCCTGGATTAAAATTCAGTTTAGTCAAATACTTGGATGAAATGATGCCTTAATTTGGTCTCCCTGACAGAGATTTTTCCTCCCTGAAGCAGCAACAGATTGCTTTTCTCAGTGTGCTCTGTAACTGTGGCACTAAGTGCTAACTGACCCACGTTTCTGTCTTGAAACACAGTGTTAAAATCTCCATTTAGAAAATATCACATTGTCCACTTCCACTCTTCCTTAATTGTCCAAAATTAAATGTGATCAGAGTGGGACCCTGTTCAAACAGACACAGTGTGGAATGCAAACTGCTTGCTGATGATGTGTTTGCTTAGCAATTTGCAGGCTATCATTCTGATTAATAAAAAAAATTCACTGTATCTATGGAAACAAAGTGTGGAAAATAGCTTTTGCATCTGAGGAATGTTCAAGGAAAATGATTAGTTTGCCTTAAAAATGATAGCTGCTGTCTTCAGAGCAAAACTCAGGGCATTGCTGATGTAGAAAGGACTGTAGCAATGTGTGGCATATAGGATCCTAGTATTTTAACTGCATTCCAATCAAATATTGTTTTAGCAAATTCTATTTATGCAAATCACTGCATCTGGTTTGGTTTTTTTGATACTTTTATGACTTGCCACGTCTTGATTGAGATGGCCCAAAAGATGATTTAAGTAATATTAATTGATTGCCTCAAGATTAACTCTAAAGGAAATTAAAATTTCAACATGAAGATAATAAACAGTATTTGCCCAAAATTTGCCAATGTTTTTGCTCTTTTAGAGAGCCTTAGTGTAGAATTGTCTTCTTGCCTGGCTCTTTGCTGGAGAGTTAAAAACCATGTATGTATTCTTTCTTTCTTTCCCATTTTTTTTTTCCAGCGGAAGCTGTTGGCCAACAAATGACGGTTCTAGGAATGCTGCTGGCATTGAAAATTCTAGTCTTTAAGACATCTTTTTCTCTCAGCTTCTTGACTCCTAGACATTATTTATGTGCTCAAAGCATCTGTAGGCCAAGTGCTATTGTCACAGCAAACACAGGAAACTTCTGCCCTCCTTTAATGGCAAATAAAAATGGGTGGCTGAGTTGACTCACCCCTGATCCTGCAGATGGATGCAGAGGATCATAATCTTCCTTGGTTACCAGGCTTCCATTCAAGTTACAAATATGGAGAACACAACCTTGATCCCATTTGGGTGAAGATAAAATAAGGTTTGTTCCAGGAGCACATACTGGTGGTTGATCCAAGGGACTGGGTCAGTGCTTCCCTGGAGTAAATCCCTCTGACACACATGGAGAGGAGACATCATACCCTCAGCTCTACAGACTTACTCCTGCTGCAATCTATTGAGGTAGTTAACTGAGCTTGGAGTTGACTGGAGTAAAAATCCATGTTTCCCAGGAGAATAGCTGTGAACAGGGCACTTTTCCATAGAAACAAAGAAAGGAGCTGAGGAAGCAAGTGGATAGTCATTGTTTTATTGAGAACATTCTTTAACAAATTACTGTGAACTAAGAAAGTTTCAGAATATTCCAATTTGCTAGTAATATATTAGTATTTTATAGCATTTTATAATTCATGTAATTTATTTTCTATAGTTCCTAATGTTGAATTAGGTCAAAGGGCTTGCCTGGTGATTTGATGAAAGGAAAGGCTTGAATTGTAAGAATAGACAAAAACTGATTTAATTTATCTTACCTTGGTCTGCATTAAGCAGGGCACAGATCTGAAATTCTGTGTCCATCACCATTTCCAAAGATTTTGGGTAAAGGCAATAGAATGGAGCTTTTCAGAGTGTACACTTCATGGCCCAGCTGTATCTGGCAGCCTTGGGTGACATGAAATATTGAAAGGGGGAAAGATTTGCTTAGGCTGAGGAGGAAGCGAGCCCAAAACACAGTGGATAATCCTTGGTAATGAAAGAAGGGAACAGTTTTTCCAAGGTTTTGTGGCTTTTTTTTTTTTAGTGAAATACTATTCCTCAGGGGCCAGGGAAAGCATGTGGGTATGATGCAAGCTGTAACGAGGTGCAAGAGCAGTGCAGTAGCAGAACCCCTCATGCTCCTTTTGAAACCAGCCTTTGCTGAAGGCAGCAGAGGCTGCAGGAGCTCTGCTGAAACTGTGTCCCTTTTAGTCTTACTGCAAAATTCGGTTTTTGTGTAAAACTCCTACTTCTTGCCTGTTCTCTGTGCTCCAGGGGAAAAGAAATTTCTTGAAGTAAAATACTTCTTATGAGAGTCAACCTTGGGAGCTTCTACTTGGATCCATCTTTTAAACAGAATCTGAATGTTTAAGTAGAGTTTTGTGGTCCTTAATTTGGTCTGGCCTAGACCCACTTGTAACAGCTGTGGATCAGTTAGTGGGGAAAAAATGTAGTTGAAAAGCTCGAAGAAAAAGAAAATGCCATGTAACACAGAAAACTAAAACAGGCATACAAAAATAAACATTTAGAGTATGTCTCAAGATATATTTAAAATGCATAATGTAGTAAGATATAATGCAATGTAATTGCAACATTAATTGCCAAAATATAAATGCCTGAACCTTTGAATGTTTTGATACTTTTTACAGGCCCATGTAAGGCATAAAACTCTAGATATTTTAAAACAGTTATTGCAGTGATGGGCTATGAAAGTTTATTTACTTGAAAAGAAACTGAGCTTAATTAGGAATCCAAGTGTATTGCAATAGTTCTAGCTGGATGTACACCTTTTCACTTATGTCAAAAGAATTGTTTACACAGGTTAAAATATTTTTGCAGTTAAGTATTATTTTAGAATTTATGGGCAGGCGGCTGAGTTTGGAAAAAAATTCATGCGGAGGCAGTATAATGTGGTATAACATCATCTGCAAGAGTCTTTGTAAAGGGCTACACAGTGTTTTAACCAGACATAAGGAGCAAAGTGCTCCTTAGCAGATGGCACAGCAGAGCTTTTCTTGAGAAAGATTTGTTTTGTTTTGTTTGCATTCACTTCCAGCTATGACGAGAGTTTGCAGGAGTGTTTCCAGATCATCCATGTGAGCTATACCATGCGTGAAGCTTGGAAAGTCAAATGTCTGCAAATGTGTCTGTGTGTTCCAGACAATGTTGGATTGGGTTTGCTGTGGGATTCTCTTGGAGGGACACAAATTGAATTACAATGAGTGAGACAGGAACTTGGAAAAACTTGGAACAATCTGAACATGGAGAGTCTTTAGATTTATAGCACTGTGGATTAAAAAAGAAAACAAACCCAGAGAAACCAAGAAACAAACTAGCCCCTAACCCCTTCTAAAAATCCCCACCACCCAAGAAACTGAAAAAAAAAAGGAATAAACCCCACTACAGATGTTATGCATACCACATAGCTGCAAAAATGCCTTTTCTGGTTTTTTTTGGCATCCTGATTTCCTTCTTCCTCTTTAAGAAACTTGCCAAGGAATGGATGAAAATGTTAAATATTACACCAGCAAACCTATGATGGGACACATCCTTCATCTTCAGTTACTAAAGGGAAATCTCAGGCATGGGGAGACTGAGTTAGGCAAGGTCATATAGGCAGTGTGTGACAAAAATAAATACTCCTCCAGATTCTCAGGTTGGTGTCCTTATGGCAACATTAAATTCCACTGTGCCCATTATTAAATACATTTCTCTGAGAAAATGGAATCATTGGTAACGTGTAAAAATCAGAAAGATGAAGTATTTGGGAAGACTCCTGAAAAGTTAATTGTATTTCTGTAACAAATTTTGTTCAGAGACCAGAATATTACTTACTTAGGTTGTAGGAAAAGCTACATACTCAGTATATAAATAAAACCAACTGCAAATATAATAGTACTTTTTCCTTTTAAATCTAGCAGATATTCCCAATTCACTGCAGTATAATTTAACATAGTATTGTAATATTAATATAAAATATTCTTTTCAGGAAAATGAATTACAGCAATTCCAAGTTCAGGTGTCTATATCAGGTAGTATAAAGGAAACTTTATAAAAAGAGTAGTCAGAACATATTCTTAGGATATCACATCTATTCAACAAACTAGTTCAAGAACTCCTGTGTGTATGAATTTGCATCTGAATTAGAATAGTTTGTAATTGTATAGTTAGTGTGATACTGGTAAGTGGTACTGAATTTTCATCTGCCAAAGCCATACTTTAAGATAACTTTCCTAAAAAAAAAAAAAAAAGCTGTTTGTTCTTCTTAGCTCTTACTCAGTGTTGCTCCAAGTGTAAACTCCCCTTCATTTGAACCTTCAGTGTATTTCCTTTTGTATTAATGTAATTCAGAACAAACTGTATTATATGACATGTTATGTCATTAATAAATCTGTGAAGCTAATAAATCCTACTTGTAGTTTTGAAAGGAGAACACTGCAATTCTTTCATAAAGCATCTTTTTATCAATGGAAGATGGATACAGAAATATCAGAATAAGAATGGTTAAACTTGTAGTGTTACTTGCATGGCTGATCTCTTTGGAGACAAATGGTTACAAAATCAGTTTTCTTACAAAATAATTTGATTTGAATATTATAAAAAGTTATAAAAAAAGGAAGAGGGATACTCTTTCATGTTCTGTCAAATATAAATAGATACAGGAATTATTTGAAAATTTTCTCACAGGCTTAACATTTACACAGTTGTCCTTATGACCAGTTTGTGTGCCAGAATGAATTCTTAGTGAAGCATGCATGGCTTGAATGGATGTGATAGAGTAAAAAATCTGAAATTAGTGAATTTTTTCATTGTATGCAGTACATCACAATAAAAAAAGTACTTAAAAATAATGGATTTGGGCAGAATATGTTTTTGTGTACAATTTAACAAAACCCAGAAAATGATATTTTTGCAGATTACAAGTAGTGTTGGGATGATGAGTGCAAGCAATTTGTAATGGGGTTTGGGGTTTATATTTTTACAGAAGCCAGGAGTTGGACTTGATGATCCTTGTGGGCCCCTTCCAGCTCAGGAACTCATAGGATTCCAAGGCTACACCTTGCCCCGGTTTAAATAAATTGGTGATTATGCACAATCAAACCTCAAAAAATTAGTGCCCCATTATGTCCATGCCCTTTAAAATATGCTGCATTTTGGTTTGTGTAATACAGGGAGTGTTGTGCAGCTAGCTGACCGAGAATATGGAATATACAAATCACTTTATTCTAGGACGTATTTTGTTATTTGTGCTACCTTGCTTAAGTCAAGTTTTGCTCTCTGTAGTTGTTTATGGTTTTAGGCTTTATTTCCTTTGTCAGATTGCATTTCTTGTACAGTATTAAGATGTTGCCAAATTACTTTTGCTGGTCAAGAAAATATCTAGTGATTTGTTTGGAAGAGAAGTCCATCTTAGCTTTGCTTTGCAGTTATATTCTTATAAAGGGTATTAGTTCAAATCACATTTCCATGTACTCTGTACAAAGAAAATAGCACATGAGTGATTTTCTGTCCCTGATTGTCATCTCTTACAGAATTGTATTATCACTTAGTGATCACTTAGCATCAGTTTGTTCCCTTTTAATTGTCAAATGAGTATTAAATGTCTCCTCTCATTAAACCTCAACAATGTTATTTGTCTTAGCTGGTCAGAAGAACAGTGTAACTTCAGTGTGCTTGTACAGATGAGTTCCTGTATATCCTTAGTTGCAAATGCTGTAAAGTCTTTTAGGATTTTGGTCTGCATGCTCCTTAAACTCCCATGCTGTCTTTAAAGGTAAAAGAAGCCTCTTGGAATTTTATCCACTAGAATGTACTTCTTTTAAAAGCTACTTATTTTAAGACAAAATGAACAGTGTGCCAACACGTGGATTATTAAATAGTCTGCTCTGCAATAAAATATGAGCAAATGTTATTCCCATCTGTGGTCTTCACTGAAGACTAAATAAGGGAGAACTTGCATCTAAGAATGTTTTGAATATGATTTGAATAGTATTTGCTGGTGAAAAGGCCAAGTTTATAGATCTTTTATATTGCAACCTTAGTACTTGGAAAACATGGAGACTGTATTGAATCATATAAATGAGACTGCAGGTAAGGCAAAACTGGCAACTCTGGAGTAACATAAAATGGAATATCAGTGTCCCATTGCTGTGCTAGAACGCATTTCGTTTAATAGCTTTAAATCCCAAAGGTTCTCTTTAGGATAAGAGTACACTGAATATATTCCATGCTTTACTGTAATTTTGTTTGAAGGATTCTTCTCATCTGTGTTCCTTCCCACTTTTGCATTCTATGTGACAAAAAGATGATCTATTTATTTATACATAGAAAAACAAAAAAGCAGAATTATAGAGTATAATTTTAATGGTTCTCAGGAGCATAAAAATTATTCAGTGGTACCTAAAATTGGTGATATTTTATTAGTAATTCTCAAAATCAAAGGTTTAGCTAAAGAGCCAGATTGCTATGACTTGAACTAACTTAAAATGTTGGTTTCTTTTTTTTTTAATAGGCATTTTAAGAAGCAGAATGTACATGGTGTGTTTTCCATGTAACAAGAATTAAAAAAAATATTTTTTGTTCGATGCTAACTGAAGAAACTCCCAAATCAGCTTCAGGTTCACGCCCTTGTACAATGGCTGTCATAGAGCACCCAGCACTACACGAGCATGTATCTGTGCCTGTATTTCTGTGAAATTCTGGCAGCTGCCTTTGAGTGCTTAATAATCATAAGGTACATGAAGAACCTGACTTGTCCCATTGTGAAAATATAGCTCCTTCAGGTTTAAAGACAAGTGCAAAATCACGTTAGCAACTCTACCGACTGTCTACTTATTAATTTTACAACATATTAATTAGATAGTTAGTAATGATACCAGTAATATTGTTAGAATGGCACGACAAACAATTACTAAAATCCCCACTTAAGAACTAAAAAGTTCTATTTCTCATTTCAAGTTTTTTCTTCTGTAGGGGCCAGGAGCTGCCCCCTGACCAACGGCTGTGGTTGCATTGTAGGTTGAGGCAGAGCACAAAGATACCTCAGAGCTGGAGAAAAGCCAGCAGAAGCCCTGGCTGCTCCAGCATGATATGGTCCCTGCTCTGGTAGCTCCATTGACAAACACCCTGAATCCTGAATCTCCTGAAATGCCCACTGGGATTTGCCCACTGCAGGCAAAGCTGCCTTGCTGGGTGTGCGGGTCTGCAGTTCCAACAAGCAGCAGACACTCGTCCATGCTGGCATCTTCAAGTGGATGGTCATGGATTTCAAGGTGTGCTCTGCCTTACATTGAACTCAGACCACATTTATGTTTTTCCTTATTAGATTTTCTAAACTTTCCTAAGTTTGTAATTTGTGCGAATTTCCAACATGTTTTATCAGCTGATGAAAAATCTGAAATATGTTTTCTCAAATTTATTCTCCTGTTTATGCTTTTTGTTCAGCAAATGGATTCTTGGCTTGGGACCAAATAACTGGTTTTTATATAATTAAATCCTAAAAGTACTTGTATAAGAAGGACAAAAATCAAATGAGTAGGAGGATAAAATGCAAAGATCTAATTTCTTTGAAGTTTCAGTTTATAAGTTTGTTATTATTCTTGATGTTCTTGCTTTTAAAAAATTCCCAGTTCGATTAGAGACTCATTATTTAGAGAGTAAAAATTCTTCATTGGAAAGTTCTTTTTAGATGTAAACTCCATGGGTTTTTTGGATTTTGAAAACAGCTTTCTTTTTGAAGACAGTGTTTTGGGGTAAAATATCTGTGTTAGTGTGATCAGAGTGATGAATGTTTTGGTTTTGTCTCCTGTTGTTTGTTTTCTTTGTCATTGTCAGTTTATTTTTGCTTTGTTTCTTTTCAGTTGGAGCTTTCCAGCATGTCTGTAAATTTTTTTGCAGCATCCTTTGGGATGCCATTGGCTTATAGTGATTTCTGGATTATGTCTACTTTTTCCTATGCTGAATTTGCAGCAAGAATTTTGAACACAAACCCTGCAGTGTTTTATTCCCTAATCATTTTTACTGCATCACAAAAGAGCTTTCTAAGCTGCTGTCTTCATCCAAGTGGCAGAAATCTTGTACACGAATGAAACAAAAGGTGCTTTGGAAAATACATAGAGATTATGAGAAACTTGAGATACTACATACTTAAAATTTTTTTTAGCAAAAATATTCTGTTTAATCCACCAGGTACTTTCTACTAAAAGCATGTAGCAAATAGGGAGAAACATAAATTCTGAACTAAAGGGATTCCACAGAACAAAATATTTGTTTTTTATAAGAGGCCACATTTGTTTGAAACTTAGAGCAGTGCCAAGAATGATTTTGTTGGTACAGCCCTTGGTGCCCTGGTCTGGTGCTAAGTTACTGTATAGGGCATAGAGTGAAAGCTGGTCTTCATTTCTTCTCTTCTGCATAATTTTGTGCCAGAAACACAGCCCTTTTTCCTGAGCTTCATGTAGCCTATGTGATACCAAGTATTCCACATCCTTAAAGATTCAGGTTAGAGTAAAAAACTTTCACCTACGCTGGGTGATACAAAAAAGTGTTACAAAATGTTTAAAAGGATGTACTTAGACTTAACCACCTGTCGTGATCTGTGTCTTACCAGATGTACAAACAGCAGTAAATTGCAAATAGGGTGAGGTTATCCCTAATGGCCTTTCCTAACCTCTCCATTTATGGGCCGCCACTGTGTCCCCTGTGTGCTGCCCCTGCCTTTCCTTATTTCAGCAAATGCTGCTCCACACGCCTCCAGCTGCCAAGAAAGCCCCATCCAGCAAACACTTCAAAACTGGGTGCTGTCAGCATTTTAAATCCTTACAATTCTAAGTCCACAACTATTAAAGGAAATTGATTGTTTCATGTCTGACATGGTTGGGCTTTTGATGTTTGAAAAAGTAATTTGGAAGACAACTTTCTGGGGTTCATTTGAATTCAGCAAAGACTATAACTCACTTTGTAAAACACTTCTGACCCAGCAGATCAGGCTTGTTTTTGAAACTCAGTGCCCATCATCATCATGCTAACCTTCACGATTTCCTCAGGAAATCTAAAACTGTGTGTTTTATCTTTTTATTCTCCCTATTATAAGAAATTCCACACCCACCACAAAAAAACCCAAAACCCCAAGAGAAAACGAAAAACCCTAAACACCCAAAGACAACACCTCAACCAAAAAGCAACTAACAAACCCACAGAAAACCATGGGGCCCCCCCTTATTACTGCTTTTGATAAAGTAATACGGAATACGAAATATTATCAAGCTAGAAGATCCAGATTATTTAGGAATTTGTTGCAATATGGGAAGAATTCCTTTATCTGGTAATAATTGTATAGGGCAGTGTTGAGTGACTACATTGATAGATGAGAATGAACTGTGTTTGCCTTCTTTGTACTCAGTTTAACTGTGTTCAATGACTTTGTTAGTGCAGGGCATATTCATAGTACACAAAGGGACTGAATGTATCTATTTTTATCTTTCAGATATTTTCTTCTAAAATGCCATATTGTAGTATACAGTCAGCTGTGGTATTCTTACACACAGAAATTTAATTTGAAGGTGTTTATTTGATTAATGATGTAAAACTATGGAAACAAGTCAGCAGATTTTTCACTGATGAGCACTTTCTTTTTTCAGTGATCAGCTTGAAGGCCATGGGTATGTTGATGCTCTGAGTGAATTAGAGAAACTTGCTTTTTTTTTTTTTTTTGTTTTGCATGGTTTTCAAGCTTCTTGTCTGGAGNGTATTCTTACACACAGAAATTTAATTTGAAGGTGTTTATTTGATTAATGATGTAAAACTATGGAAACAAGTCAGCAGATTTTTCACTGATGAGCACTTTCTTTTTTCAGTGATCAGCTTGAAGGCCATGGGTATGTTGATGCTCTGAGTGAATTAGAGAAACTTGCTTTTTTTTTTTTTGTTTGTTTTGCATGGTCTCCAAGCTTCTTGTCTGGAGAGTAGGAAAGAATTTCCAAAGAAGTTCCTGGAACTGGATTGTCTTAAAAGTTTTATTTTGGGGTGTACTTACTTGTTTAACACTTATTCCTATGAAGGAAGGAGTTGAGGAACTGAGAAGGGAATGGAGAAGGATTTTAGTATTATGTGCTTGGCACTGTTATGGCATGTTTTTAAATGCTGTAATTAAAAAAAAAAAAAAACAAACCAAAATAATAGAGCATGTGTATGTTTCATTACAAGTGAAAAGTATTTACCCTTTCAGATACTTACAAGTAGATATCATAGGAGCTATACAAATGCACACTAATGAGGATTAATGAGCTGTTATGTAAGTTAGTATTTAATTGATCTGGCTAAGTATCAGTCTGTAGGAAGAAATGCAGTTTTTTTAATGCAAGTAATGATTTTTGCATATGCAAATATATGTGATTGGAGCTGTGTCAATCCCTAGCAAATTCCAGTGTGCTCTTTTGTGAGATTATAGAAGCCTCTGCCAAGTGTACTTTCAGATAATTTTTCTGAGTGAATTTGGAACCTGATTTCCCAAGAAAACTTCAACTCATGCCCATTCCTGCCAATTTTGCGGAGTCAGTAATAGGAACAAACTAAGTATGCTTTGATATCTATAATGAGAAGTAGTAGAATACTTTTTATATTGTAATACTTATTTTGGAGGCAGTTTTTTGAGTAAAAAGGTTACAATATTGATGTGATAGATCTTCCCCTTACAGTTTTCACAAATTTAAAATGTTGCTGAGTGTCGTGGAGGTAGGCCTTGGCAGAGAATTTCCTCAGCCTGGATTTTCTTTCCCTATTTCTCTGCCTTGCTTATCATGTCATACATCTCTCTTCAGCAGCATTTCACCTCACCAATATATTAGAACTCATCAGATTTTGACACAAAGTATGTGTCTATCTGAAAAAAAAGCCTTCAAAAGAACTTTGAAGTCTATGTTGATACTTACTTGGAAGGGTAAAAACCATGCTAATACTAAGGAACATCCAACAGAATGTTGTCCCAAGCCAATTTAATATATATTTTGTCTATCCTTAGAACTATTTACAGAAACCCTATTTGGTTAAGTTACTTTTTATTGTCGTCAGTAGATAAGTTCAGTCAGATGGGTCAGAATCTGCAGAAGGCATTGCTTTTACTAAAGCTTCATTGAAATTAAATTTGGAGTTTGAATCGATGCCCAGGAATGATGTCAGCTATAGCAGATTAAATTTGCTAACGTCTCTTCATTTTAATTGTGTTTTTAAAACAAAGCAGATAATTCTTCCAGGCTTTTGCCTTTTAATGCTTTCAGTCTTTGTTTGGGCTGCATATTTTGGGTTATTGAATATTAAATTTTAAATCTATTTTGCAGTACCTCTGCATACAAAACCATCGATTTAGTAGACACGTTTCAACAATAATTTGTAAGTAGTAAAATATTCAATATTTTATTAGTCTTTTGCATACTGTCATAGTTGTTGTTCTATATTATGGAGGAATGAGTAAAGGGAAAGGCAGCGAAATAATTACTGATGTGCAATATTGTCTGTTACTTATCCTGAAAAATGAAATGCACAAAATGGTTCTTGAAATCCTTTAATATTAAAACTGGTATATAACATATAGGAAAAGAGTTAAATAATTCAATTTTCTGTCTCTGATAGTATTGTGTATTATATATACCAGGACAGGATTTTGTATTATTGTAACAAGATAATTTTGCTTTTGTTCTATCTGGTGATATGCTTATGCTCTGACCACAGCCTGAGAATTGCCAGCCTTTTTATTTGTATCAATGGCACATTAATAAGAGTTATAATTATTTTTATACCTAATCTGCTAAAAATCTTAATAAGATAATTAAATCAATTGCATCCTGCAGCAATGAGTTCTGCAGGTAAATTGTATCGTCCATATCCTGCTGCTGGAAACAATGTGAAGTGTTCAAATTTCAAGTACTTTAAAATAACATTCAAGTAATTGGAAATGAAAAGTCCTAATTTATTGAAGTAAGCTTTCTCCATGGTGGCAATACTTTGCTGTATGTTAGAATCCTAGAGCACCAGTTTTAACTGGAATGGAACTCTGGAGGTCTTGTAGTCAAATGTGATGAAGGTACCTGGGGATGTGTCCAGCTGAGCCTTGAACACTCCTAGGCTAGCAATTCCACAGCCCCTCTGTGCAACCTCTTCCACTACTTAACTACCCATAATGAAAATTCTTTTCAAAATATTGTATTTTCTAGTTGTGAATTCTTCCCCCAAATGTTGGAGTTTCTCTGGTTTCTACTTGCCTATTATCTCTTGTCTTATAAATGGGCACCTTTGAGAAGTATCTGAGAAGTGTCTCCTCTCTCTTTGACCAGGTGCCTGTAGCTGGGGAGCAATAAGGACTCCCCTGAGCCTTCTCTACTATGGGCTCCCCAGTTCCCTCAGCATTTCATAGACGATAGAGAGCAGCCTCACAAGGACCTTTTCTGGCTCCTTCAGCACCGTGGATGCCTCCAATCTCATGCATTCACTCATGCCCAAATCAGTGAAGTGATTCTTTCCCTTTATCTTTCTAGAGCAAATACTGCTTCACTCCCACAGTGTGTGCTAGGAGGCTTAGGGACTAGGAAACCCTCAGGACAAGCCATTCCATGGAAAAGTAAAATGCTCTTTTCCGTGATTTTTAAATGCCTTCCACAGAAGATACTTGGGAATTTTTACCATCCCCTCTTCTCCTCTTTTCCAGATCTTATCTTTACCTCTGTGTTCACTTTCCTTTCACCAGTGCTAGTAACCATCCCAATACTGTGAGAATTTCTTGGCTGAGACCAGTCAGATAAGTCAGGGGGAATAGGTTTGTCATTTTTGCAGAAAAGCAGGTTGGCCAGGTTGTACCTATGTAGATTTAGTCTCTTGTTTCTCTGGGGTGTTGACATGTGAGGATTCCCTGGTGTCTAATGCTGAAATAAGGAGGTACAAAGGTAGCCTTTATCCTACTATTGCATACTTCTCTCTCCAGGCTTTCCATTAGGCAAAGGTCTTTATGTGACCTGACCTATTACTTTTAAAAAACATTTAGACATAATGGCACTTCCTGTTGTGAAAAATATCAGGCAGTATGTTGCTGATGCTAGAAAAATGTTTATTAGGTTTCCTAATGTAATTAATCTCTGATCTCAGAAGTGGTACATGAATACTGCTTCACTCTTTTTAAAAAGCAGAAACAGTGTTGGTCTGACAGCTGAAGACAAATAGAAGATGAAATCTTTGTCTCATTCTTGTACTTGCACTGCTACTTTTTTGTCTTGTATACTTGTCATAGCACTTGGATAACCTATATTTCTGCTTGTTTATCTATTTTCCTTCTGTTTGCCTCATGGTTTGATATAACTTCCCACACCAACACAAGGTTAGTTATGAAACTCAGAACATCAGGTACAAAGTTCTCAGATAACTTCTAGCTGGTTTTTTATACAAGGTGAGTATATATTAAAACTTTCTTTGAAATTGTTATCCACTATTGCTTACTTTCTCTGGTCTTCTTTATCAAGACTTCCAAGAGACAGGGAAAGCTACACTTAAAAAAATTTTCTTGTGTACATGAAAATTGTGTAAACCTCTGTTAATTTTAGCAACTCTCTTGAGCAATCAGCCTCTCTAGCCCCAAAAGCTCTTTTTTCTTCAGAACTCATTAGTCACATAACTTGGTCAAGTTTTAACTGGTTTGGAAAGATGCCATAGCACAGCAAAGTTCATTGGTGAGGAAATTTTACTCTGACCATACTATTTGCACAACACTTGAGCAAGATTTTAGCACTGGACATCAGCAGAGGAGATGTTTTTTTTCCTGCTTTATTTTGTTCTCTCTGCAGCTCACACTTTGACCCCAGAAGTGGTCTCACTTTTCCTGAGAGTGAGTTGCACTGCAACCTTTTTACCTTTGACTGCATGCTCTTCTCTAAGTGGAAAGCAGGGTTAGTGGAGAACTCCTTTACTTGACAGTTGAGTGGGAGAAGGAATAACACTTTACCCACCTGGGAGGTGCTGGAAAGTGTTATTGCTCAGGGTCCTGTGTCATCAAACAGAGCCATGTCAGATACCTGTCTTTTGAGATGTCATGAGGACTTGTAAACTGCTTGCAACTGTCCCAGTGACAGCCCCACTCCTAAACGATGTAATTTTTAAGTACCAGTACTGTTGACAGAAAAGGAACACTTCGTAATTTGGGAGGTTTAGGCTTCCTCCTAAAAATGTCCTGAGTCAGTATTTGTTTTCATGAAACTGCATTGCTTAGCTTTGTTATGTTCACTAGCATACATCTATCTTCACAGAATACAATTGAAACTTTTTGAATATAGCTAATATTCTTGCAAAATAAATTCCTCTATGAAATGTAGTCTTTCACTGAAAATGTAGTTGTGTAACTATAGAAAAGTCTAATTTCTAAAACTCTATGAATAATGCATCAATGATTCAGACAGATTTTAAACTCTATAATGGCTGATCAGAGCTCAGGAATAGACTTACCTTCTAATACTGCAATAATAAGCAGATTTCAGTTAAGGTAAGCCACAGGAACCAATCAATGTTTTCCAAATTTGAGGTCCAGATATAATATGTCATTTAGGCACTGGGAAGGATTTTGATAGGCAAAATAAAAAAAAAAAATCCTTCCCAGTGCTGCCAGTTTTCTGCATCAGTTTAGTGGTCTTTTGACTTTTAAGGTATTTAAAAGCCAAAACCTGGAAAGCATCTTGCTGAAATTAAGGTTAAAATGCAGAATATGTTAAGAAAGGGCCTTTTCAGCTGCCCTTAGGTTTCAAATTCTGTAGCAATTCCATGAAGTATAAAGGTTTGAACAGAGTAATTCTGAATCAGATATTGTGCATTTTACAACATATACAGAACTGCACCAGAAGTACAGGAGATACTTGGGGTTACAATGCAGCTTTGTCTCAGAGGGTGTGTTTGCCATTCTGTCCTGGAAGCTCAGATGTGCAATTAAGGTTTTGAAGGAATCCCATGTGGGGTGGGATGATTTAATTCCACCTCTTTGGGACAGCTACTAGAGGAAAGCTTCTGTAGAGTAAAAATAGCTACAGTCAGGGTAGATTCCCAAGTTTATCTCTTTAGTTTTAGTTTGAGATGAAGAGACTTTTTTGTCTGCTGGCATCTGCTCCATTATAATATTTTAAAAATATCAAGAAACATTTTCTTGTTGCTGTGGGCCTTGTGTAAGTAATGTTTAGCAAAAGGAAACTATATTCTTGTTTTCTTTGTGGAATAGCTCAAAATGATTTATTGAAAACCTCTTTTAGACAATAATTACCTGAAAGTACTCCATGTTGTCTAAATCTCCACATCTTTCCACCATGGATTAGTTATTTTCTTTACAGCTGCTGTAGTTCAGTGAAATAAACTGGCAAATGCTTTGTCAAATCTAGATTTCTTCCTATTGTTTTGTATTCTTTCTTTCTCTAGTTATATGCAAATACCAATAACTTGGCAGTTGGAATTTTTCACAGTTAACCACAGCTTTTTTGTTCAAATGACTTTTTACCTTACCACTACCTCTTCTGTTCATGATTATGGAAAGTATAATACTTCTAAAGAATGAATAAAATACATCTGAAGCGTGATAAAATGGCAATGGGCTCTGATAAAAGGAGCACAACTAGTATGGAATATCTGTATTTATTCTACAACTGTTTGTTCTTCACTGCGGGGGCAGTCTTGCCTTTTTGATATTGTTAGGTATCGATCTCATGTTATTATGAGGTACATGATCATCCTTGCAATTCTCTGTGGCAATTTCAGTCCCTCTTATTTCAATACTGATGGCAATTCAAGATCAGTTTCCTCTTTGCAAAAATGAGCATATTAGTTTTGTACCCAAGTTGTTTCCTAAGGAGCCCCTAAAAGATACTGTTTGTTTGATGTTACTTCTCAATTTCATTTAATGCTTTTTCAGTACCAGTGTGCCAATTCATTCTAAATAAAGAAGTTAAAGGTCACCAAACCTTCAAAATCTGTAATCTCAATTTTCTTCGGCTGTGCTGATTGCCCTTTGACACTGTATGAGCAATGTGCAATTGCTTTTTTTAGAAAATTTAGTCCAACTGTCATGGTTCTCTATAGTCCTTTTTTTCTTCCTGAAGTACTACGAATAAATACTAAACAGTTACAAAAGAGTCACCTTTAAAGGGAAGTCAGACTGAAGAAAGCCTCAAAACTATTTTGTACCTCCCATTCTTTGCTCGTTCTACATCTGTTTTGTTCCCTGAGTGTGAAACAGTTATCTTAGCTTAAATTACCAGTGAATTTCTGTTGACCAATTTAAACATACCTGGAGAAAGATGTAAATGCCAACTGAGAATCTGTCTTACAAAGCGTGTCAAGATGTTCCTTTAATCATCCTGCCTTGAACCACTCTCTTGCTTAATTTCATTCACTAATGTACAACACACTCTCTACTGAACATTGGGTTTCTTCTTGATTGACTGCTGTCTGTTTCCAAATTTTGGTTCTAAAGCCTCTTTCCAGGTCCAGCTGCTCAAGACACACTCTCCCTATCTCCTTCTGTTTTTCTGCTTATGATGCTGTTGGAAGTTTTCATCTGCAGTTCTTTTTGTTCAGATTGCCCATAACACATTTCTCATGTATTGCATATCTTGGCAATTATTCATTTTTTGCTATCTTTCCATCTCCTAGAATTCATCACATTGTTTAGCTCACTGAACTAAGAGACTGATTCTAAATTGAGTGTAAGATCATATTCAAAGTCAACTTAAAATAGATGCACTTAACAGGGCACCTGGACATCTAAATTCTGTGGACTGCAGTGAGGTCCAACATGAGTGCAGATTTAAGATATCTGCCTTAATCAACCAACTTTACTTGGCACTGAATTGGTCTGTGAACACACACACGGTCTGATAGACCTTTGGTTCTGGTGACTCCTAGTAAGGGGCAGTATCAAACAATCAAATGAGATAAGGTCTTAATGTGCCATAGGTAGATTGCAAATATACACCTCAGTGTGCCCTGAGGTTTTCAGCTAATTTGCTGGCAAGCTCTTGTGGGCATTTATTTTCATTTTTAATTGCCTAAAAGATTTGATAAATCTGACATCCTGTTCATTAGCAATATGATAGGCAATGCACATAGCAAACAAATAGAAGATTCTTTTTCTCCTTGCTAAACTTAAAGTTGGTTGTTGAAGGACACAGAAATGAATATACATACTTCAGTGATTATATAAACACGCCTCAAATACAGTTAATCAGATATAGCAAAAAATACTAAAGTAAAAAAAAAAAGGGAAAATGTTCCCTGTTTGGTCTCCTTATATAGGTCATCTAAGCACTGTTAATATATCAATCCCAGCTCTTTTGCCTACTTAATTGAGTCAATGCCAATGCACTGTGTAGACCATATGCATAACTTTTTAGAGTTGCTATTCCTCCATTATGTAACTGTACTAATTTTGTTAATATATTCTGTGGAGAATCTGAAAATCCAAGATTACTGTAACATCAATATTTTGCCATTGCCGTATTGCTGGAGACCTATGTATACTTAAATAAAGTCCATGAACTTTAATAAGACCAAATATTTCTTCTTCGTCTGCTGTGCTTCCTATTGATTAATAATTCAGATATTTGGACATTGCAAACAAGCTGGAAGCTCTGCTTGTGCAAAAGAGGATTGCACATCACAAATGTGAATATAATAGTGGGGAGGCAACATAAAAGAGGCATGGAGAACACTGACCAGCAAACCATCCTTCTTCTGCAAGGGCAGAATTTAAGTGATATGATCTCTGTGCTATCTGAGATTCTGTTCAGAAAGCATCATGTAACACTTGAGTCCACTGGCAGACCTTCAGTGGTTTAACTCTGTTATTTACAATGTTGTTGAAGTCTGTCTTACCCAGCAAATAAATGCAATGCTTTACCTGCTTAAAATTAAATGCGTATTAGTGCTTGGTAGAGCAGGGCCAGGACATACAGCATGCAAATCTAATACTTGCTTTCAATAATTACAATAAAAATTTATCTTATCTTTTTGAGGATTTGTTTGTTGTTGCTGTTTTTGTATGTGTGGTTTTTGTTGTGGGTTTTTAAAATTTTATTTATTTGGTAGGTTTTCAGATTTCTTAATTGGTTTATGGCTCTCCTGCAGTTCCACCGCAGGGAGATTTGTGTTGTCATGTTTGGAGGCATGGGTATTAATTAGACAAGTCACCCTGCAGGTCTCTTGATACTTCCTTATTTTCCATGTGTCATGAATTAGATGTTTTGAAGATAAATTTCAAACAAAACAGCATATTTAATTTCCCTTCAGGAGCAGAGAATGTCTTTAAAATAAAGCTCTTATTCTCCTTATTGAAACCTGCATGATCCCTTTCCTGTTCTAACAGCTAATTAACTAGTCTAGCTGCAGGATTTTCCCAGTTTCAAGGTAAGTTGTTTTCATTGCAACTGTGTGATTTTTAGCATAACTGTAAAGGTCTGTCAGTAGTCAATATTGAAAAGGCAATCTGATTTCTTTACTGGTGCATATATTTTATAATTATTTCTTTGCATTGATATTACTACCGGATTAAATTACTCCTAGATGAAAGAAAACAATCTTAGTTTAAATTTGCATCAAGTGTAGCTTCTTGTCTGAGGATTAAGTGGCACTGGGAGAGTTTTATTATCGCCATAATTAAGGGCAAAGAAGTTAATTATTCCTGTTTTACTATATCATAATATTGGCTAATAGAAGTGTGTGTTGACTTTAGTATGGAAATTTTAAGCTGAAATCTAAAAATAATAGAAAAAACTGTGGGCAAAGGACAAAAAAGACCTTTTTTTTTTTTTTTAAAGAGGTAGATGGACTGTAACAACAACTTTCTGGGATCTTAGCATAAATGATGGGTTAAAGTAGGGCAAGGACAAAAAGCTGCTTCAAGAACAAGAAGTGGAAAGATGAAAAATGTGAAGGATAATTTTTCATTTCAGCTGCTGGCCCTCTTGGTTGTCCTTGCTTTCTAAACTGCTCACAGTTTAGTATTCTGGATCTTCCTTTGACCTGTTTGTACTGCAGGGCCAGAGGTCAGTATTTCTGAGCAGGTCGGGTTGGCTGGAGCTCCTCTGCTGCCCCTCATTGCTCCATCCAGGCTGTAGCACTGCTGTCCTTTGGATCACCTGGATCACCTCTTGCAGCAAGAGCTGTGCAGCCACTGCCTTGGCTCTGTCACACTCAGCCTCGTGCCTGCCCTCCACTGAGCCACAGGAAGGATGTAGGCTCAGCTGCCTCATTCTCTGAGCGTTATTCACAGAAGCTAAAGGGAGGAAAGGGCTCTCCTTTCCCAGTGTTTCCACCAGGCCTTTTTGCTCATGTTTTCCAGATAACTTAAAGGTTGATCTTTTATTTTGGATGGTTTGTTTCTGTCTCCTTAGGGAACTACAGGACACGCTCTGGCAAATTTCTTCATTTTTCAAATGCCCTATCTATCTGGTTTTTTGTTTCCTGCTCTTTCTTTCGTTTTCAGAGATACAATTCCATCCTTTGGCGTCTTCTCTGTTGGTTTGCTGTGTCGATTCTCCGGATAAAGCTTTGGAGCAAAGGCTGCTGTGTTTGTCTTTTGCTTAAGCTATGTCAAGTGCTTTTGCTGTATGAATTTCTATTGTTGCAGTGGCAGAGTCCTTCAGTGAGCAGAGTTTTTACAATTTTCCTTCGTGGAGTTCTGGTGATGTTAGCAGGTATATCTCCATTTACAGGGATACTGTTTGGGCAGTTTGCACCTTCCTTCCTTCCTGAAGGATATTGCCTTCCCATTATATTTTTCTCCAGTAAATCAAAGTAATGTATCTTCAACTACTGAATTCCTTCTGAGGGAGAGAGAACAGCTTGCAAACACCACTTTTTTTTCATTATAGAATTGGACAACAAGAACTGGAAATACTTTGAGGCCCTTAAAATTCCCCTCTGTCCCTGGAGGTTTATGTGGTTTCTATAAATACTTAATTTCTTTGCTTTGCTTCAGATATTTGGCAGTTAAAAGGCAGGGAAGAGCCCGGATTAGTGTGAGATGTTCTTATTAATTATTCCATGAAAGGATATTTATACTCTTTCTTAAAAATTTGGTTGGAATCCATGCAAAACAGGAGTGGAAAGTTTAGAAGATTTTAAGTGGTTCAAAGGTACTACTGCTGCCTTTGACTAAATAAATGCCTTATGGTTTTTGGAAATACTTATTTGCATGTCTTCATTGTTGTCTTATGATGCTGTTTGAAAACTGTAAATGATTTCACTCATCCAGTGACTGTTTTTAGAAATTATTAGTGGATTTTATGGGACTGACTAGTCCAAGTCTGAGTCAGGAAGAATTTGGTGAAAGTCTGTGAATTAGTAGCAGTTTAAAATCGTGCATGTCTTAAATCCATGGAAGCAAATGAAATGTACTGTTCAATTATCCACCTGAAATCAGTGTGCAGAAGATGCAACTCAAACTCATTTATAACTATCATAGGGTGTAATTTATCTCTGTAATGTGCATAAAAGGTGCCGTAGAGAAACATAATTGATTAGGAAATTCTGAAGTGTTAGGATTATTTCAAAGCTGTGAGCCCCTTTTTGTCTGTAAGAACCTGAGCACTTAGTAGTATTATCCATTTCTGCCAATTACATCAGACGGGAATGCTCATTATCTCACTTCATGGAAATATTGAAAACAGATAAAGCTGTTTAGCTAAAGCCATACCGAAATTTGCATCCCTTACACTTAGGCTCCTTCCAGTCACCATCTGAGGATGCTCATCCTCACTTTTCCAATGCAGACCCAAAGCTCCTCTTCCCAACTGGCAGTGGCAGCAGTAGCTGACAAAGCTAACACATTTATTCCTTCTTGGCACACTCCTATTGCCTGGCTTCTTGCACTGCTCTTAGTCTGATTGAAACAAACATGATCACTGAGACAAGTCTGGGGTATATTTAATTATTTGGCTGCTGCTTCAGAAATGAAGATTTTTACTCACCAACCAAGACAGGTGCTGTTTTCAGAGTGGAGAAGCGCTGTGCAAACCCAAGTCAGTGACTGAGTAAGCAGCAAGGAAATCCTCTCCTTTGCCCTCTCCAAGCCCTGACTTTGGCTGTACAGGTTCTCAGGTTTGCACTTAGAAGGCAGAGCAGGCAATCTGCTGCATGGCTCATGTACTGATTAGTCCTCAACCCTTTTGCTGTTTGTATGCACTTGATTGTTTTTCGCTGGCAGACACACACAGTTCTGCATCAGATTTTGACACGCACATGCTGCTGTCCCGGAGGATTCTCAGAGCGGGCTGTCTTGCAGCTGCTGCATTTTCCACCAGTTAAATTGACAGTTACCTACTGTGTGGAGTTGCTAGGAGAAGGTGAACAGTCATCATTACAGCATATTCCTTCAATAACAACCTGTAGCTCTCACTGATTTCTCTGCTGCAGGGATTTAGACGTGTCTTTGCTACTGACTTAGCATTTGTACAGTCATATTTTTATTGACAGGCTGGTAGATATTTATTCAATAAGAAACAGTTCAGGATCAACTAAAGAGAGGAAAGCTCTGGCATTTGAACATACACTCTTTTTGTAGGGTGATGTGGCTGATACTGGCATCTACCATCTGCTTTCCTATTGCAGCCTGTTTCTCCAACCTGCAAAGCAGAAACCAGCCTTTCTTTCCTTCTGGATTGTTAAAGCCATTCAAATTTATCCTGCATGGCAATGAATTATAGTCCATTTTAAGGAATCTTTTGTGCTTCTGTGTGTATTCCTACAGCAGAAAAAGTGCCTGAGAAAGGAGCTTGAGCAGTCAGTAGTATAAGTAGCTGGCTCTCCCGTATGGATTAGACTCGTGAGGTCAGAGGAGCTGTGTGTACTTGCTCTGTGCTTGGGGGGGGAAGAGTGGATTTGTCTGTCAAAGTGAATAGCGATTCAGGCAGGATCGTCCCTCAGCTGTTGTAATTCTGATGTGTTTTGCTATGACAGCAGCTACTGTCTAACATGCGTGGATCTTCTGAGATTTGTAGTGGACTAAGGACTGCTTTTACTTGCTGCTGAGCCTGACTGTAACTGTATCGCTGTAGGACAATAACGATGGGGGCTCGAGCGACAGAAACAACTCGGGAGCTGGAAAGCGCCTCTGTACAGTACCAAATAGGAGGACATGCAGAGAAGATGTGGCAACGACTCAAAGGAATGTGAGTAGCTTGTCTCCTTGGCTTTTGTTCTGTTCCTTGGGAAAGATAATTTTCCTCCGTTTGTTAAAACGTCTAATTAGCAAATGGGAGAGTTATCTTTAAGCTGTGAACAGTGTTTTCTTTCACAATATAGTGCATCGTTCTCACTAAACATGGTACTTACATTAATGTCAGACTCTCTATTAGGTTCAGTCGTCTCATTTAAAAGATGTGTAATGAGTGAGAGTTATCCAAACTGAAACGCAGGTAAGTCCTTCCAAGTTAGGACTTCTATATCTGTGATATGGTTTTGTAAATGTTATCTTCAGAATCAGCATTCCTGGAGCTGTTTCATCATTCCTGTCAGTATGTGCATGGGTAAGTATATTATTGCAATTCTATAGGAAGCATTAATACTTTACCTTTAAGACTGAAGGTAAAGAAGTCTATATTAAAAGATGCTTAGCTATTAGCAACTTGCTATGTCTGTTTTTTTTTGTCAATTATTTTGGTGTTCAATAATGCTAGAAACTGATTGAAGGAGTATTCGAGGGGACCACTGTGTACCTGCTGTGTCTAATTCACTCCTCTCAAATGCAATTTTCATGTAAACTTTTGGTGGAAATGATCAGTAAATAAACATCTGCAACCTATCAGAAACTCTGTCAAAGTAGTGCATCCTAAACCCCTCAAACTTCAAAATCACCTTTTAAGTATTTGACAGATTTTTGCTCAGAAAGCCAGTGTCAGGATGCTACAAATTAATACACATTACACTTGTTGAAGTAAGGAACTGGCACTATTATTTTTACTGGAAAGATTTGTAATCCTGGGTTTCTAAAGGCATTTCACAGATGCTATATAGTGCCTCAGCTGTTGAAGGTAAACAGGTTATTTAAAGTGTGAAGGATTAGATGCATGGGCTATGGCACTGCCTGTTTCCCCTGTGCATTGGGTAGTTACTCAAACTGGCTGTGGTGAAGGGGTTTTCCACCATCTGCTTTCTTTTAAGAGAGATTGTTTTGCTTGATTGCAAAGCCACTTTTCAGGTGTAGCCAGGGATTTATCATAACTTCTCTGTGATATGCTTTTGAATATTTGTTCTGAATACTGTCATCACTGTTTAAGATAATGCACTTTGGGAAAAATGTCCCCGTAAAAACTCCAATGTGTATGCAGCAGAGCAAATATTTTGATTATTTGATGATGTCACACATTTTGCCTCTGAGTTTCTGCTACCAGAGACCTCCATCAGTTTATGCAAATTTCCCTTTGTGTAGCGTCTTAGCTGCTGGCTTTGTTTGATATGTTCTCTGTTTCCACTGGACTCTTGGGTTGAAACATTTCCTCTCAGCTGCCTCTGGGATGGTACCATTAAACAAACTAACACAAATAACTAAGCATTGGTGACACTCAGTACAAGAGCTCCAGGAAGTAAGGTTCATGCTTTTTTAAAAGTAGTTAAAATGATATTTGGAGTTTGTGGTGCATCAATATGAAATGGAGCTTAAGTGTTTGGAAACCATGCACCTTTCACAGGTTGGTGTCAGCCTCATGACTGTTGTGACAAGATGATGCTAAAATATCTGTATTTAAAAAAAACCCCAGGTTATATTATTAGATATGTGCTCAGCTGACTGTTTCAGACTTACCAGTGGTTTTATTTTAATTATTCACTAGTCAATTGGAAATTACTGACTAGTCGATATTACAAATATTGTATGGGGAAATTTCAAAGAGTTGAAATTTTCAGAGTAGATCACTTTATAGTATAGGCATCAATCTTTAAGAAAAAGGATTAATTTTGTTGAGAAACAGATATCAAAGTAGAAGCATGTTTGTATGTGGTAGGGGAGAGAGATATGTGGGACTGTCACTTCTTCCCATCTGATTTCAGAAGAGCTCTTTTATAAAGAGTCAGGAGAATTGTTTCATCTTGGGGATGGGAACTGTTAATGTGGCTGTGCACGATGCCAAATTATGAAGTTTTTAAAGTAGCGTGCAGTAGTATATTTACACTGAAGTCAAGACTTCATGGTTTGAATTATGAAGCCAAATCTTTTCTTGCTGAAAGAGTCCACAGACCTACATAATCTTCATGTGATTTCAACACAGTTTTACTGTATTTTGCAAGTCAAGAGTGCTGATTATCTTCTTGCAAGCAGGTCATTATTTCTGAAAGAACATTGGATTTCATTTAGGTAACTATCTGAATAGTGTTCAGAAGCTGTAAAATAGACCCTTACTTAAACTTAGCTTTAATTTTCTGTTAGCATTTCAGCTTTTTTCATAATGGACTTTTAATTATGAATTTGGCAGCAGAATTCCATAGAGATTTAACCTCTTATGTCTTGGGGTATTTTTGTTGTTGGCTCACTGTTTTTTTCATTTATGATTGTGAAATAGAGACTATTCTAAAAGATAGGTGAGTTGAATGTGCTTAAAGCTAAATGAAAATCCTTGTTTGAACGTCCGGTAAGAAAAGCTGTCTACGGTGGAAGCTTGAATGAAAGGGCCTTTTTATAGGTTTTCTATTCTATTTGCTTTCATAGATCTTGCAAGCCTAAGTGTTGCAGTAAAGGCTGGGATGTTTGGAATAAAATTAAAATTATATATAACTTTTATTTGCTTCTTGGTGCTTTATAGCCAAGTTCTTACTTCTGTATGGCAAGTAAATAGCCCACTCTGTTTACCTTACACTGGAATTGCAGCAGGGCTGCAACCAAGGATGTTATCTGGCAGAGAATATTTTAATTTGAATTTCATAACTTGATTCTTAACATTGGTGCTGATTTTATTGATGCCTGAATGTATAAAACACAAGCTCAGTGAAACAAGACTTGTGAAAATGAGTCATGTAAATTTCTTTCTTGACTGTAGCTTCTTGTTTTTGAATTAAGATATTTTTTCAGTATGTAGACTGCAAGCTTCCAATGTTTTGTAGTTCATGGAGAAAGCTAAAACAAGTAACAAGGGGCAGCTAAATAACGAATGTAATAGTGTGGCTTTTATGATTCTCTGTTATGCAGAAGAATAAAAACAAAAGCCATTCAAGGCACTGCAGGAATTCCAGCTGCCAGGCTGAAGGGGAGTGTTGTATACCTTCCACTTCAAAAAGCATCTTGTCACAGGCCAGCCAAAGGGCTCCTTCTCAGGCTGTTTAATGCCACTGATTACACCTTTTCTCCCACAACCTTTCATTCTCTATTGGATGGAATCTTACTTTAGACAGTAAATTAGTCTCCAGCTTAAATGTATTGTCGTGTCAACAGATCCAGATGATTCACTGCCTGGGAGAGTTTTGCTTCAGATGCTGATAGAGCAGGGTAGGGGGCTCAGAAAGAAAAGCAGCTTTAAACGCATTTTCATTTGGAATGCAGAGAACCAGGTTTAAACAGAGGTCTTTATGCTTACCAGCCTTGCAGTGTTTGACATTCTCCTTGATCTGCATGTAGACTTAACTCTGTATTGTTCCTCACTGCATAAAATCGTGTGCTGTCTATGGTCGATTTTGTCTGTTTGCCTCTTCACTCAACTTCAAGAACAGCCAGACATCCCCCCTCACCATCTTATTTTCTTTTGCTAGTGGACATCTTAGATAGCTTCTTTGCAAGTAGCTTCTACTATCCTCATCACTGCTGGACATAGCATTCCCTTTCTGATCTTTGACTTCATTAGTGAGTAAATAACTTGATTTTCATAAATATATGTATTTGCTACAATTGTCTCTAATTAGCCAGAAGAATCTCTGAATGGAAAAAGTTAGTCCAAGATTCCAAGAATCTGGGGACTTGAAATTCACATGTGGTTATTATAGACTATATGAAATTGTTACTGCTTTAAAATGAGAACATGTTATTGTCATCACTGGTTAAGACTAATTTCTGTTACCTTGTATGGCAAAAGGGATCTGGAGAACAGTCATAAGCTTCTTTCCTTACCTTCTTCCCTTTCTTTTCCTCCACACTTAACATCAGGGACTCTGATTTCTGTAGGAAAGAGTGTCTAAAGTTTTAGGCACTAAAAGGGGCATGTAGACCCAGTTTGTTGATCCTGGAATGCTGCAGTGAAAAATTGCATGTGTGCATGTTTTGTAGAGAAAAAAAGGGGCCTTAGTCACTAGTTTGGGGAAATTTAGCTTGATGTCAAAGAAAGTAGAAAAATGGCTTCCTGTGTGCCTGCTGGATTATCAGAAGATAGAATTATTTTAAAGGCAACAAATAGAATCCAGATTAGCAGCCTAGTTAGGTCTAAAATGGACCAGAATGGGTAATTTTATTTAGGGAATGGTCATTCCTTAACTAGGTCCATGGATGCTAGTGGAAAAGTGATAGAACAGTTTCCAGAACCAGATATGACAGAGGCCTTTCCTATCTTTTTCCCAGTTGCTTGTTTACATTTTATTTTATGCTGTATTTCATGCTTGCTTATTGCCCTTGTTTCTATGGTCTACTTGCCTTAACTATGGTAGTTCAGTAAAGCTTAACTGAAGATATTATCACAATGTATAATATTACGATAAAGAGGTTTATAAATTTATGTGTACTGAACAAATGAAAAGAGGAGAAGAGGTAGAATTACAGTAGGATAGCTATGGTAAGAAGTAGCAAGACAGATTGTCACTTAGTGCTAATTACATCTGGAAAAAGTGAGTATATAGTTCAAGTAGTTTTTACTTGTAATGTTGCCTCTTTTTAATTTCTTGTCATGTGAAAACTTTCCTGTAAAGCCAAGTCATAAGCTCTTAAAAGTAATCAAAATGACAGGTATTTCTAAGGGGACTTTAAGTGAAATTCAAGTTGATTTCAGAAATGTTCTGAACAGAAAATGTAAT
>VZTR01018499.1:0-11326 GCA_013400775.1 Chaetops frenatus | reverse complement strand
ATATATGATGGTGTACCTGTTGATTAATATGCATCTCATTAATGCTATAATTATAGTAAGAATAGTTTAATCATAAATTGTGAACGGCTTCTTTTGCTTTTGAAACAAAAGTCTGTTTCTGCATCTGAGCAATCAGGTAAACAATTTATAACTTTTAAATTTATAAATATATATCTAATTAAATGTATAGTATGATAAATTTCAAATTTTCAACAAGTCTAGATTTTTAGCTACTTAACATTAGCAATTTAGATAACTTTTATCCAGTCCTATTATTTTTCTGCTAGAAAGGTATTTCCATTATTATCATATAGATAATAGGTACAGAAGTAATTTTCAGGTTCATATTAATTTTTTTCCTGCAATTTCTGGCATGTACCAATCGTGTTGATGGATTAGAATAAATGCTGATCCTCCAATTTACTGTGGGTAGGTGAATTTCTGTGCTTATAGAAAGCTGTACTAGAAGTGACTGCAAATTGAAGGAGTGGTGCACAAACCATAATTTGCCTGTGATAGCAGTAAGAACATTAGCAGTGTGTTTACAGGTGTCATGGTCCCTGAATGATATAATAAAATACTGAGATTCCCCATTAGAACTTTAAATTAACACGTTCATACACCTCTCACGTGTCCAATTAAAATTAAGTATTATATATAAGGACAATGGAAAAGAGATTAAATATAACATTTTATGAACCTGACTACTAAACTGCGATTAAATGAAGTCTTAAATTTCTATATTCTGTATTTTTTTTTAGCTTAGACATCTGACTCTACTTATGCTACATCCAACACTTCTAAGATTTCCTAAAAGATGCTTTCTGTAGCTATTTATCTTACAAGTGTTCTGTTCAGATCTCTGCTTAGAAAGAGATTATATATAATTGACTACACAAATAATTACTTTCCTCCTATTTTGAATTCCTGCCAACTCCTTGTGCAGGGGTCCTTGATTGCTGTGCACGCTGACCAATTAATATAAATGTGTCTTTTAAAATTTCATTCTCTAATTTAGCTGCTGCACATGGAGCCTGCCACAGTTTCTCAGAGCTATGGGTCAAAGCCTCAGAGTTCATATGGCCCTCCCACATGTAACTCCCAGGTTCTGCTCCACCTCCACAACAGAGTGAAGTCAAAATATCTGGATAGGAGAAAAAAGGCCTTTTGTCTTCCTAATTATATAGAGTTAGAAAAATGCAAATGCCTAAATACTGAAATTACATAGTTATTCAGTGGAAGTTATAATAAAAATAGGCATTCACTTCACACATCTGAAAGAGAGATATAACCTCAGGTTTATCAAAATTGTTCCTGACAGAATTTTTCCTGTAAGATGTCAAAATCATCGTTTGGGAGTGACCCCATTTAGTACTGTTCCATTTTGTTTGTGTTTGCAATCTGATCTGGCTTACTCCTGGAGGAGGACTGGAACAAAATTGTTGCAATTATTTCTGCTGCCATTTACTGGAGACTATCATACAAATAAGACTGCAAAAAAGGTGTAAGATCTACTGTGGTAGCGAGTCCTCCAGTTCCACTATACTGTACCTAACATGAAAGGTTTATTTTTGTCAAAAACCCCCTCCAGATATTCAAAGCCTCCCAAAAGGAAGGAAAATAACAAACTAACCAACCAGCCAAGGACCAAATAGGCTAAGCTTGACCTGCAAACTGTACAGTGACGGAGCTCTTTACTCTTTTTCTGGCAAGAGCAGGTATTTGGGTTTTTGTTTTTCCTTTACTGCCTTCCTGTACCATTTCATGACATAGTAGAGGCCACCAATGCAATTTGTGGAACTTTTAAAACAAGACTTCATAAAGAAGATCTATAGAGGCAGTCAGAACTCAATTCAAAGTAAATCCTTTCATTTTACTAGGGAGATGGGGAAAACTGAACAGTTGTGACTTAAAAGGAGAGAAAATTGCACTCTGCTGTGGTTAAGGGAAGCTAAACAGAAATTGAGTACATCACTTATGAAGTTACAGCTGACAATGAAGTGACTCAGTTTTCACAGTCCATAAAGCTTTGCAATTAGTCAGGCAGTGCTGCAGACTGAAGAATCCAGCCTTCTCCACGACCTCTCTTTTCTTTTAGAAAACTGCTTAGACTTGTAAAGAACGACTGCATTCAGTTTCTGTTGAAGGCTGCAGCTGCTTGCAGCATAGACACACATTTCCTGAATACATATATGTGAGGAATAGTGGTTTTTAAGGAGTATGTGACTTGCTCCTAAAAGCTTTTGTGGCTCTCACTGTTGGCCAGCATATGTAATTTCGTTTGTGACATCAAATGCTGTTAACATGATACTGTATTTATTCCTGTGGATTCTGCTAGAAACTGGATTTCCAAAGTGGTTTTCTGTGAGTGGAGTGAGTTTGTCAGATGCACTATCCCTAAAAGATGAGCTTTTTCTGCAGATGCTGTTGATTTAGTTGTCTCCCACAATACATTCTTGCTTCCCAACTCTGATTGCTGCCTCCATGCTCTTTTTTAGCTGTTCTTGTGTGACTGGTTTTGATACAACTCAGGAACTTCTGTGGTAAAAACAGCAATAACTTTTTTTTTTACCCTTACTATAAACTTAAACTGCACTGGTTCCTAGGTTGGCTTCCCTCTGTGTTTTCATACCTAGTTGCATCCAATGGAGAAAGTTGTCTGAGGGCAGGACTACCTGAAGTTAAAGGAACTCTCAAAGAAAAAAATCATGGTCTTGAATCTGTCATGTTTTAAGTCCTTGGTTCTGTGATATTGTAAATCCAGTAGTGGGGTATCTAGTATTGGATCAAAACATGACAGAAAGTGTTGATCCAATATGACCTTGTTCTGAGGGTTCGGTTTTGTTCCAGTGTTTTTGGAAGGCTAACTTTGAACTAGCAGGTTTTATGAAGATCCAGCACTGCCCAAGTCACTCCAGAGTTATGATGCACAGATAACATCTGTGCTTTCGTAGCCTACAAATAGCTGGCCTGAAAGAAGGCCAGTATAAACATCCGTGTTGTGTGCTTGGGCTAATTCAGGACAATTGTAATCATTTGCACCTCAGCTGAATCACTGAAGAACTGCTGGGTAATCTATGAGCAGCAGTTACAGAACTGTATTCTAAACCCCCTGAGCCTACTGTTTGCCTTGCCTCTAGAAAACCCTTTGCCACCACTGGCAATATCTCGTGGATCTGCAAATCAGAAAAAAAACCAAACTGCTGAGAAGTGCTTTATTAAAATTTTTATTCTTCTTGAAGTGAATGCCCTGAGAATGAGTACTCATTAGCTGCAATTGTGCTGTTTATGGTCTGTACACGAAGCTGGACTGTAATGAGATTTAGTATGGTTTATTTTGAATGAGTAAGAGAAGTATACTCATGTGAGTCAGTGTCATGAAATGACAAAAAGCATTCCTAAGTTGCTTGTCTCTTTGACAATTTCTGCAAATATGTCTGATTTTAAATGTTCCAGAAAAGCCAGCATACCTTGAGGTATTGTGTGCTGGAGAACATTACAATAACATGGATAATAAAACTTTGCTTTTTCCAGAATTAGTAGACCTATAAATATTGCTCTAATGTTTAAAAAAAAAAAAGTGCTTTCTTTTATCTTCACTGATCTCATGTTTGTAATCATTATCATTTATAATTTTTGCATGATTTTGTTGCTATGTATTTAGTAAGCTTTTCAAAATAAAAGACTGCTGAATTCCAGCCATTCAACCCTCCAAGCATAATGCAGATATTATTTGGAGCAGTGTTATTTAACTAGGAGTGATCTCAAGGAAGATGTTTGTCTGTACAAGTGCTTGTGCTCCATTATCTATTGTTTGACATTGGCTGCAGTTTGTTTGACCCAACCGTTCTCCAGACTTTTGGCGCCCCAGGGAAACAAGTAGCCTCCATAAATATTATGGAGACATTTAATTGTTGTGAATTTCTCTGATAAATAGTGTTTGGAGGCAGCTACATTTGAATGGTTAGCTGTTAGTGTAATTTATGCCAGAAAGTGAGTATGGAACAAACTACTGGGTAGAATTTACTTCTTTCTTAATTTCTTCTACAATAGAGAGTTGTTCTGCTTGGAAAATTTGAAATTAAATAAGTTTTTCTTCTTTTTTTATCTGCAGAATTTATTGAAGAATTAACATCTAACATCACGCTTACCTGCAGTGACATATTTTGTATTGTTATTTACTGTGTTTTGAGTAGTTTACTTTTTCTGGTTTTGACTAGTTTTTTTTTTGTTTTGTTTTGTTTGTTTGTTTTGTTTTTATTTTGAGATACATTCGAACACCACTTAGTCTAATTCTGTAGCTTTCTTTTGTCATTTTATTAAGGGCTTGATGAAAGTTTGAGATTTTTTCTTCTAAACGGAAGATTTTTATTACTATCACTATATTTCTTAACCTCAAATACATTCACTTAAGATAACTCAGATACCTGTTTGGCAGAAATGACAAACATACTAGCCTCAGCTGGAGCTGCAAACTGTTGTCCCTTTTGACAATTCCTTTTTTAACTTCAGTGTGTGATTTTCTGATGCACAGGCAAGTGCACTGCAAAAAGCATTACATCATTGGCATTAATTTCCATTGGGGTGGGCTGGAATGCAGAATTCCCGCTCTGAAGAGCAGATAAAGAAACCTGGAAAAAGGCCACCAGGATTAAAAGCTCAGAAGAATGAGTATTCTGACATGTTTTTAAAAAAATTGATTAAGTATCTCTTTCTGACTTTTTAGCTTGCAAACTCTTAAACTGAAGTAGCAGCAACCTGATTATTTGAAAGCTACTTGTCCTAATCCCTGTGCTGCCAAAGAAGACCTGGGAACACAGCTCTGAGCAACCCAGAGTAATAATTACCTAAAGTCAGGAAATCTTGGAGATAGATGTAATTTTATAAGCAAAGTAATGTGAGCATGAAATCTGAAATTTTCCATTGAAGAAGCTCAATCATAAAATTACTGACCAACTCTGATTTACTTATTTTCATCTTAGCTAGAAACACCTTGGATTTTATAGGTAATTGAAAATTGGATGTTTCTCTTTCACAGAAAACTGCTGAAGTATCAGAGAAGGTTTTATGTTTCAATAGCTACCAAGACATGCTCAGCAGCCATAATTCAGTTAAAGTTTAGAGACCAGGTTTATGGGATAATCCTGTAACAGTCAATGGCATTAAAATGGAGAAAGCCTTTTCCCTGCCATATTCTGCTGTGACAAGGAATCCCTATTTTAGTATTATATCTTCCTTGAACAGGCATCGTAATTAATAACTGGAACACAGATGAGACTTCAAATGAATTTATCTGTGAATGTTTGAAATTTGTCTCTATCTTTTAATGTAGTGCATGTATTTTGTGTCTTTAACACATAATACATATATGGCACATTATTATATTATGCTGGCAAGTGTTGAGTCCTTCCTTGATGTTTCTGTCCTGAAGACTCCTCAAAACTGCTGAACTATCTTGATTTACTGAGTGAAATAGTACACTTAGCTATGGAAGGAAAACTGCAATCACTGAATGATAGACAGTATTAGAGTGGTATGTGTATATGTAAAAGGAGGGAAAAAAATTAAACTCTTCAAAATCAGTTTCTCTACTGGATCTGATTGGTATAAATTTTGTTCTTAACTTAATGTGGTAAATAGAAAATTTGGCTTATTTCGACCTTTTGATTTTGAGTTTCCTTTCTAAACAGATTGATTTAATACTGCTTGTTTCTCTGAAATATTAAAAAATATTTGTCAAAGACATGTCAAAATGAAGAATAGTAATAACATACACATGTAAAGACTGTGGTGATAATTGTCAGAAAGCTTTGCCTTCAAGAGAGAGATATTTAATTCTATCTTTAGTTATTTTCTTGGGTAGGTCAGTTAGCCATTTTCTATTTCATGTAAGCTACACATCAAAATTGGATTCCCTTTCCACTTGATTGCTAGAAAATCCCTACTGTTCCAGAAAAGTTTAAATATGTCATGTTTAAAAATAACTAGGCATGAAGATGTTAAAACATTTTGTTTCAATACACTTATAAACCTATATAACTAACTGTATTTCTGGCTTTGTAATTAAAAAAAAGCTTGATGCATACCTAGAGACTTTTTGGTAAGAAATAAAAAACTGGTGATATGTTTCCATGAAAGAGAAATTACATTTCCAAGAATGCCAAATGGACAGCTCATGAACACTAGGGCCTAGGTCTTATGATCCTTAATTCTAGTTTAATATATCAAACCTTTCCCTTTTCCTTCACCACTGATGTATTGCATGTGGTTCCTGTGTTGTATGAAAGTGAACACCAGTTAGAAGAAAAATGGTTTGCCTTCACGGCAGATAGGGACAAAACAGTTTGAATATGATTGTACAACAACTGCAAGTGTGTTTTTAGAGCTGGATGTGAGGTAAACACAGGACAAGGGCAAAGATTATTGGAGAATTGTGAGAGTTTATAGCTCAATCCAAACTTTGGGTTCTAACAGGGATATATAAGCAAGTCAAACCAAAGTTTGCATTTAAACATGTAGACCCTTTTAGAAGACTTAATTGGGATAGATGTAATACAACTTGGTCAATCTGTCTACTGATATACTATAAAAAGAACAAATAAGTATGGTATTAGAATTCTTAGGGAAAATCTTTGATTTAATCCTTTAATGAGAACAAATTTGCCCTAAGATTTCAATATTATCAATTCCTGATAAAAACGGTTGCCTCAGGTGGATGTAAACTCTATGGAACGACCTTTCTCATCTCTTTTTCTGTCTTGACTTACAATCAGCTTTGACCAGATAAATTCTGAATTCAGAAGAGAGTCAACATTGTCTTAGAATGATGTCATATTTAGCCTTCTAGTACTGTGCTCATCCTTCTTCTCTGCAAGACAAAGAAGCCAAAATGCTGCATTTGTAATATAAAAATATCCTTATGTTCCAGTAGAAGATCAAAGCAAAAATGTAGAGTGGAGACTGAATTAATGAAAGTATATAGTTTCCTATCAGTTTTACCTAAGACTTTTTAGTTTAAAAGTTCAGAATATATTCATGCTCAGTCAAATGCTAAAATCATGTTGGTTTAAGAGAGAACTGAAGTTGCAGAATTCTTGAATCGTGTTACTATTTGGGGAACCATGGTTATTAGCAGAATTTTTAAATACTTTTCAGCCTTTATATATGAAATGCAATCTCAAATGCATTTTTAGCTTGAATGATCAAGGGAATAGAATGCAACTTTATGCTTCAATTTATGCATCAGCTTCAATAGAGGAAGACTTCAAGGGGAAGAATCTCGGGAAAAGGTTGAATTCATAGAAGTGTTAGAGATCAACTGTGTTCTTTTCATTCCCAGTAATGAAAACCTGTATTGCAGCTTTACATATGGTGATTGAATTGAAATAGACTAAAAAAATACTGTGTAAAGCTCTATAATGGCAGTGTAAAGTGACAACAGATGTGATTTCTCACACCAAAATGCATTCTTATCATTTGACAATGATTCTCGTTATGATGATACTCCTGGCATGGAACTGAAATTTTTCTACATTGTACAAGCTATATTAAATCTGTCTTTAGCTGGCACCCATGCCTTCCTGAAGTTGGCAGAGTACCACGTGTATGGGATAAATTCCAGCTTTCTATATGGGCATGATTACAAAAATCTCCATATGATGCTTCACTTCAGAAAATTTGTTGATGATTTTCACAAACGGGCTGCTGCATAATGTAATTTTGAATCTCAGCAAGAAGTACTTCATGGCCCAGCTATGGGCTCTGTTTTCTCAGTCATCTGCTTTTATTCAGTCCATTATGATCTAATAATTTTTAAATGCACTCCAGTTCCTGGTTGTACTTGGGGCTTTGTGGTTCAATCTGAAAAATCTTTTAGATTTACAAGACTGCAGTTCAGAGATGCAAGAAAATGTCAAGATCCAGCAATCAATTTTTCCCTTCAGGTACAATGTGTGTTTTACTACAGATTTTTCTGAGATGAGCAGCATGAAAGAGCTTTGGGATTTTTGAATGAAGAATATAAAATATATGTGGTAGTTTTTGAGGCATAGGTAAGATAATACAGTTGAAGTTGTGCCTATAGAGCACAGACCATAGAACTTTAGCCTGTGATTTCTCAATCCAGTCAATAATCAAATAAAATTAGCCTGGTTCTGGTCTCACTTAAACCAGCGTAATTGGACACTATTGAATTACAACACAATAAATGAGACCTCCAAACAGATTTACTTCATTGTGACAAAAGAGCACAGTATTTCATGGATGCAGTGGAATTTGCCTAAGGTTTATTGGTAATTCCTTTTTATGAACACTGGGCTATGTCAAGCATGTTATAATTTTCAGAGTTAATTCTTACTGGATATGATTCTTATTTTCTTAATTGCTAAGTGAAAAAATCACCTGATAGAACAAGAATGATTTCCTGAATCTTCTTTTTTTTTTTTTTTTTTCATTTTTTTTTTCCTTTTTTTCCCCCCTCTTCTCCCAAGGGAAAGAAACATGTTTACCTCCCTTTGTCTATCACTTGGCTGCAGCTACAGTAGTAACACAGAAACAGATTGCACTGAATTTGCTATTTATTGCTCTGATTTTGGATTTTTGCCATTCTCACTAATGAGCTATGTTTTTGCAGATAGACAAATTAAGGATGGGCTCCTCCACTCACATGCATTCAATAGCATCCCAGTTTGTCATTAAATTTATTTTTAAAAATAAAATTAGCAGATTGTAATTTGTATTATGATTATCACAAATAGATTTCACCATGTTTAATGCAATTGCAAATCTTTGACAGTGCAGATGATGCGAGTTAGACCTTGAAAGAAAAAAACAGTTGCGCAGCATCATCTAAAATTTTATTTTGGCAGTTTTTCTGTAGTAATTTGGGGAATGGGAACAGGGGAAAAGGGAGGGGACAGTTTTATCTAATAACACCCCCACTCAAACCAAAGAATTACTTTTCTAGTGCAGCATTCAGTTTGCATGATGGGCACAAGACTGGACAATATTTGGTATAATAATAGAAGTATCTACCACATTAAGTGATGAAGTCTTACATGTTGTACTTGCATTTTTATGGGTAGCTGAATGCTTCTCAGTGTACACTGAGCACTTCCAAAAATGTTTAATGAAAGTTGTAAGTTTTGTTTTCTCTCTGTTGAGTTGCCTCAGAAGAAAGTGTCAGAATCACAAAAGCCTTTGTTGCTTCACTTCGTGATTAAATACAGCCTTCCCTACTGAAAGAACTCTTTTATTTCACATTATTATCCTGTTAAAAAATGTCTATTCCCCTCACAAATATTTCAGTTTCCCTATGCTCCCCTTCATAATTAACACTGAAAGCCTAACATTGTAAGTCTAGAAGCTGCCATTGCTTCATGTGCACAGATCTAAGCTCAGCAGTTACATATGTAGAAGAGATGTTTTACTCAGTAAACTATCACATTACCAGAAGTAGACTAGGCAAATGTTGGCTACTATTTTTAATTTAAATTTCATTATCCGCAAGGCATCAATGCCTACATAGGTGTAATTGCAACTACCCAGATTGCCTTATCTTTGTAAATGAATTATGAAAGTGAAAATGAGGAAAGGTGTTATCTGGGAAACAATATATTACCAATTATAGTGAAGTGATTATACAATCATAACACTTCTATTCAGGCCTTTTGTACTTCAATGGAAGGTAGCTTTTTTTTTTCTGTTCACATTAACATTTTCCTAAAAGATTAAGTAATCTTAAAAAGGTCACATTTATACTGTGGGAAAAATTAACACCAGAAATTTATCCCACTTATCTGTGGCAGCTTCGGTTCACAGCTTTGAATTCAGTGACACGTGCTTGCTTCAGTAGTCAAGCTGTTTTCTTCTCACTTACTTCCTCAATCTTTTTCGGAAAGAAGAGTTAATCCAGATTGTTTGTAGGAATCCATATAATTTCAAGTATCTGGTTTATTGACACAGTTTGATACATGTGGCATGGACTGGGAATGAACTGTCAGAGCAGGGGTGCAATTATTAATTCACAGCCATAACTGGTGTATTGAGAAATGAAATCCCTAAATTGTATCAGAAAGATTTTTCCCTCAGTGAAGCTGAAAAACACAAGGAAATGTTATGCCAGCACTCTTCATGGCAAAGCCAGTGCTGAAGCACTGTTAACAAAACCATGAGATTGCTTCCCTCTCGCAGTGCACTCAGAACAATAGAAAACACAGAATCAAAGATGCAGTGTTTTATATTTGCTTGGCACCATGCTAACTTAATCAAGAATGAACTTGCTTAAGGATTTTTCCACAGAAATAGGACAACAAGCCCTTCTGGTACCACTCCCAGAGTATGACTCACAAAGAGAAAGCAGCAGAGAAAGACAGTTGTTTTTTTCCTTTCACAAAACCACTCGCTTCCTTGCAAGGTTATGCACTTGTTTGTGTTTCTAAATGTGCTACTTTGATTCTTTTCCTATTGGTGTTTGAAAAATTAGTCTTAAAGGTAGGTGATGTCAGTGTTGATGGAGCAGATTGTCATCTCCCTCCATTTTTTGCTAGATGGATGAAAGATGGATGCTACTGCATTCTGTGTTTATTCACTTCAATGCAACTTGAAATCCTAACAGGATTGCAGGTTCTCGTGGCTCATTACCAAATGATACCAATAAATTTTCTCTCATCATTTGTTCATTAGGGTTAAGAAGAATTTTGGTGCACAAGACTTCTTTCAATAGTTAAGGTGCTTCTCACTCAAGCTAGACCCAAAAGCTAGCTTTTCACTTCATTTTGAAAAATCAGCTTCTTGAAAATATACTTAAAAGCTCTGAGAAGGCTTTTTTGTCCTACTTGTTACAGATGATTAGTTTGCAAATTCCTGAACTCACATTTAGTTGCAGTTACTTGGTAAAATTATGTCAATGTTCCACATGCTTGTTAATGTCATGTTTCCTGTCTGCTGTAGTTCATTATCATGAAATCATGCAATAGGTGAGACTGGGAGGGACCACAGTGGGTTATCTGCTCTAACCTCCTTGCTCAAGCAGAGCCTCTGGAGCACATGGCACCAGATTGCATCCAGAGGATTCTTGAATATCTCCAGTGAGAGAAACTCCACAACCTCTGGGCAATCTGTTCCAGTGCTTGGTCACCTGCACATTAAAGAAGTTCTTCTTCATGTTCAGGTGGAACTTCCCATGCATAAGTTTCTGTGCATTGCCTCTTACCCTATTGCTCAGCACCACTGAGAAGAGCCTGACTCCATCCTCTTGGTACCCTTCTTTCAGATAGGGACAGATGTTGATGAGGTCTCCTTTTAGTTGCCTCTTCTCAAGGCTGAA
>VZTR01018498.1:872197-918261 GCA_013400775.1 Chaetops frenatus | reverse complement strand
TCAAGCCTTCCACCCCACTTCTTGTGTTCATGTTCTTTTGTATGTCATTAGGATTCATTGCCTACAAAAACTTGAGTGATATGACAAAACTAGAGAATTTAGCCTGGCAATAACAGGCACTCACTGAGCACAGACCACATCACAAGACTTGTGTCCAAGGGCACCCTTAGTCACAGCTGGGTCTGTAATTGAGCAGGTTTGTGCTGTTCTCTACCAAACATTTGGTGCTGCAGCCAAAAGAAAATGGCAATATTATCTGCCTCCTTTCCTGTGTGCCAGTGAGAGCGTTGGTGCACCCACACAATGATCCAGAACAAGAAAGTCATTGAAGTCATCCTTAGGGCTTAGTTTGTTTTGAACCCGGACGTGCTCACTCTGTAGCTTGTCAGGATGGTTGTACCCAGTCGAAGGGAGGAATGGCATAGGGAGCCAGTCTGTCTCAGAATACTTTTAAACTGCCTTGAGGTGTGCATGGAACTGCAGTGTTAGAGGCAAAAGCAGCCCTCTCCTGAATGCTTGTGCTGGAGCTGGCAGTGTTTGTGAGGCCAGGCAGGCATTAATAACTCCTTGAATCAGTCACCAGCCCCAGCAAATGCTACCCAGTGACATCAATGGTCTTAAATGAATTTCAGATGAGACTAGATTTGGTAGGTGCTGCCTTCTTTGGTGGTGCTTCTAAATTAATTTAGTAAGTATAATGACAAACTGGACATCAGATAATAATGAATCTTTTACTAATGAGAACTGAAGTATCTTTGTGTGTTTGGAATGTTCATACTCTTAACAAGTCAAATTAGCTTTAAACTGTAAAACAGGAATTAAGATTTTATGACTATCTCAGTACTTCTCATGTTTTTCACTCTGATATTAACAATTCGTTCATTTGCATCTGAAGTCTTTGCTTTAGCTTTGTCTTTTGTGTCTCAAGACACAAGACTTGTATCTCAAGCCCTTACTGTACTTATTTTAGTAGATCTAGGTAGGACTCCATGTATACTGCTGTGGAAGAACAAGAATAGATAGTTGTTCTAGAAAATAGTTCTATTTGGGAATCTTGGAGTTTCTTTGTAGGCTTAATGGGCCTTCATGTAAGTATTCCAGCTGTTTAAACACTTGTCTGTCTTAGCCATGACTTTAACTGATTGACTTTCTTCTGCAAGTGTTGAAAGCAAAATTTTAGACTTTTGGTTACTGGAATTTTAATTTGAAATAACTTGATGTCATTTTTGGTTTTAAGTTTTCTGTACCACATCGCAAGGATTGCAGTGAAGATTCGCCTTTCCTAGTTCAGAGGAAAGTCATCCCTGAGAGCTGTTCTTACCACTACAGATCCCTCTGGCATGCTCTGCTTGGGTCCCATGAGTCATTTATGGTGAAATTCAGGTGAAAATCTGTAAGAGTTCCATATAGTAGTCAGCAAGGAAGAATGTGTTAATTATAAGTCCAGCCAGAAGATGTGAAGAACTGGCCTTAGCTTCATGAGGCCAAGTCTTGCATTTCTTAACAAAATGTACTGCTTGTTATTTGAATTCTTACATTTTGTATTCTACCTATTAAGCACTTCCTGTGGATTTTAAAATAAAATGCCCACACACCCCTGATATAGGGAATTTCAGTGCTCCTGTCTTGCATTTATGGAGAAAACCGAGGCACAGACAGATAAATCTTATGTCTCATGTCAACAAATTAACAAAGGAAATGCTATGTAAACTCTTTTTGCATCCAGCTGAGTGAATCTTGTATTGATTATGATAGTAATTAGTCCAGCATTCTAGTCCAAATGAATATCCTTTGAGGATAACTGAGAAGCTGGATTGCATAATTTTGGTGCCCCTCTGTATAAGTGAGAGCATTCTTTTGGGTCATTTCATTGGCATGTTAATGTGGCACTTTACTGTGCTACCCACAGTAGTACAGTGCTGAGATCTCCACTCTGTGCTCTCTCTACTTGCAGACTTGATGTTGGAATAATTTGTGTTAAGAGCTAGTCCTGGAGGTCACCTGGGCAGCCTGACCAGGTATTTGACTGCCTTCATGGTTTAAAGCAAACACATAAAACAAAAAATCCCACACCCTTTTTATTATGCCTAATTGAATTGGCCACGTCCAAGCTTCTGTCCATTGCCTCTGATCCTTCCACTGTGCACCTCCAAGAGCAGTTTTCTTTCCCTGCACTCTCTTTTAAGTGAGCAATAAGGTCTCTCCCTAGCCTGCTCTTCTCAGAGCTGAGCACACTGGAGTTCCTCTCTTTATATGCCATGGACTACACAACTGGCTTGATGGCCCCACTCTGGACTCACTCCAGCATGAAAACATCTTTCTTGTATAGGAGAGACCAAAACTGGACACAGAGCTCCAGATGTGGTCTCAGCAGTGCTGAATGGAAGGCAATAATCACTTCCCTTGTACTCTTGCTGCTGTAGCCCAAGGTGTGGCTGCCTGACTTCATTGCAAAGAGGCATTGCTGACCCAATACTCAACTTGGGTACAGTATTCTCCAGACATTTTCTCCAAAGATGCTTTCAGCCTGTGCTGCTGCATAGGTCAATTCCAATCCAGATGCAGGACCTTGCATTTGCTGATTTGAACTTCATGATATTCTTACCAGCCTGTATCTCCATCCTATGAAGGTGTCTCTGAACAGCAGCTTCTCACTACAGCACACTATTTCCTCAATTCAGCATTATCTGCTGAGAGTGCAACTCATGTTCCAGTGGTTTAGCTATGGGATATTATGACAGACCATCTCAAAAGCCAGGCTTTTAGTCAAGGTGTACAACATCCATTGCTGTCCCCTTATCCACTGTTCTGGCAAACTGGTTCGTCAGCTGTGATTTGGTAAATCCATGTTGTTTGCTCCCAATCTCTCTTTTGTCCTTCATATGCTTGGAAATGACTTCCAGGAACATTTGCTCCATAAACCTCGCAAGAACAGAGATGTGTCCAGATATCTTGTAGTTTCCCAGATCTTCCTTCTTATTCTTCAAGATGGGTGTGATGTTTGTCTGTTCTAGTTACCAGAACCTCCTTGTCTGACTTGACCTTTTGAAGGTATTAACAACCTTACAATGTCATCAGCCAGCTGTCTCAGCACCACTGGAGGTATCTGTTCTGGTCGCAGGATTATGTATGTGCAGACAGCTCCAAGTACCCTGTCTGTACGTAATGTAGACTTTCCTGGTAAGCTTGTGGAGCTGAGAGGCCTGGGGACAGATTTTACTAGTAAAAAGCAAGACAGACGTAATTTCTCTGCTTTTTCCATGTGCTTTGTCACCAGGTTTCCTGCCCCCACTGTGCAACAGCCTCACAATTTATTTAGGTGCCCTTTTGCTGCTGATATGCTTACAGAAGCCCTTTTTACTCCCCCTTCACATCCCTTACTAGATTGATCTCCAGCTGATCCTTAGGTTTTCTGTCTCAATTGGCACACACCCAAGCAGTGGTTCTGTATATCCTGGTAGCCCATACCCACCTCTGCTTCACTTTCATTTTCGCCATTGGAGCTCAGTCATGAGTTCATCTGTGCTGGTCGTCTGACTTGGTTGCTCAACCTTCTGCACAGTGGAATAAACCTTCCTAGTGCTTTGAGGAGACTGTCCTTGGTGGACCTTTCTAAGTCTAAACTTTTCATTTGGGGAAAATTCCTATCACAGCACATAGATGTCCTGCTCAGATAACTGATAGCTGCTTCTCTTCCTTTCTCACCAAAGAACTAAAGAACAGTAGGTCTGAGATTGTAATAAGTGCAACAATTTGCAGTCAGCACTTCCTCCTAGACTCCCTGTGCCTTCACTGGGTGGTCAAACATTAGCCATTCTGTAATGATATGCAGCTTAGAAATGAAGTGCATGTTAATTCCAGCAATAAAAAGATTTGACACATACAGCTCATTAAGCTGACTGCTGGATTGAACCCCTGTTGTTATTTAAAGCTAGAAAGCAAATATTTTTTTCTGTCTTTGTCTAAAATTCTGAACTACTTGTGTAAATAAGTATTTTAAAACATTGTACTTCTCAAAATCCAGCTGCTGTTTTGGGGAGGCATATATCAGCACTTCTGCAGAAGGAATTTCTTTCCTCTATTTGTGTTCTTTCTCCCAGTAATAGTTACTGTGAAAGCACCAGGGCATGGAAGCTTATGACTAGTAAATTCTTCAGCTACAGATACTCTGTAGATGACAGCTATTCTTAAAAATATAGAGACAACATATCGAAGTCAGGGAAAATATCATTTAAATTAATGCAAAATGTTATTTGTGTTGGCAGAAATGGGAAAGGGTATTTTTCTAGTTTTCAATATTTTTAATAGATTTTATTTAATTCCTAGTCACAGCTGAATATGGAAGATTAGATAATACATTTTCTGTCTTCTGCCTGTCTTACACTTCAATATGAATGAAGTCCTGTTAAAGTCAGATGAATTTATGTTTTATTGGTTTTGAAAGACATCTTTAAAGTATTCATGTAAATAAACACTGTAAGTATACCTGCTTATTTTGTACATCACAGAAACTCATATCCATATAATATCTGCCATAAAATGTTTAATAATATATTACTCTTCTTATACATAATCTTTCTGAATAGTGCTCTACAGCATAACAGACAGTACCACTCCATAATTTTGCAGGACAAAGTTATTTTGTATCCCAGGAAGACAGTAAATAATAGAGTGGTAAATGATTCTTCAAGGAAAGGGTACATTGGTTGTGGTAATGTTTATTTTTATAATTACTACTAGGTATTTAGCTCAGATTTGTGCTTTGGCTGATATTGCCAACAACAGTTTTCATTTCCAAAACTAGTCAGAAAAACTTCCCAAAGTCTCCTTTTCCCCCTCCTCTTCCTTCCTCCCAAATGCTTCATAACCAAGCTTCTGGTGTGTTGACCTGGAAAGTGTAATCTCAGGTGACAGGATGTGTATCAAGCTCTCACCTGGTTCCTTTGATAACAGCTGAGCTTTGTCATGTCATGAAGCTGAGGGTTTACAGCAGGATGATAAACATGAAACGCAGTAGTAAAAGTTTTGAGTTACATTTTGCATCCACCATGCCTATTTGTGACTGTTTTTATATGCAAGAACCTGCTTTTCAGAAATTCCTTTTGAAATTTACGCAAAAAAATGCTCTTCCAACTAAAACAGCTGTATTTTTTTCCTGCAAACTGAATTGAGATTGCCGGCAGAGCATTTGAAATTGGCATTTTATTCCTCTAACTTGATATTCTAAATCAGTTTCATATTTTGGTTGGTATAAATATATGTGAATAAAAACCTATAGTAGCTTTTAAGGCAATGTCATTTTACTGTGGAAAAAAAATTGCAGCCCTTGAAAGCAAATACCAGTAATATTTGACTGACTGTTACAAAACCTGTTAGGTGCTGTTAGGGCTCCCATTCCAAAGGGTTAAGTCTGTAGTAAAACCCAAGAAGAATGCAAAATGATCAAGAAATGACATGCTGCCTATTGTTTGTAGCTATAGGATCAAAATAACAATTATACATGCCAAATAAATTCAAAACCTGTAAAAGAGAAAAAGAGGGGGTGGCTGTAAGTACAGGTGCCAGAAGCATTAAATAACTCTCGCAGACAAGGTGCACCACTGTTGTCTTGAATGCTGCTAGGTCCCCCCAGTCTGGCATTTTTCCCCCTGCACTAGACAATGTGCATTCACTGCAGGAGACTGGGCTAAGCCTGCGTCTCCCAGACCTGCCGGCTCCTTCTGCCCAACCTGACACAGAGGTGCCTTTGTCAGTATAATTACCCTCCCCTTGTAGTAGAAATAGTTTGTTTAGAGCCTTATTTGCAGGTAGAGCTGGTATAAGCAGGAATTAGCATGCTAAAGAACCTGCCCCAGCAGTAACTTGGGCTTATTTATCCGAATCTTTGACAATCAGGGTTTTTTTTCCTCTGTTGGTTTATTCAGTGAGATACTATCCAAGATTAAGAGCTTTAAGGTTATTAAAGAGATTGAAGATGGGAGCCAACTGGCTGTTGTACGAGGAAGGCGCATGTCCTGGTGTGTAGGATCTCCCAACAATTTCATGCCTGGCAGGTCTGCACCTCGGCTGCCAGAATGAACTCGGGCGGATGCTCCTTACTGCTTTTTGGGCAATGATTAAAACTCCCTTTGGCTTTCAGCACGTTGTCCACATCAAAAAGGTGCGAGAAGTAAAATAAATGTTTCTTTTGCTTCTCAAGATACTGTGCCCGATCTCCCTAAGCCTTCCTAATTGGCCTAGGCTGGTTGCGGATGATTAACTTGAAGTTAAATGGGGCCTGCTTTTAAACATGCTTTCCCAGACTTTAAACGGAATGATGGGGGGAAACTTTAGACTGTTGCAGTGCTGGACCAGAGCCAAGCTGGGTTATTATTAAAGTGAATCCAAGTTTTGTTCCAGGTTTTGTTTACACTAAACCAACTAAGTTGATGGACATCCCTCCCTCTCTGCATACCTGAATGTATATTATTTGTGATACTAACAATATGCCACTTCTGCCCCGTGAAAAAGAGCCTTTTAATGAAGGAGGAGGAATATTAGCAGCTCAGGTTGAACTAAGAGTTGCTTGCATTTGGACTTTATTGATTTCTCTAAGTTATTTTAACTATATCAGGATATTTCAGGGTATGCAAAAAATGCAGAGGAAAAAATGTGTGCAGTGTTTAATGACAACATTGCAAAGAAAATAAAAGTAATGTGCCCTGAGGGCAAAGGCAGTGAGGAGATTTACTCTGAGGAAAAGCATGCTCTAAAAATAAATCTTTGAAGAAACCGTGTCAGTCTGTAAATGTTTCAGTAGTGAGTTTCGTAATTTTTCTATGAAGTAAATGCAGTGCAGACAGTTGATCCTTAAAATGTTGGGTTTTTTCAGGCAGAAGTTAGTAAAACCCCAGTCTTGGCTACGTGAAGATTAAAGGTAAATTGTTAAACAGGTTTATGTTGTGCATGAGAGTCCAGAATCCTTCTGTGTTAAATACAAAAGATTCACCCTCTCTGTGTCCTCAAGGTTGAGCATATGGGCAGAGCAGCGCTAACACCAATGCTTTTTGAGTTCCTTTATGGAATTTTCCTTAGTGTCTTTAGAAAGGCATAACAAGAACCAGCGATGGGCAGCATAAATCAGACAAATCCAACTGAGTGAGAAGCCAGAAGGTTTGAACAGCAGGAATCATTAACCTCCAAAGGGAGTGTCAGGGGAAGTGGTCAGTACTCAGTCTTAAAACACCAAGAAATAAGCTGAGAGTGTGGTGGGAAGCACTGGGGGCTGTGTTCAGTAGCTGAGTCTGTGACACACAGAAAATCTGACTACAAGATCTAATGGCTTTTTTAGATAAATCTTTATTTTCTCAGAGGCATTCTCTGACTGCAAACTGCACTGATTAGAGTCTCCTGAGAAGTAGCTTGCAGGACCTGGTTATCTTGTCACACATCCTGCTGCCTTTCCCCTGCCTTGCCTCGTGGAAAGGCAACTTCACTGTTTTTCTGACACTTTGCAGCTCTTTTGTCTTTGATAACCAGCATCCATCTTGGATAAGCACTATATTTTAACTGCTATTATAGTATAAGCTAAGCTTACAGATATGTCCAGGCATATCATTAGATTTAATTAAATTATGTGGCTATTAACACATCCCCTGTGAAATGTCTGGCACTGAGCCATGTGCTGGTAGACCTGTGAACGAGAGATGTACAGTAACAAGGGCACCCCCCAAGGGTTTGTGTATGAACCTCAATCAGTTTCACCAGGTCTCCATCCTTGCTTCAAAGAGAAGAGGCTTAGGCTCATCCATGAACCATTTCTTTCTCAAGCTTGAAAGATTTTAGCCATTTTCCCAACCCACCCCTTGTTTGTGCTTTCCTCCTGGCTGGCTCTGGTGTCCTCTGGATCTTTATACTGAGGAGAGGGAGACTGCAAATCCCTCTTGCTGTTGGAACATGGCTACTATTTGATATTTTATTTTGGTTGACCTTCCCTAGTGGTCTTTCTGCTTTTCCTCCTTCTTGAAAAACATTTGATTGCTTGCCACTACCCCAAAGATTTCCTTTCCTGTTTGCCTCTCTCTTAGATTTGCAGCCAGCTGTATTGCTGGTAACTTCATTGGCTCATTGTGCTACTTCCACAAATTGATTGCAAGGCAAATTTAACAGTAAGAGATGAAAGTTATTGAAACAAACTGTATCCCAGACAACTTGTACTTTAAAATTCACAAGTAAATCATGCTGTTACTGTTCTGCAAAAGACTTGCTGTTATGGCCCTATTCCCTCAATATTTGTTGCATTATTGATTATGGCACCTGTATAGATGTATGGACTGGGCACTGTTTTTCCTGGAGTATTTTAAGTGGGAGTGAGAGGTGACAGACCTATCCCGTGGCTCAATCTGTTCCAAGCACATCTTAAACTCCCACTACAGGTTCATAGCTACAAGGTGAACTATTTAAAGTTCTCCAAAGATGTTTTCAGAGTTTACTCAAACACGTGGTATTTTCTCCATTACCAGCACATAACTACAGTACCTCAGAGTGAGGGAGAATAAGCAGACAAGATACACACAAGGACAGAAATTACTGATCCAAGAAACAACACACAGACACTCCTCAGCAGGGTGAAATACATGGATCTTAAAATTTTGAAGGAGAAATTGCTTTTTCTATAAGCCCTTTGCAGCAAAACGAAAAAATAAAATGTTTCTCTGTTCTCTGATAGTCATGGTTCATCATGGTAAATTTGCTCAGTATTAAAACTTGTTGTCTTTTTCAAACAGGGTGCTAAGGCATGTTTTTTGCGTGACATCCCCTTCTCTGCCATTTACTTCCCCTGTTACGCTCATTTGAAAGCCTCATTTACAAATGAAGATGGGAGAGTTAGCCCTGGAAATCTGCTCTTGGCTGGATCAATAGCTGGTAAGTGTCCAGATTTCTTTCTCCATGGCTCTATGCTGCTCTGGCAGCACAATAGTTATGGCAGTGACAACAATAACAAAAAACGCTCAAGAGGACTATATGCAACAATACTGTATTTTGCAGCCTTATGCAGAAACAACAAAGTTACTATGCTGTAGAGGGAGTTGAAGATACTGTAAGTTCCTGGTATAATCATAACGTTCAGGAAGCAAAATAAAGGGAAGAGAAAGGTTTTCTCTGATGTTTTTTTGTCATGTATCATCATTCTTTGTGAATTTACTGTGCTGGTTTTGGCTGTCTCACTGACAGGTAATGTTTTCTTGAAATTATTTATAAACAAAACCATGGACAGGTGACCAAATTATGACAGTATTTGCTACCCTCAGTATCCCACTGAAGTTACTTGGCTTCTTGAGCGTTTTACCTTCATAATTTTTTTTAATATTAAAGAAAGCAGAAGATTTTGAAAACATCACTGCAGTGCCATAGGTTGCTAATTCCTTGCATACCCAGGTATGACAGAGGTGCAGAGTGTGATCTTGAGCACTTAGTTGGTTTAGTCTGCTGCATAGCAGACAGAAGAGCCCAAGCATTATTAACTTCTCACAGATGAATTTAGCTTGAGTGTGCCAGAGCCTAAGGGAGAAGACAGAGACAGGCTTTGTAAGCCTCAGCTTGCCCTTGTGTCTGCTGCGTGGCTGGTCCCTCCACAGCACCCAGCTTCTACACCCAAAGGGGAACACTACTTGGTAGCTGCCTGCTGGAGAGGGCAGCTTGAGAGTCCTGCTCTTGCAGTGTCCTTGGTTTCCCCCCGAGGAAACAAATAGACTTGCAATTTTGTGCAACAGGACCTTCGGGGGAGTGTGTAGCCAGCAGGAGAGCTCAAGTCAGCTGGTATTTCCACCCTGCTTACTGGGGGCTGCTTGGTCTCCCAAAGCTGCAGCCAAGTTCTTCCTCCAGCATGGCCCCTGGCAAACTGCTGTGACCTGCTGGGCGAGAAAAATGATGGAATGGCATGAATCCAGTACAGAAAGATGGTTTAGCAATGTTTTCTCATTTGATTTTAAGCTTTCTCCTCCCTGAGAAAATTTCTTGCTCAATATTATACACATGGCTATGTTTCTTGAGGAGCAAGGCCCTTTTATAGCCAGTATTGGGTCTTAGACAACATGTAAGATCAGTTGGTTTGTTGTGTTGAAGTATATTGATCTCTATTCAATAGCTCATAGTCCAAAGGAATTGAGCTGGCACTAGCAAAGCCAGCTGTGTTCCAATGACTGCTGCTTAAAACCCCCTTGTCCTCTCCCCTCCCCCACCCCATTCCAGAGCCAGGCTCCAAACCCTCCAACAGGAGCTTTTACAGCCAGCTTATTTCTCACCCATATTAATGGAACAAAACAATTTTTCAACTTTAGATCATATTTACAGACTTGAAACATAAGCTGGCATTTTTAAGCCAAGTAATTTCTTAGATTTTCCTATTTTTCTCTTTCTAGCCATTGTCAGGTGATTGCAGACTGAGATAACCATCCCTTTGAAGTTCAGGCACAGAAGCAGTCTTTATTGTTGCTGATATGGCTCACCAATCTAGCTATAATGTGAATTTTATCCAGTGCTTCCTGTGAATCTCATCCTAGGTTAACTCTCATGAGCAAATTACAGTGTTAGAGATACAACACTCATCATACTGTTTACAAAAACAAGAAATCTGTTTTATTGGGTACATGTGAAATGTGGTGGGGGTGCCTGTGTCCACTGTTTTGCCAAAAGAAAGTCAAGGGAAAGACAAAACAAACCACCCACCACTTCTGAAAGCTGGCTTCGGTCTCTGGGCTGATGTCTCTTCTCTGGCCAGGGATCTCACCTGGTCATCAGAGTTGAGATGTGTGCATGAGCTGTGGCTGCATGTGGGAAACTCCCCCTTCCCACACACAGCCCATGGGGCTGGGATATTCAAGCTAGCCATATGCAGATGTGCACCTGTGTCGTCTGCTGGTGGGTGTTGCTTGTACTGCTCCCATTATCTTCCTTTCCATTGTGGCTGGGGTCACAGGCAGCACGCCTGTCATCTAGCTTGATCTGCTTCTGGTTTCCAGTGTCACTAGATGTCTCAACCTGTTGTGCCTTAGGATATTCTGAGATGACTCAAATATCATCTGCAGGATCTCTCCTTAATTTGTTCCGTCTGCTTATTGCCTCCACGAACTTCCTTCTCCTCCCCTAGCTCCTCTTTATTCTTGTCAGCTCCTGCTGGGCTATTTGTCACATTCTGATTGTAAGCTTTTCTTGGCAGCAAGCTGTAACTTCGATTTGTCTGTAAACACTTTTGTCCTGTCCACATAGTCGCTAAAAAAAGGATTTTAAGTATCTCAAGTGCAAAATATCCTCAGTAATACGGAATAAGTGATAAGGAGATGGAAATCAACATGTAGTAAGCAGAATTGTTTCTAAGTAAGTTCTTCGGTTTTCTTGAAAACACTGGTTGGCTTTTGAAGGACAAAAGTCTGGCTTAAAATTGAAGACTCAAGCAATACCCTGGTATGGGTAAGGCTAAGCAAAGAGGAATTTCACTGCTTTGGAGTTCAGAGACCTTGACCAGGTTTTAGTGCTTGCCTGCCAGGCAGCCCTTGCTTGCACCGAGTGCACGCTCAGTGTATGAATTATTTTGAGGGGAAAAGGGGAGGAGAAGGAAATCTTTTGGTGATATGCACATGATTTGATCTCCTGGAGCAGTCTGCAGGAAGGGTGCTCTGGAGCTTGAGGCCAGACCATGCTGGTTTGGACAAAAGTTGTGACAGAATTATTAAGCTGGAAAAAAAAAGGGAAAGGAGATTTACGCATCTGCATCTGACCAAGTTGGTTTGGAACAGATGCAGAATGGAAAAGTAATAAAACCATAAGAGACAGTGTCTTCTGGGTACAGTCTTGGTGCTTTTCTTTGCCTTTTTTTTTTGCCTTTTTTTTTCCTCAATTCTAAACATGCCCCAAGTTTGGATAGGAATTATTTTAGAAATACTACCCACTGATAATTTGGTATTTTTTACTTCCAGTTGATTATCTGCCAGCATAAATTTAAATCTTCCTCCACACATCCTTCTGCTGAGGATGTCAGCTGTGGCTTTGCAGCTGAGTACTCTGCCATTCCTAATGAGAAGAATGACCCTTTTTGTAAGCCTTAGCTCTCAAGCCATGCTGAGCATGAACAGCATTATCTGGTTCTCAGTGACATTGCTGAGGGATGTTTGTGTCTGTGTACAGCCTGTTCTAGCATAGTGTACACCAGGATGCCAGGAGCCACAGAGAGGAAGAAAAAGGAAAGGGAAATATCAACCGTCCCTCCAAAAGCTTTGTGCTTATTAACTATGCAAGTTTCTGATTAGCACTGGCAACTCCAATCTGTGCCTCCCAGCTGGGCAGGAAGCACTTGGTATGGTTGTTGCTCTGGGAGAAGCTCTCTCTGGGTTAAGCCATGGCCACAACAGCCACCTTGTTGCTCTGGATAAATGAGGTGTGTAGCGTATGTGCCAAGCCAGTGGTACCCACCAGATGACTTTTGTGTTGTGCAGGTATGCCTGCAGCTTCTCTGGTCACCCCTGCAGATGTGATCAAAACAAGGCTACAGGTGGCAGCCAGAGCAGGACAGACCACCTACAGCGGCGTTGTGGACTGTTTTGCCAAGATCCTGCGGGAGGAAGGTCCGAAGGCTCTCTGGAAAGGAGCAGGAGGTGTGTAAAAGAACTTTGATTGCCAAGTGATTTCTAATTGTGGCATTTGTCACTTAGGAACTCTGTTCTTTTCTTTCAAGCTCGTGTATTTCGATCTTCTCCTCAGTTTGGTGTAACTCTGGTGACTTACGAGCTACTGCAGAGATGGTTTTATGTGGACTTCGGAGGAGTGTAAGTATGTGGTATCTGAATATACCAGGGATCCTGAAGTTATCCTTGGTTCTGTTGGATATTAGTCCTCCTCGGAACACCAGAGCCAGGGGCTTGCTAGGATATGTTGTAAAGGCTTTGTAAATATTATTTAAACCACACTATACTGGTGGAGGTTGGGATGATATTCCAGTACCTGTTTCATAGCAAGATATTACTACATTTTATATCACAGTTTCAAGCAGGGGACCTATGTCAGTGTAAACAGAGACAGTGGGAGGCTAAATAATGGGCTGGGGATGCAGGGAAAATGTGATGCCTGCCAGGTCAGGATACACACTGCATTAGTCCTCATTATTTGGTGGGGGAGGTGTGTCTCTGATCAAACAGGGCATTTGACATCCAAAAAAGTATAGTTGACACTTCAGCTGTGCCTCCTGCCTTTGTTGACGATACAGGTGGATGTGCATATAGCTGTTCAACTTGATCCCATAGCAGCTGCAGACTCTTTACAGATCTTTGGGGACAGCAGTTTGAAAGCCACCACAAAAATTACTTAAACTCTGCTATGTTCCTGGATTGGTTGTGTGCTGTAGCAAAGACTTAGGAACCCCTGTTACCTCACACTAGTTTTGATTAATGCACTGCAAATTTTGTCCGGATTTGACCATACTCAATCAACATGAAAGCTCCTAACTGCTCTGGAAGGTTTTAAAACAGGGTATTTCTCCTTACATTGCACATTTAATTTAGTTACTTACAGGGAGATACACTCAGATGTCTCATTAAATTCACTTTATGGAGGAGATTTTTGTGAATGCTGATTTTACTCTATGGAAGTTAATTTATTATTTTTATTATTTTGCAGAAAACCAGCTGGATCAGAGACAGTTCCTAAATCTAGGATCACGCTCCCTGCTCCTAATCCTGACCATGTTGGTGGTTATAAATTGGCAGTTGCCACTTTTGCAGGGATTGAAAACAAGTTTGGACTTTACCTACCTCGGTTTAAGCCATCGCCACCTACCTCAAAGGCTGCTGCAGCAGTAGGACCCTAAGTTTATTGCTGTAGGGTTTTTTTGTTATTAGTTGGGAAAGAGCCACTTTTCTAATTGGTTAATACTTTGTTCCTTTAGCTTCTCATCATATAAAAGATTAGCTTCATTTGAGTTTTAAGGTAATTTTCATCTTAAATGGAATCATTTGTCTTTGTGCTTCCGTAACCAGATCACTGTGAAATTCTTACCAGTTGTTTTAAGTTTGGGACCATGAATGTATTTGTCCACATCTGACATGTGCTTGTGTTGGGAAGACACTAATTTTAGGTTCAGTTTATTGGGGAGGGCTGGGTGAGAGCTGTGAACCAGATCATTTTACAGGCAATGCTCAGTTGCTGATTACCAGGGCAGATGTCGCACATCATCACTCAGATGGAAAACTCAGTGGGTATCACGGTGCTCAAAGCAGAATGATTTGGACTGTGCGTGTAAATTGGTTTTCAACTCGGTGCGTGTCTGTAGAGGTCAGCAAATATATACCCGGTACCTAAGTATGCCAGTACAGCTTCAACTTCTTAAATCTGTACACGCACAAGTTCTGTTTCTGGATTGTATTATGGAGCTTTTATGTGGAACATGTTTTTGTAATGGAAACCACATTTATAAATGTTTAGCCGTTGTATTATGTTACTGGTATCAAAATGCTCAAAAGAAAGTGTTATTGTCCATAGTCTTTGCACTTTATGGCAGAACTTTTGGCATTCTACTACACATACAAGGAAATTTCATAACTAGGTGCCTATCTTGGGTTGCTGGTGTTTGGAATTCAGTTTGTATATGCACTTCTATAGTAAAACGCTGCTTGTTTAAATAACTGCAATAGAAAATTCATGCACTGTATCAATGGTACCTGCCTTAACTGCTGGCTTGTAATTGGCAAATAGGTGGTTTCAGATTCTTATTTACTTCATTGAGTCAAAAGAGATTAAAATAATCTAAAATAAAAGATTTTACTTAATTTTTGGTGCCTTGCACAGTGTTTAGAAAATTCTGTATTTATGAAGATAGAAATAAACCTTTCAAACAGATGCACACATGGTATTCTGTTATGGAAATAGCGCAGTACACCCAATGTCTTGTTCAACTTCACTGATAAAGTCAGGTTAAGATGAAGTTAATATTTGCACTTGTAGGCTATAAAAACATCTGCAGCTTGAGAACAAATTACAGTTCCCCTGCCTAGAAAAGACATCTGTTGGTGGAGATGTCATTCAGGAAGAAAGAAAAACTTTTCTTGGTCAAAAGCCAGGATTGAAGCTTTGATATTTTTATCTTTACTTTTGGGGGGAAGGTTAATGGTTATGAACAGCCTGATCACCTTATAGGACTTGAAGGTCCTATTGGGTGTCTCCTATGATACCTCTTAAGATGAGGAATTTGCCTTGCCTGTCTTCTTGGAGTGCGGGGAGTGAGGGGTGGGTGCCTTCAACCTTTGCTGTAAACTGAGGGGATGCACAGATGCCGAAGAATGAGTTTGCTGTGCAGGATCACACTGTGCTGTAATTTGTGGAAATACTGAAATGGAAATCACTCTGGTTTTGCATCATGAAAATTATTCTCTGGAACTAATTTGTATTTTGAAGTTACTAGTGAAATGGAGTTCGGGGGTAGGAGTAGCAGCACTTAACGCGTGTGAAGGCAAGAGGAGCAGATGACATTTTGGAGTCTGGCTAAACCAGTGTGCAGAGACTGCACTGGGCTCAGACAGCCAGCAGCTACTTCCAATCCTGTGTCTCCTCAAACGACAGCTCCTTCATTTCAGAAATAAGGGGGAAAAGCTGTCCCTTGCATTACTTCAAAATTAACCGTCGGGATTTTTGGTTAAGACTTGTCATAAAACATTCTCACTGGGAGCTGTCTGTGTTTCACACATGAGATTTTAGGCTGTTTAAGAGCTGGTTCTATACTTCATCCCTCAAATATGCCTGACATACCATGTCAGGGGTTTCTGTGGAAAGTCAGCAGCTCAGGGAAGATGTCTGAGTACAGAGCTGCACATTCTCCCTGATCCAGGAGAGGAAGTGCCTGGCCACTGCATGGGCTTGGTCAGCAGCTGCTTCCTCCTGGCTCAGTCTGGAGAGGGACACCCAGGCTGCACCCAACAGAGCACGTCCCTCTGCTTCCTGACACCGAACCCCAGCGCTGCTGGGGCTTTGCAGCCAGGAACGGAAGAGGAATTAGAGATGGGTTATTGTGGGGCTTGCACAACCTCTTGGCTTGTGTGATAAAAGACTATTCATTGCTTGTGATCCACAAAACCAATTTCTCTGCCTCCTGGTGCCCTCTCATTCCCAGGTCTGGCAGTTTATTTATGACTTGTTCTTTATTCTAGGGATGAAGGGCAAAGCTCCCATCCCAGGATCAAAGCTCAAGCACAGCTCTCCGATGGCAGATCCATCCCAGAAGGCCACAGCCTTCATCTTCTCTGAGCAGGGCTGGACTGACACTCCCACCCCACCCATGGTGGCCTTTCCCTTTGCCAGTAGCTTTCCTGGAGGGTTGTTCTCTCCTTCTACCCGTCTCTTCAGGGTCAGTAGACAGTGGAAGCAGGGGCAGAAGTGTTGAAGAGCCAGTGGCTGCTTTTTTAATGGGAAGCACAGTACAAAACATTCCAAATCGTGCTGCAGCTCTGCCCAGAGATCTTGGGGAAGATCTGTGCCCACAGTCAGCTTCCTCCAGACACAAAAGGATACATTCCTGCTCTGAAAAGCTTGCAGGCCAAGGAATTGTCAGATTGCCTTGCAAACAAACAAAACGCCCTGAGGACAATGTTTGTCCTCTCTTGGTTTCTGGGTGAGTTATGCAAATGCATAAAAAGTAACCTCACTTGCTTCCTGCACTCCAGCTAACTCCCTGTGACAGCACTTCTAGAATAAAGAAATGGCCAAATACTGGCGATGTTACCTGTCAGACTGAGAGTGGGGCAGGGCTGTCCTGAAGCAGTTACCCCGTGTTTGTGTTTCTCGGTCCAGCAGAAGCCGAGAGATGCTTTTCTGCCTGGTCCCCAGGGAATGGGTTGGGTTTAAGCTGACTTAATATTGACAGTTTGCAGGGATGCTTTGGTAAGCAAACATACCACAGGCTTCAAAAATAAATTGGGCAGGTATTTCTAAACCTGCTTAAAATACAAAACCTGACAAACTGCTCTGCATCATCTTAGGAGGGGGACAGCCTGCTCAGAGTGACCCTGCCGTAGCCTCTGTGTGCACGTACATGTCACACTGCCTGCTGCTGAGATCCTCTCCAATGGCACAGGGACGAGCAAGAATCCTCCAGCTTTGCTGTATAAACACTGCTGTGAAACTCAGACTCTGTTTTTGGTTTAAATATTTGCCTTTTTTCCATAAGCTAGAAGGCGATTTCCAAAGATAGTGATCATTTGTAAGTTATTTAATGGTTGGGGATATACAAATCTCAAGATGTTTGTATTTTAAGTGTCTCCAGAGACATTCAAACACAGCAAATAACACAGAAACAGCCTGGGATGAAGTGGTTTCTTTAATGCCACGTGCCATATGGTGGTTCTGCTTTCTGCATGGTGGGCAGTGGATAACTGGGGCTGTGAGACTGGGCAGCCTCTCCTAGTGCTGAATGTGGGGATGTCATCAAAGTGTCTGTTGCACTTCAGAGAGGTGACATTTGAAGTGTAGTAATCATTTTAACTGCTCCTTGCACAGTTCCTCATCACACCAGGAAGCAGTACTATTGCTTGCAAGATTCATTCCAGCTGCTGTAGTTACATTGCCTGGCCTTCCTCACACCCCAGGCTGTGCAGACACTGTGTACCAGACATGGTGGTGTTACTTCAGAAGTATCTTTGCTTATGGCTTTGAAGGAGAACCAGTCCTGTAAGCTTCCCAAGGACAGGTGGCTACTGTACAGCACCCTTAGGCATTTAGTCCTGCCTTAGGACTGGTGCTGCCCAGGTGACAGGAGAATGTCCTTTGGCACTGGTCAATGGAGACCATCCCACTCCATGTGGGATGCTGCTTTGCTCTGTGAGGGGTTTCCAGTCTTCTGCTGTGTGTGCTTTTTAGCTGCAGTTGCTATAACTCTTCAGAGCTTTTTCTACCAGTCTTGTGTGAAAGAACCTATTCCTAGTTGTTTCCAGTCCCAGAGATGCAGGCTGTCATTTGTAGTGTGAGATGATTATATTCCAGGGTGTGGTAGGGACTCTGTTATATTTTCAGAAGTAGCAAATGTTTGGGGCATTGTTTTTGAGGCCCAAGAGGAAACATCTTCCATCTTGGAAAATTTATTATGGAGCACTTGCTGAGTACCCTGTGGAAAATGCTGCAGCTCTTGAATCGTTGCAACCAGCACCATTTGTCCTGCCTGCCTTTTATCTTTGAAGTAAGAAGCTACATGCAATTCTGCTGAGTCTAATTTCAGCAGCAAAGACTTGCTCTGACAGCCTTTCCATGGAGATGTTTGAAAGGTGGAAGTGAAATGGGCTACCTCTGGAGTCTGGCCCAAGTGCTGTTATTTACACAATGGACCTGGCATTCCAGCCCCATCCTCAGTTTTGTGTGTCCTGGTCAAATTCCAGGTTGGCCAGTGCTGTGCACACGTTCTTTCAGTATTCCCTGGCTATCATCTTCGTTCTCTGTTACCATGGGGTCTCTTGAACAAAGTACATGTCATAAAGCTGAAGAATCCTGTTTCACCTTTTAGCTAAGGCCTTCAGCTCCGACCCCCATTGCCACCTGTCATGCATGCCTCCCCATGTCCTTCCACAGCTCAGTTCAGAACAAATCCCAGGTCCCTGGCCACATCCTTCCTCTGCTTCTCACTTACGCTGGCATAGCTCTGATCCTTAGCATCAAGAGAGACTCCGGACTTTCCTTCCACAGGTATAGGAAAGTTATCCCTTCCACACCCCCCTCGCAGTCCTGTCCTCCATCCTAAACCTCGATTCAGCCTCTTCTTGCCACTTGCCTACTTGTGCTGTAGTTGGGTTTGCTTTTTCTTACCTCTGTGGTTCAGATGTGCTCTCCAGCCCAGTCTGAGCACACAGTTTATGTCCTTCACAAAAAGCTCACTCACAATGGCTCTAGAAGAGCCAGGCTATCTTCTGACCCATTCCACACCCAGAGCAGTTATGGCAGCATCCTGGCAGTGCTAGAGCATAGGACATAACCCTTTATGTTCTTCCTTCTCTTCTCTGGATGTTTGTAGGCAAAAGAGACAGGAGATGATTTCTCTTTGTTCAAATTAAAGGATAATTTTGTATTTATTTTCCTACTGGGCAGATACTGAGGAACATTTTGTCATATGGGCTCCTTTAGAAAGCCAGCGAAGTGGAGCTATTTGTTTAGCAGCAGGAAAATCAAACAAACAAGAACTGTGGGAGATTCCTGAAAGGGCAGCAACAAGGGCAGGTCAGAAACTTCACTGCAGGATTATCATGTGCAGCAGAAGGGAAGTGAATGCCTCTTGTTCTTGGGTGCTTTTCCGTCTGCTTCAGCTGTGTGAAATGGCTCTTTCATGGTACTGCTCTGTATATACAAACCTGGTGGCTTCTGTGGAAATTCAGATCTTTTCCTTGTTCCCTGTGTGTACTGCTNAAAAAAAAAAAGGAAAGAAAAATTTCAAAGAAGGACTTTAGTCATGTTGATTTCCACACAGGAGCAACTGCTGAAAGTCATCTGAAGCTGCTCTTAAAACCATTTCAGAAGCTACTAATGCTATAATATAGGGAGAACTTGGACATGAACATGCAGACCTGCCTCAGGTTCCAAAAGCTGAACGGTAATATGGAAAAAGTAGAAGCAAATTGGCCAACTGCTCCCACTGCAGTGATGATGGTGATGATGATCATCAGGAGACAACATTGGCTGAATGCTCTTCCCATTACGCCACAGACACTCTCAGATGGTGTCCCCACACTTTGCGATGTGCAGCTACTCCAGAGGGTGGAAAGGTAGTGAGTTCCCACCTCTGGCTCCCACGACAGCAGTACTTTGCTGTGTATCCACCTGTGCACATGTTCCTGGTCTTGTGACCCACTGAGAACCAAGTGTGTCTCCCCCTCTTCCACTCTGCACCACATGTGCCTTACCCAAGTACACAGACAACACAGTTTTTGAAAAGAAAACAGGGCAAAATGGGAAAAGAAATGCAGAGATGATATCTAAACTGCTCCTTTACAGTCATCTCACCCAGCTGTTTGTTACCATTCACCTTTAAGATACAAAAGTGCTGCAAATGCTACACTGGTTCTTCAGGACAACTCCTAAAGCACCGAGGGGAGCAGCAGGAACACAAAGCTCTCTAACAAATGGCTCCAATCTCAGCAAACCATCGAAGATGACTGATGTATCTCTGGTGTGTACTGGGCCTTCTGCGAGAGGATGCTCCCCACAGCCCAGTGGCAGGACACTTCCATGGGCACTGGGAGATAGTTTCAGGGTCCACCATGAAGATGAAAGTAGCCCCATGCACTCTTGCTGGGAGTTGCTTCTAACCAGCAAGAAGGGCAATGCAGCTTTTCCAAAGGATTCATTTTCTTAGCCTACTCTGGCTTTAGCAGTGCAGACTTCCCAGTGGTTCTGGATTGGACCATAACCCTGAACATGATTAGATGATGTGTTCATTCCTCAGCATGACTGCCCAAAGACCAAATGCAGTAACAAGACAAGAAATTTAATGTACAAGATCTTTCTTGTCAGACTTGCTGTGTTTCTTGCTGAAATGGTTCACCTCCATACCCCTGAGTGTGAACCACTGCTAAACCCAGATATCAGAGCTGTCCTCTGGCTCAGCAGAGTGTTGTAACGTGGACGTATCGAGCAGCCTCACCACCAACATCCATCTGGGCCACAGCACTCAATGAGACCACTCTGCACGCTGTTTCTTTGCTCAAGCCACAAGAGATTGACATAAAGGAGCCTGTTCCTTTGTCCCCTGTCCCAACCTGTCTCTCAAGACAGTCTGAGGAGGCCTGGTCTCTCCTATTGCTTTTCTTTCAGCACATACGGCGGCACGCTGCTGCTCCGTGTGTGTGTGTGTGTAGAGGTTAGCATGCTAGGGATGGAGGGAAAATAAAAACTAGCCCAGAAGCTGACATGCATTAGTGCTTGCCCATGTAAAATTGGTAGCAGGGCCTGATGCACACAGGTCCACTACTGGCCAGTCCCAATGCCAAAGGTATCTATTTACAGAGCAGCTGCATGAGTGTTCTGTGAGTCAGGGCAGTCACATTTCCCTAGTGCCTCACCAGTGACTGGTAATGAACATGCTGAGCACTGCTGGCAAGGAAAGATCAACCACACTGCAACAGAACAGGCCTGATACATTTTATTGGCAATACTGGTGTCATACTTGGGAACCACAACCCTTTGTCAGACTGTTAGTGTTAACTTGCATGACAAGTATCAGTGACCAACTGTATCTGAAATATAGTTGAAGTGCCTAGAAATAATAGGCATCTTAAAAAAAAAAAGGGAACTCATTCCATTCACTTAAGCCAACCTTTATAGATTTTACATCTTAAGCACAACTGATGTACTGAAATTTTTACGTAGACTTTAATATAACCTCTACAGCAGCACACAGACAATGCAGTTCTCTCATTATGCACATGCTTTAGGATCGTTTATTTTAATGCTTTCAAATAAATATGTTCCATGCAGCACACCGCAATAAATAAGGAGCAGCAACTTTCATATAGTACATCCATTCATAATGTAAGTCACCATGTGATACACCACATCTAAAGTCTTTGGCCCAGTCCCATACAGTGAAGCACACCACATCTGCACATAATCATATCTGGCTTCATATGGATTTAATAGGACTATGCCAGAAGGGCAATGTGAGCACAAGTTTAACCAGGGGTTCCTAGCTATTAAATACAGCTACTAAGTAGTTAAAAGGCAACAACTAAACCCATAAAGGGTTGATTTGTCTTTTCTTTCTTACTTTTCAGACAGAAATATAAAGTATGAAAATGCTCTGGATATTTTCAGCCTTGTGTGAAGCAGTGTGATTAATATGGAATGCTTTGAGCAATACTGGCATGTACACTGGCATCAAAAGCCACAGCAAGACTGACTCTGACACTGAACACTGGCGTACTCAGCAGGGGAAGCTGCTGTTCTGGCGGGGGCTGCTCCTCTCCCGCTACGCCGAGAGCTCCACTGCCCCCTCCTCTTCGCTGTCGGCTCGGTTGGCGCGGATCTCCACCAGGGTCCGGGCAAAGCGCGTCCACTCGTCGTTGTGTGGAACAGCCAGCTGCAGGACAAACCAGCAGGGAACTGATTAACACACTGCTTCTCTCTCTGGCCCAAAGCTGAGGCACCTCCTTTGAGGACAGAGCTCCTACAGCAATCAGCATGGCCATGCACGGTGAAGCACCAAGGCATGAGCCTCACCAACCCGCTGGGGGCTGGTACCTGGGAAGCGCGGCCAAGCTCACAAGGCACTTCTGGCAGTCTCCTATTCAGTACCAGCCAGAAGGAGCTCTTAGTCAGTGGCAGAGCAAAAGGCTTTATCTGCTTGACTTTGTAGTATTGTTGAAAAATCTAGCCCTTGGTTAAAATATTTCAGATTTTACAAACTAGAGTGAGGCCTTGATCTCTTCATGTGCACACACGTATGTTTCACTTTACACACACGAGCTGGCCATTGGCAGTCAGCAAGGCTGTGCCCAAGTGTAATTGTTTGCAGGACCCAGGTCAGTGTGCACAAGGTAAGAGAGCTTTTACAACACTGTTGAAACTATTTTCCTGCAGTTCATTAAAGCGCTAAGTAGTAAGATCAATACGTTGTGTTATTTTAGTTACCCTCCTCTATGTTAAGGAATTCGGAGTTACAGGAAATGCATTACAATGGAAATGTTATACCAACTGGATACTGCATTACTAGTCTGATTTTTTTATATCATCACGCAAGATCCATTTCCATTTAATACCATTGATGTTTCTAATGAAGAGCTCTTGAACATTGGGCTTCAAGAGGAACGTGTAATCTAAATAGCTGAGCTTCCAGACAAAATGCTATAGCAAAATAATACTGCAGTCATTTCCAGCTGGATCCAATACTGCAATTTCTGGAAGATAATGCAAACTGGGATTGAGATAATTAAACAGAAAAAAAAAAACCACAGCAAAACACCAAAACAAAACAAGCACTTTTCTCATCTTTGTTTTCATTAAGCCAAATTCCAGAAAACAGCAACAAACATCCACATGATCCATGCAAGATTTTACTGCCCTCCTGAAGCGCTGTGATCATGTCCTGCATGTAATATGAAAGAATATCTGTTTCAATACATTATGCAGTGCTTGGTACTGAAGAAGGCAACTTTGTTTGGAAACTACAGGAAACTATAACTGCTGTCCACCTTAGCAAATGGATCCCTTTAGATTGAAGAATGGGTATGACCATAGCTAATCCAGTCTGTACTACTCAGTATTCAATCTGAACTGACTTAAATCTTTTAATAATACACCACCAGAAGTGCCAAGCAGATGGTCAGCTAACTATGTCTATGTGGCACTAGTAGATCATAGGTGCCCATGAGGCATATGGTACATTGTACTGGAAAACAGTCAAGTTACTCACTTCTCCTTACATCTCAACTGGATACACAGAACTGGAGATTAAGAAAAGCATCTGTTACATGACTCACCAGGGGAAAGAGCTTGTGTGTATGTCCAAGATTAACTGTGTGTGAAAGCTCCACATACACTGCTGCAAGTGTTAATCATATGGACAGAATTTGCAATACAAGATTTCAATATCTCCATATCTCACTGGTGATCATCAGGTTTTTTTCAATTATTTTGTATCTAGCTTTGTCTCTATATCCAGTATTTGGGGGAAAACACAGTGTGTTTTTTAAAGCTTCCCATGTATTATACATGTATTATACATATATCAGTGACTGAGTTACATTATGAAAGGCTGGTGTGCAAGTTTGGGTTTTTGCCTGTTGAAACACCAAATATAGTACAGTTCAACATTAGCTGAGGCTACAGACTGAGAAAATGCAGCCTGTGAAAAAGCCATCTCAGCCCACTTAATATAGGCATCACTGCAGTCTCTGAGTTTTCCCTTCTTTGTCTTCCACTTCTGGCATTTTTCTCCTTTACTTCTCCCAGGAATGGAGACCAGAGTTACAAGAGTAAATACTTTCAGACAGTCTCTCATGCTCACATGCACAGCTGTGGATCTGGGATGGCCTGTATTTGAAAGACCACTCTGTTCTTTCAAAATCCTTCAGCAGACGGAACTGTAAGGGGAAGTCAGAAGAGGTCAGTGCACCAGCACACAAGTACCTGTAGCACACGTTTGGTCACAGCCACACTCCTCTACCAGCTTCTGTATAGGAGTAAGGGGCAGTGCAGAGAGCCTTCTATCAGAGATGGAACCAGCTGTGCAACCATCTCCCTGTTACTGCTGCCATCTCCTAAAAGATTTCATTTCTTCTGATGTGTACAGCACTACCATTTGTCAAACTCTGGAATGAAATGAGTCTTGCTTTCAAGTAGGAAAAGCTTTAAAGTGGAGCAATATCCTAGGCAAAGGACTTTCTCAATTTAATAAAGCATCACTGCTCCTTGTCTTCTGAAGTCTTTAACAGCATTACATTGTATTAAGTGGCTGAAAAAGAAAATATATCATTCTAAGGAAAAAAAATTAAATATATTTATGACATTGAGATAATTTAATTGCCTTTACTCCAAAGCATGGCCACAGACAAAAAAAAAATATAAAAAAATATTCAAAGTCCAGGCTATTAAAACAACTTGGTATCTCAAACTTGAAGTGTCTCCCCAGGAATGTGTGCATTACATGTGTCATTCTTAGCTGACAATGTTAGCAAGGTCTGGGCCACTTCCAGTGACTCAGTTCATAAAGCAATTAATGACTGAAGTCACTACCTTTAGCACAGAGGAAAAAATATTCAGTACCCACATGCAACCTAATTCCTTACAACTTCACCTTATTTTACCTTATTTAATCCCATGCACTGCATCAAGCTTTCAACAAGAGGCCAATCCTGCTAACACACTGTTAGTAGAATAAACCTCTCTAATATAAATTCCTCAGGGATGCGAGGGAAACCTTGACAATAATGAAGTCAAAGGAAAAATTGTCCTTTATTCTCCAAACCCCTTCTTTCTGCAAAGGCCCCAACACTAAACCACAACAGTTATACAGGAAAAGACCACAAATAAAAACAAAAGTATCCACAAACTCCAATTCGAATACTTCTCTGGATTAATGCTCCTCTTCCAGTCATTTTCCATTCAAGTTCCTTCATCTGGGCACACTGACACCCACAAGTGCTGAAGACCTGGGTCTACCTGTGGGATCTCCCCCTCAGCTTCTCTGCACATGTTTTTTCGGCAAATACCAGGGAAGAGGTGGAAGAAATGGAAAGGAGAAACTCCATGGAGGAAGGGCAGAGGTTTAGAGCTATCTGGGTGTTCCTCACTCATGTGGCAATTTTTCTGTCCACTTCCAGTTACTACAAAGCAGCATGTATTGACGTCCATGTCATGATGTTGATGCAGGGTAGAAATGTACACCAAAGCATAATAACTTAATATAGTAACTTATTTGGGTCAGAAGGTTATTTGAATGAACTGATGCTAAGGTATGAAGCAGAACAAGAACATAAAAGCTATTAAGTGTTTTCCTCTGATCCCTTTACAATGCAAGGCAAATGCTACCCACACCTAATTAATTGACCAAATTACTCATACTGCTTTAACTTTAACATCATGGTATGTTTAGGTTGCATCAGGCAGTAATTTTAGTGAGGAAAACCAGTATTATCTAAGAAAAATGTCTACCAGGATCTTCCTGACAAGAACCTGTCCTTGTCTTGCTGATGTGTCATCATTCTACATGATTTATGTTACACAACCAAACTGTATCTCAGTGCAACCACAGCGCCCTTGAACCTTCTGAAGCTTCTGTTTCTTGGGAGATCACTCTAGCCAAGCACTTCACTTACCTGTCAGCTTTCCTGCCCTTAAAAGTGCCTCGCTCCCTGCTAGGGCTGACCAAGGAGATGGTTTGTGTGCATCTGTTACGAGTGTGACAGAGCGCTCTGCCCGAGGCTCACCAGGAAGCACAGGCAGCACCAGCCCCGTGAACTTCACCAAAACCAGCCTCCTCCACCTTCTCATGGAGCCAGAGACTTCCTCTGTGTGTAGACCTTCCAACCCATACACCAGAGATTTTACAAACACAAGCTTTATTTCCTGTGTCTTCCTAGAAACTGTGCAATTAGTAACTTCACTGAATGCTACTGCTCTGAAAACTGCGATGGAACTCAGGAAAAGGAGATGCTCTGACCAGACAACTCTTATGCTGCCCTCTGTGTCAATCAGTGCTGGGCTCCCTCAGCAAGCAGGAAAGGAACAAAAAACCAGTGCCTGAAGACACAAATCAACATAAATTTCATTTTCAGATAAATTAACACCTTCTAGTACATTTGCTCTTTAAAGTTAGGGAAAAGGAAAAGGAAAAGGAAAAGGAAAAGGAAAAGGAAAAGGAAAAGGAAAAGGAAAAGGAAAAGGAAAAGGAAAAGGAAAAGGAAAAGGAAAAGGAAAATGAGAGAGAGATTTTGATATAAAAGCCCCAAATCTTTGAATGTGCCTTTTAAAGGAATCTATCCAGATGGTTGAAACAAGATATTACAACATATTTCAAGACTTTTGTGTATTTCCCTCCTATCCATCTTTTTTATGGCTGAGGGTATTCCAGCTGAATTTGTCCAAATCCCTGTATAGCTTCAGTTTCTCTAAAAAACCACTTTGCAGCCAATGAATTATTCATTGAGGATATTTCACTTTATTTCTGGCTCCTTGCCTTTCCTGAAACCTCTAAATCTTTGGGATGGGAGTGGACAAATTCTTCCTGCCTTCATCCCTCCAAGTTTTTGCCCATCTCCTTTGAGGGCAGTGGACTCTCCTGAGAAGGAATAAAAAATGCAATTTCAGCAGCAGCAGCCACCTCCACTTTGGAGGAACCAGTGTCCTGTAAGCTCAAAGGGAGCACAGTTGTCCATGTTGAACCCGTTCCATTTCCTTTTAATGACTGTACCTCATGGGCTTATTTACCTGTCACTGAGACACCAGTTCATAACCTGTAGCACTGATCACTGGTGAAATAATTGTGTAATCCCAGTCACCAGTTTAATAGTCACTGGTTTTTTGGATTCACCTAGAGTTCAGAAGCCTCAAGGCAAAAATAGCCATGAGAAGAACCTCCTCAGCATCGTCAGTGACTGAGAAATTGTTGTGAAGGGGCCAAGTTTTCCAACCAGCAGGGCCTGTAAGGCTTCTGACCCACGAGTCCTGTGGGCACAGGTGTGGATGGAGAATCTGCCAGTGAGCAGCTACACCACAGCTTGGAAGATCTGCCAGAGCCTGTCGTGGCCACCGGCCCGCGCCGCCCCAGCGCCACACGCTGTTTCCAATTAGAAGTTCGCAGACGAGTCGGCAGGGTGGTCCAAGATACACTCCAAGGGTGATAGCGGTTCCCAGTTCAAGAATCCGTGCCCCATTCAAACATTTCACAGAAGCACAATGCTTTCTTATTTTTGTGCTAAGAAAAAGCTTGTTCTGAGCTAAGCTGATGGCTTTCTATAGCTATAATCACCATGCTCCAAAAGGTCAGACACTTTCTGATTAACATGCATCTTTCGTTAGGTGAATTTGGGTTTGTTGCTGTTTGGAGGCAAAGGGTGATCTTATTTTAGACAATTCTGTTTACTTATCTCTGCTTCCACACAGCTGTATATGCCACAAAATATCTTTTCTGGCAGGGAAAATAAAAACTATATAAAAACTCATATTCTAAAACAGCCTGTTGCTTTTACAATTTTTTAGAAGGGCAAATTAAGCACTCTTTCAAGAGATAGATAATTAAAACTTAGGAAACATTCAGATTAATCTGAGTTTATGGAAAACAGCAAGTCTGGTAAACCACTGACTAAAATCTCAGACTTCGCACTAAGTTATTGTGTATGTGTCTTATCACCATTTTAATATTCTTTCAATTCAATTTAACAGCATCATCAAATAAACCAGCTTCAGACAAATGTAGTTTTAGCTGCATTTTCTCTGAGCAAAATTTCTGTCAACCTATATTGTCCATATCTCTAAGTGCTGAAAAGAAATCTGCTGCAAATACTTCGAGCAATGGATTAACATCTGAATACAGTTATGACATTGCAGGTAAAAATGTTTTTCATGATGATAAACTATAACTACTTGAACTTGATGATTTCTAAAATGTAGAACGATCACTCAGTCTCATTTTCTGGGTAAAAGACACCACTTGCAGAATGAGGATCACAACACAAACAATAACGAATCATTATAGTTCCACTTTAAGAACTGATCCTATCTTCTGGAGTTCATCAGATGTTTGGTCACTATTCTCGAGGTGAAAACAGATATGCAAATGTAAATATTAAATATCTTGATACACACATACAGCAGGCAGGAACACACCTCTTCTGGCCCTGGTCTTGCCCCCCAGAATCAATTACAGGCTGCCTTCAATATTTTTCTCAACCTATATGGATATTTTATTTCCTGAAAAAGCCTATATTTTTTCAGGCAACACCCTATGCCACACACATGGATGGAAACAAAGTGGGAGGTAATATGCAATGAAATGGCCACCAAAGTAACCAAGAGCACCCTTTCCACATAACTGAAGTACCACTGTATTTAACTCTGGGGAGAGCCGAGCATCCCTGTTAACAATGGATGAAACCACTGGCAGGAACTCAAACCCCACATACTGCATGCAGATGATTTTAATAAGATACAGTGTTTAGACCACAAAGGATACACTCCAGAGTAGCTCTATATATATTTGTTTACTTAATTGAATGGGCGGAATACCATAGGCAACCTAAATACTGCATTTATTCTATGCACAGCAGTCAGTCTAGTGTCACAGACACAATATACACCACCCTTCTATGAAGCTAATTACTTAGCCCTCATCTAGATTAATGTCTGTTGTGATTTATTTCTTTGCAATTCGCCAGCAGGGTCTGATTTAACTAGTGCTGCCTTAGTAAAAAAAAGACAAAATATTAGCTTATATCAAAAACTGCCAACTTAAACAAAAACTGAATCAATTTTCAGCAAACTGAATTTTTTCTTCTAAGGAGAATAGTAACTTCTGAGTTGTTACACAGTTGATGCCAAATTATGTTTTGAATACCAAGCTAACGATGGTGTTATTTTAATAATTTATATGTAATGTGCAAAGATAAGCTGTACAAAGGGCCTACATAGGAACTGAAGCATTTGAATGCCCATTAATTCTTTTCTAAACTTAATACTCTTTGTCTGCATCAGTCATCTCGATGCCAGTTTAACAGGAGAACAAAATAAAACATAGCCTGTAAATGATACATACGTGACATATAAATGCATGTTAACAGAACATTAAGACTGCACTGTAACACTTCAAAGACAGGAAATGTCAGCGTTAAGACTAACTCCCTCATTTTGAGCTTGTTATTAATTTTGTGTTATGGTACTGTCTTTAATCAAGAAAAAGAAAAAGAAAAAGAAAAAGAAAAAGAAAAAGAAAAAGAAAAAGAAAAAGAAAAAGAAAAAGAAAAAGAAAAAGAAAAAGAAAAAGAAAAAGAAAAAGAAAAAGAAAAAGAAAAAGAAAAAGAAAAAGAAAAAGAAAAAGAAAAAGAAAAAGAAAAAGAAAAAGAAAAAGAAAAAGAAAAAGAAAAAGAAAAAGAAAAAGAAAAAGAAAAAGAAAAAGAAAAAGAAAAAGAAAAAGAAAAAGAAAAAGAAAAAGAAAAAGAAAAAGAAAAAGAAAAAGAAAAAGAAAAAGAAAAAGAAAAAGAAAAAGAAAAAGAAAAAGAAAAAGAAAAAGAAAAAGAAAAAGAAAAAGAAAAAGAAAAAGAAAAAGAAAAAGAAAAAGAAAAAGAAAAAGAAAAAGAAAAAGAAAAAGAAAAAGAAAAAGAAAAAGAAAAAGAAAAAGAAAAAGAAAAAGAAAAAGAAAAAGAAAAAGAAAAAGAAAAAGAAAAAGAAAAAGAAAAAGAAAAAGAAAAAGAAAAAGAAAAAGAAAAAGAAAAAGAAAAAGAAAAAGAAAAAGAAAAAGAAAAAGAAAAAGAAAAAGAAAAAGAAAAAGAAAAAGAAAAAGAAAAAGAAAAAGAAAAAGAAAAAGAAAAAGAAAAAGAAAAAGAAAAAGAAAAAGAAAAAGAAAAAGAAAAGCAAGAAACAACAAAACCTGTGCTAGAAGAAAACACCAATTACGGAAAACTTCAGCCTGAAGGATTACAACTTGATAGGTCATATAGAAAAGAAAACAAGGAAGTGGGAAGTATCTTTAATTGCAGACAATGCTACAGTTCCACCTCTAATACCAGAGTTGGCTCAGGCTCTCCTGAATTAACCAGAATGAATGATGTCCAAACTATCAAACAGATTATGCCTCCCTCAACTAATGTATCAAAAATGCTGCACTTGGTATCGACTACGGAGTAGTCATCAGTCATCCTGAAAGAGTTGAGTGCAAATTGAAATTTCAGTAACTTTTATTTCCTTAAATCACCTCTTATTTTTAAAATACTAAGGTTGACTATAAGTTTATAGCTTGTTCTTAAGCACACTGAAGTGCTTTCACCAGTCATATCGGGAGGAGCCTCTTTTACACATCTCCTTCAAGGGATACATTCAGTGGCAGAGAGCATTGGCCTGTAAATCCTTGGAGACAAAAGAGATTGAATACAGTTAATCAGCAGGAAGAGCATCTGCCATGCTTGAGGAAAGCTCACAAATTTGCTTCAACAGAGATGGTGCCCTAAGCAATAAATTTCTTGCAGTTCCTGCCATTCCACTTCTTCTGTAATGCCATCAGTTTACAGGTGGATTGAGAAAAACAGTGAGGCATGCTGCCTGCCATTCACCTCCCATGGGGATCTCAGGCCAGCTCCAATTGTCATTTCTCAAAGTCACTGAAAAGCCCTGCAATTTTTTACATGCATTTCAGGACATTTAACATTCGGAGCTAAGAGATCAGGATTCCTCCTCTTCCAAATTATGCTATCAGTTGTCGTCATTGCACAAGAAAGCCTAAAAATACCAAATCAACTAAACTAGAAGGTAAGGAGCTCTTGACCTGTTTTTTCCAATACGTACTATTTTTTTTACTGACAACTACATTGATTGGAAGAACGGGCCTATCGTTCTCACTTGAAATACCAGAGCTTCAGCTTGCAGGGTAGCTGCACTGGCAAAGGTGCCTCCCTGGAAGTTCAGCTAAGTGAAGGACTGTTGCCTCAGGGAAGAAATAAATCAGCTCAGCTTGCTTCCCATCCAAACCAAGCTGGCCATGTCCATGCCATGATTCATGCCAGGAAACCTTGCATAACAAGAACTGTGAAAGACTTCTAAAACAGGTTTCTGGCTCTCAGTTGGCAAATGGACTCTCACCATAGCAGCTTATAAACTGCTCAAAGACATTAGTTAGCAGGAGAGTTGCTGCCTTCTCTGAGATTTTGTACACATCCCATTATCTGCAAGAGCTCATCCATCATAAAATAGCACTGGGTTTTATTTCGTGGTTTTCCCTTTTGTTTTTTTTTGGTTTTTTTTCATTCCAGTTACAGATTCTTCCATCACTTTAGGGACTGGAGTATACATTTCACATTTAAACACCAAATACAGAATTTTAGCTGCAAAATAGGATGTATTAAGGCCCAGAGTTATCCTCAGTTGATATTTTAACTGTTACTTTCCAAGTCACAAATTAAGTATTTTTCATGTTCAAAATACAGACCATTTTGCAAACCATAAAGATTGAAAACATAGTTAAGGATTCTCAAAATGAAAACTGCTACTAGATGTGACAGGTTGAAACCACAGAAGCCCCTGGAAAAAAATTAACTCTACAAAGCAGCTCTTGTTTGAGAAGTGTTTTAACACCATAATGATAAGTCATAGATTTCTATGAAATTTGCAAATTGCTGCACACAAACCGAGCTTAAACTAAATTTCATACTTGACAATTTTCTTCTTCCATACTCTCTTACTTAAAGCTATGGACATTTTTCACTAATGTTTCTTTTAAAAGGGGGTAAAAAATTTCACAGAAAATGTCACAGAATAGACTAACTAGATATTGAAAATGCATACTCTGTGACACTATTAACATGCATTGACTACATCTGTGCTCCCCAGAGTGTTGCATGATACAGGGTTAGGATGGGGACAGACCAGCTAAAGCAGAGACCACTGTCTCAGCTACAATTACCATAGAAAGCCTGTACCCAGATTCTCTGTCTCAGCTACAACTACCATAGAAAGCCTGTACCCAGATTCTCTTTTCCACTAAGCCTCTTGACAAGTTTTCAGAAGCAGTAACTGAGGAGCTAGGAATAAAGCCCCCTGTAGTGCCCATGTGGACAGACTGGCATGTCCAATCTGGGCTTCCAGATCCAGGCTTTTCTCTTGCCCTTTACACTGCTTCCCAGTTCAGCAGGAAAATACCAGCAGGAAGACTGTCTCACACAGCTCTCCCTTCTCCCCCTCCTGCAGGCTGCACTGTGCAGAAAGGGAGTGATCTCTTACAGATTCTCTTCTGCCGCTCTCATCACTTCGTTATCTGAGTGCCTTCCAATAGTGCATTAAGCTACATGATTAACTCCTGTCCCATGTGGCTTGTTCTCTCTGATCCTCTCTGCTCCTCTCTGCAGGGGGAAGGTCTGGGCCTTTGCAAAGGAAAAGGAAACATAAGTCAGATTTAAAAGTAGTGTGCAAATGAATAAAAAGGACTAGGGCCAGAATTCTGTTGGTTGGTTGACTGGGTTTCTTAAGGTTTTTATTTCATATGATGAAAAGTTGAATAATTCTTCTAAAATATATTTGTATCATATTGGAAACTCATGTCTTTTTATCCTGTGAAACTCTCTGGGGAGCTAGTAAGCTGTCTCTGGAGAACTGCGGAAATATTTCATCATAAGCAAGTGGAAGCTAAGAATAAAGAATCAACTGACTTTTTAAGATGACCATTTAAAACCCCCACGCTTTCTGTATGTTTTCACTAATACCTGATCAATTTCACTGTCTAATCAACAAATGAGAAAAAAAGGTACTTTCATTAAAAATTTGACACTTCGTCCTTTAATTTTAACAAGCAACAGTCAGATAGTAAAATGGAAGTACAATTTCGTGTCCATTTATCTAGAGAGAGAAACAGAAGAAATTGCTATTGCCAAGAGCAAGCAAATATCTGGTCATGGGCAGGAGAGTGACCCTGTACACCAGGTGTGACCCACTTCTGCATCATGCACAAGCACATCACAAAATCCTGACAGGCTCCATTTGAGAGGATGTTTGTCCCACCCTCTCTATCTGGGACTTCAGCCTTCTGATAGTTAAAATTATTCTTTTAATTTTTGACTCAAATGAATACATGGCCAACTTGCAGCCACATGCTCTGGTGGCAGCGTGTCCTCAGCTCCATTAGCTCTCCTCCTCTGGCCCCAAGCACTCTGCAAGAACATGAAACATCTATATTGCCACCAGGCTCATGCTTCCCTGCCTAATCACACCAAGTTCTTCTGTCCCTATCAACAGGCTACTCTCCTCTCCCCGTAACCCAGGTCCACATCCCTCTCTGGCACATTTCAAGAGTTCTTTTTTAAAATAAAATACTTTTTTAAACATAAGAGTAAGGGATTTTGCACTCGCAGTGCAAGCAAAATATGTCTTGGAAGAGATAAATGGGGAAAAAAAAAGGAAAAATAAATAATAGAAGGTGGATGAGAGGCTGCTTCTTTTACAACCAAAGGTGCAAAGAGCATTTGCAAAGTTTTGATCTTTTAAACAACATCTTTACAAAGCACTTTTATGAAGCTGCTTTGTAAGTCTGAAGCCCATTATGAGAACGACTGAGAAGGGCAGAGAGCCACTGATGCCATATGATACGCCAGAGGTGGCAGAGAAGGGGAAACACAAGGGCCCAGGCTGGCACTGGAGATAAAGAGCTCCAATCCTCAGCAACCAGCCTTAGGTAACTCAGATTAATGAGATCACGGCTCAGTTTTCCTGCTTGAAAAGTACTTCCCTAATAAAGATTGTTACTAGGAACATAAGCCTCCATTCCAGCTTCTTTAAGTACGCAAACAGACTGAAATAACAAGGTAACTCAGATCCCTTTCCATTTCTTATCAGACTAATACAACCTCACTGACAAGCAAACAGCCATCAATAGGTGTTTATAGGGAAATTCATACTCAGAGGTATAAATTTATGCATTTACATGTATGGATGTAGCTAAGCCTCATTTTAAACTGTAGAAGTATATAAACACTTGGTTTTAACTTACCAACATAACATTGTTTTTCTACGGCGGAATAAACCAGTGCTTACATAAAGACCTCAAAGCCTTCACAGTAACCTAAAGTAATGAATATTGTAATGAGAAACACAAGTATTTAGGGTGATAATGACTGGACTTTGCTCTACTTAGATCAGCTCACCCCCTATGGAGGCTACCAAAGCTTAAAGATTTTATCACCCTAGTAATCAGCAATGGGTAATGGCCTTCATAAAACACAGTAATTAAATTGACTGATTTCCAACTAGTGTGTTTTTTTCATTAGGGAGTTCTTATTTAACCTACTTCAAAAATCCCTTTGTGAATACTGACTGTATCAGTCAAAATTGAAATGATGAGGGACGAGGAGCTTGTTCTGCTCAATATTTCAGATATTAGTCAAGTAAAAAGCTGAAGTTCCTGGTATTTTTTTTTTGTCATCTCTAAATACTTACAGTTTTAGAAGTCTTTCAACCTATAAAACTGGGGAAAAACAGAAGTAAATCAAAACCTTAGTTCCTTACGTTTTCCAACAACTCTTAAGAGATTCTGCTTTGTTAAAACATGTTTTTAAAATTCTCTGAGGCCAGGGTTCCAACTTACCTAGCAGAAATATCAATGGTGAAATATAATTATCCTTTATGCCTGGATTGTGCATGTTGTTGTAACTACTGTGTCTTACTTAATCTTTGAAAGTTTTTGAATAAAACTTGGTTGTAAGCACAACCCTTTATTATTGCTCAAATTTACCTTCATGATATGTGCGTGAGCCATTTATCTGTGTTCCAAGAATACTTGTAACTCAACACAGATTTTAAAATAAAATGTTTTATGGCGAGTCTCAACTCTGCTCTTGTGGCAAAAACATTTCCCAACTCAATATATGCTCTACAGAAGCTTTATGATGGCAAAAGCAAACCTACTGGAAAATCTACCTGGACAGCTCCATGACACAAAACCTAGCTTCATATTTCTCTCTCTGGGCTACAGCAGTTTTTAACTGCATGAAAAGAGATGCTGGATATGTGTTTTCTGTATGAAATCTACAGTGAAACACAGGGATCACAAGACAGAAGTACAAAGTACAAACGCTTCCCCACTCTAGCCAGAAAAACAAGTGACTCAATAGTCATGCTGAAATGTAAGAGCTGGTCACAAACATACATTTGTTTCTGTCTAGAACCCTAAAAATCTCAGAGCAGCTGGTAAAGGCTGCTGAAATCAAAGGAAATTATTTTATAGGCACCAGCAGGATATCCTCACTGTACCACTTCATCCACATACTTCAGGGCAGTTACCAGCTCCTCCCTCGCTGGTCACGTACTAGAAAATGAGATACAGGATTAACACCTATCACGGAGCAAATGGGGAAGTACACAAACAACCTAACACGGCAGCCCTAAAAAGGCTTAAGGCAGTATTAACTCTGAAACCTAACAAAGCCACATAAACACCCATATGATTCTGATTTCACTGCAAGGAAACAAGAACAGAGGTAGTAACTGTACAAAGAGTCTCAGGTAACTGCTTTGTTGGCAGAGCCAGCCTTCCTGGATGGTCTCAAGAAAGACGTTTTCTTACTTCTTCCAGTCCACCTGTCATGCCAGTTACCTTTTAAAAGCATGACTAGAACTAACTGTCTGAAAGACTGCCAAACAGATGCAATAGTTTGTCCTGTGACCACTTTACCAAAAGAATGTATTGCATTATGCTCCTCGTGATTATAGTTTCAAATTCTGTGACCCTGTGCTGCCAAATTATTTTATATTTTATTAGACTCAAATAATAAGTCATTGACTCACAGTTTCTATCTATGGACTCACAGTGCAAACAGAATATGACCTGGAAGAGATAAATGGAGGGAAAATAAAGAAATAATAGAAGGTGGATGAGAAGCTGCTTCTTTTACAACCAAAGGTGAAAAGAGCATTCGCAATAAGCCAGGTAAGCAACAAACATGGTTGTTAGAGAATATTTATGACAGCAGGCACTGTGTAACATCACTGAAGCGTGCACAATGGGAGCAAGCTTTCTAGAAAATATATCTGTAAAACAGACACGTAGTTAGGTCTAACTATCAATCACCCGACCATGTGAATAAATCTATAGGCAGAGGTCCATGTTCTGTTAAAATCAACTTCTACCACACAAAAAACTTGCTGCTCAGTAAATAAGCCATAAGGCCACAGAAGCTAAAATGTATTATACAAACCATCACAATAATAATATCACAACTACTACGCCAGCAAAAGTTTGAGTATTTAGATCTTACAGCGAATAAAGAGTATTTACAATGATTGGTTATATGTACTAGTTAAGTTATACAGGTTTAAGATCCCATCACACTGAAACAATCAGACTTTTGCATGTTTAGGTTTTTATTTCATTTTACAATTCACATTCTTTAAATCAGTGCTTACTGATCCACAAGAGCACATCTATATGGACTGTTTAAGTCTCCTCTCCGCTGGAAGTGTCTGTGTAACTCCCATTAATGCTAATGGGCATAAAGCACACGCATAGAGGAGAAAATAGACCCCTCACTGTGAAAATAAATGTGTTCAGTTATTTTCAGATGCGATGCCAAAATCAAACAACTAAAAGTACACAGTCAAAGGAGATAACACTATATAGCCTAACTGAAAGTGTCACCAGTATTTTCAACTCTCTGGTCATGGACCCTGCCACGTTCTTCATGTGTCTGACATTTCTTGTTGTCATAAAGACCACGACTGGGTAACATATCAACATGGGCCAAATCCTAAAATCTTACACAAGTGAAAACAACCCTGATCCGACACTCCTTACCTTCACAAAGGATGCGAGGTTAGGCCTTACATCTTATGTTTTTCACTTAGGTCATATGTTTTCTCTTTATACCATATGGGTTAATAGCAGCAGTAAACTTTACTGCTGTTTAGAATTGTTCCTTAAAACCGTGATGAATCTATCAAAGTAAAAATTCCTACCACTTAATTTTTTCCTTAATGGTTGATAGCCTGATGTTTTCTGCTCTGATCAAAATTCACAGAGTCAATGCTGTCTAAGAAACAGGTAAAAAAAACTGTTTATCTAGTAAGGTGAAATTCAAAGACATCATGCTGTATTAAAACACAAATATAGTGGTTTTTTCTTCTGATGGAACCAGTGCTTTACGAGTTTACAGCTGATCTAATGTGACATTTGGAACAGTCACAAGAAAACACAGGGTTTTAAAAGGGTGCAGTATAAGCAGAGCATTAATGGTTTTGGTGAGTGTATTTAGGGTCTTTGTAAAGTGGCCTGCTGACTTTCTAATGCAAGTAACTGCACCCATCTTCCTAAATCAGGGAGATGCACCTTCAGACAAGTGGATGCTACTGAGTTAGCAGCCAGGCAGAGTTCTTACAGTGATGAGGCCTTTTCAGAAGCTGATGTTGTAGAAGACAAGGAGAGTGTTGTTGCTGAAAGGTCAACTGTCACAGCTTAATGTCAGGATTTGCAACAATGCTGGGTGAAATATGAAAGTTAGCTGCTGCTGTGTGCTGTACAGTCCAGCTCCCAGCCCCCTGACCCCAGCAACATGTTCACTCATCTACTCCCACAAGTCATCAGTTCATGGAGAAAAACAGCCCAAAGAAAACAAAACAAATATATCAATAAATACTTCTCTACTGATCCGTCTCCTTCTGAACAATGTGAGTGGTGACAAGCACTGCTACCTGCACAAAAACTGGGCAGGGGGGAGTGTGGCCAAGGATGGCTGGCAGGAGAAGAATCTTTCCTTTTAAACTGTCAGGCCAGCCCCATCAGATCCCAGAATCAAACCCTACAAAAAGAACAGTCAAAGGAGGACACCAGCTGAGTCAAAAAACTGGCCAGTGTCTGCACAGTGAAGTAAATCAAAATCCTTAAAGGCTGCCATATTTCTGTACCAGACACTTCCAAAAGTGCATGTGCACTGTGAATCCCCTGAGTGTCACACCTGAGGACAGCTACAGACAGAATCTCTCATCAAAGAGCTCTTTACAGACTGGCCCACAGGGCTAATGACCAAAGAGGCTGCTCCTCACTGTACATGCCCTTGGTCCCAGGCTCTTCAACTGCAAAGTATTTCTGCATGTCATTTGAGGCTTTGTAGTGAGAACAGTTGGGCTAGAGAATATATGAGCACCCTTCTCTTTTAAACCAGAAAAAGGCACTAACAACACAGCAGTCCCAGCAGTGCTGCAGCCCAGATGACCCCTCCTAAATTTCATGCAGGAATTACTGCAGAGACTGATACTGCCTGACTGAACCAGGCAACAGATTAATGAGCTCCTTCATTCATTACAGAAGAGGAGGATTGGCAGTGCTCTGTCAGTAGCCATCTGGATGGACATCCATTGGTTTACTTAAGCACATATGGAGCTGAGCTGGAGACACTGAGGCTCTGCACGGGCAGGGCACACAACATCCCTGAACCAGAACTCTTTATGTAACACTGAACTCGACTCACACAAATCAATACTGTCAAACAACTCTGTTTTCTTTTTCAAGTAATAGAAGCCTGTCTTTCAGTTTTTGGTGGGGTTTTTGTTTTTTTTTTTTTTTTTTTTTTTTTTTTAATGTATCAGTATGACTCATTTTGCAAGATGAGGTCTTGTTATACAGAGGAAAGGTCAAAAACTTCAATATTGCTACTTCTGCATAGAACACTATTTTCTTCTGGGTGAAACTGCAGGAGTAAATAGTCCTATGAATGATTTGGTGTATGATACGCAAAAAGAGGCATTTCTACAGCCCGTCTAGACTCCCAGACAAGATCAGACTGTGCTGTCATCAAAGACATTTCCATAGCCTGTCATATCACTTGACAGACAGAACAGTAATGCAAAAAGGAAAAATAAATAAAAACAGCTGACCTGCCAGTGTCACAGTGGAAATCTGAGCACAGTAACCCTAGACGATTTAGAGATTATGCTAACAATATGGCAAGAAGTTTCAGCAAACATTTTTGAGGAAGGGCAACTCCTGCACTAGTGAATGAAATCCAAAAATATGAGTCATGCACGAGCAATTTTGCTATGGGCCATAAAATCACTTTATGAGAGTTACAGATAATTCTGTATGCATTCTATAATGTTTCCCTACTGTGTAGAGATGGGTATCTCAGTATCCTATCACAGATAATGATGGAAAACAAATTCTCTACATAAAAGCTGATTGCTCAGAGATTCACCCTTAACTGTTCCAAGGGATTGTAATGCCAGTGGAACACTTTATACCGCATTCATCAACAAAGAGTCAGATTCATCACTGCCAAACACACTGCAGTTTAGATGCTTGCTGTAAGATGTAGAAGGGTGAATTGAGAGCAGCCTCAGACACAGAATATGCATCCTGCTATAGTCTATCACGCATACACCTACCATCCTTCAAAATGACCCCTCTCATTTCCTCCTGTTAGTACGTTTGCACATATTCAGACATATGAAGCAGTATCAAAAGAACAGATGCATTCTGTACATGCCGTGCTGACAAAAATTTATGTCAGTAAGCCAGTCATAAAATAAGAGGTACTGGAGTATAAAAGGTGAACCCTTTAGGACCAACTTTAGAACAGCACTGCCTCTTTTTGCACCTCAATTTTTTCTTTATGTTCTTTTAACTTTTTCCAACTGTATCCACAGAACCATTGTATTAAAAAACCAGTTTGAAAAACACTGGAAAAATTCAAAAGGGACTTCTCGTATGAGACTTAAAAAAATTAACTCTTTTGCAAGGCAGCTTTGCAACTAACACTCTGCTGGCAACCCAAATTCTATGAGGACTCCACTGAAAGAGTAAGACAGATTTCCTTCTTAAACGTGGATGTGGCAGTCTCCAGGAGTTGAGCTTAAAAATGAGACAAAACTAAAAAAATCCAACAAAATAAACAAACCACAAAAGAATCCCAAAAGAAGATACCTCTCCAACATCATAGACCCATATGCGGCCTTCTGAGTCACCAACTGCCACCTCCTTCCCAGCCTGGGCCCAGCGGACACGGTTGAGGGCAGATGCTCCTTCTATGGTGACGCTGGCTGTGGGAACCTGGAGAAACAATGGGAACAGGAAGGACAATAAAATCACACTGCCTACAAGCCCAGGGGTCAGTTTTGAATGTCCCAGATGAGTCAAAGTCCCTTGGCACTGCTGGAAGAAACAAACAAATCTCATTGGAGGGGGGGGGGAAGCAAAAGGGTTCACGGTTTCTTTGATCACATGATCAAAAGAGAGAAGAGTAAGAGATTGCTTAGAATGGAGTGAAGGGTTGTAAGTGAAACCAATTTTTCCCCCTTCGCCCTGTAAACACGGGAAACTGCATCTGCTTTTTTCTCAAAAGTCACTAACATGACCAAGAACCAATGGAGAGTAGGATTTGGCTTCAGTCCTGCCCTGGCTTCTGACTCAGGCCTAGATAACCTGATGGTCAGCAGACACATCTCTGTATTCATGCTGACACATCCTTTGAATCCATACTCACCTCTGTGGCTAGGTGCAGAGGCTGAAACTTAGGTATTATATCAGAAAAGTCCTGAGCTAATCACTTTAGAGTAAGGACATGGCAGAAGTGAGAACAGCTGAGCTGGCATTTTGGAACTCCTACAACATATTCCCACAATTCTCCTTTACATCCCCAGGACATTACTTCTGCTCTAAATACACCTGGATGCTGTCTAATTCCTAAACCCCCTCCCTGCCCCAAGTCAACCAACTTAACAGGTGATCCACAAGAATACATAAAGATTCTGGTTAATGCGTGGGATGAATAAAGCAATGAACATGATCTTAAGAGAAGTATTTGTAATCTATGCTGGAATGAGGGCATCAAAAGATGCTGCAGGAGGAAGGAACTGTGTGGGTGTTTGTCCCAGATAGGTGGATCACTCAGCTGATTTAGGTCACCTCATATGACAAATGATGGTAACCTGCAAGCCTACTAATGCTCCACCCAGCTGCCTTTAATAGGAGAGAACCTGCCTGAGCAAGGAGCCTGTAGCTTGGCATAGCAGTCTTCCAAACAAGGCTTTTTAGTTTCGGTGCTTTTTAGGTCAAGGCAAATGGGATAGGATAGCTGCAAAAACAACTCCTCCACCAGACCCATCTGGTGGGAAAAAGTTTCAGTCACACTGCGAGATGACAAGTGAGTGTCCCAGGATCTACAATGGGCATAGAATGGAGAGCAATCCAGGTAAAAAGAGGCAGCTGGTCAAGAACTGGAGTCCAGGCTACCCTGGGAGGAGTGACAGGTACTCCTTCTGTCCTCACTGGCAGCACAGTGCAGCAGAAGCAGGAAGAAAGGAACTTGAAGGTCATATTAAAGCCTGGTCTGAACACTGACAAACTGGCAAGTTAAACAAAAACAGTATTTTGCTGACTTCATCTCGGACTGTGGCTTTACAGTTTTGCTGCGAGACAGGCCTAAAGATCCTGGAGAGAAATAATGTAAAAATGCTCCCATGCCAGCCTAATGCTCTCCTGCTCAGCCCTAATGCCTTCATTGTGTCACACCAGATGAGTGACAGCAGGAAGCCAAACCTTTGCAGACTTGCTGAGACTCTCGTTTCAGCTGCAGCGTGTGCACTGCCACGCCAGCAGCTGGACAAGGACTGGGGAGCAGGGCTGCTTCCCTGGACTCTTCCCTGGAGGCTCCCTGCTCCCCCTCACCAACCCTGACACCAGGCTGCCAAACCAACTGCAAGCACGACGATTCTGCCACAGCTAAAGCACCACCTCGGCAAAGGGCTCCATGGCAGTGTCCTGAGCCCCCCATGAGAAATGCAGCAGCATTCTGTTTGCAGAATGATGAGTGATGTAGAAATAATGCTGGATACCAACCAGAAAGCAGATACCATCCTCCCCTCGACTTTAGGAACTAATTCAAGTGCAAATAACTACTGGACTCATCTCCCCATTGTGCAAGGCCTAGGTCCTGTCCAAGGCAGTATTACCCAAAAAAGCTGGCATGCACTAACTCCTTGTCCCAAGTCTGTTACCTAAGCAAGAGTCAATGGCCTTAAGCTGACATGGAGCATTGAACCATTACAAAAATCACAGTGAAAAACAAGCAAGTTTTACTGCTGCGATCATGGATTCCTGAAAAAAAAAAAAAAAAAAAAATCCAGCCAAAATTAATTTCATAACATTTGGAAATGGGTTATTTTCCAACAGCTAAATGACATTTTGGAGGACTAAGCCACTAACCAGCTATGTTTCTCAGAAAACTGCAGATCAAAGATATGTGTTTCGTGTACAAATATACAGTGTATATTTAAGGCATTGAATTTTCAAAAAATCTTTCAGGAGGCTGTAATACGTAATTCTAGAGCTGGGGCTTGGTTTAGATTTTTGTTTTTTGGGGTTTACTTTTTGTTGTTGTTAATACAGTATTCTTCCAATGTTCCACATAAAAATAAGCAGCATGAATGCCGCAGACACAAGACACAACCCATGCTTTTTTCAAAACCCGATGGTTTTGAAAAATCCTGTTACTAATCCACAAAGCTATCTAACAAAATAAAAAGCAATAACGACACGGTCTTTAAAAATCCAAAGAAAAAACCTTTTCTCCAGTGATACAGAGAGAAATATAATCAAACCATAGTATCTTAAAATAGATTTGTCTGCTCTCAGTAGTGATAGTTTAAATTACACATGCCAATTTTAGATTTCAAGGTAAGAGTTTATTTATAATGGTAGCATTATGTTTTTAAAATCACATTTGAAATACTTCATAAATTCTCTGAAGCTGGTGCTTGTCAGATTTTAAACAATTTTGAAATGAAATTTTAACAGATAACAGATTAAAAAAGATGCAGTCAGAAAAACCTGCATGATAAGTATACAGCTTTTTATTATTACTTTTATTGCCTATGTATTGTCAAAACCTGCTTGCAAATACATCTCTTACCTGTTTCTAGATATAGACACCATCCTCACACTTTAAAACCTAAGGTACAGCATGCAAAAAACCTGAGAAACATTTGAATGGAACGTAGCATAGAAGTAAGTGACTTTGTAAGTCAGTTTCATATCAGTTCATACATAAAAAAGACTCATCAAGCACCAAGAATCCTTCTCCAATCTTGATCAAAAATTAAATATTACGGGCACATAGGTAAGAAATCAGCATTTGCTATCCTGAAGCTGTCTGCAAACCTCACTACCCTGATCCATAAAAATAATACTCAGTTTGCAAAAGAATGATGGAGTGGGTAAGGATTTTTTTTTCTTTTCAATTTTTTTAATATGCATTTATCAGATATAAAATAAAATAAAACATTCTTTTCCTTGCTATTACAAAAATAATTTCTGATACGCAGAAATAAATATGAAGTACACCAACAGCCTTGCAACTTTGCAATGAGATTTTGAAAATAATTATTACACCGATTAAATCCTTGGTACAGTCCAATGATCTAAATTATTTTGATCAGAAAGCATCTAACTCTCAGGAAAAACGTTTTCAGTAAATACCGAGGGTAACACTAGGGGAAACTGCTGCAATTCAAAAATTTGAAGGTAGCATATTGTAACTAAACCCAGGTGTTTGCTTAATTGATTTGCAAAATAATACCTAAATATTAATGCTCCTTATTTCCCAAATTAAACAAAGCCAGGTCTCATTAATAACAATCACATCTAGTTCTTACACAGAGATTTTTATCAATAGCTAGCAGTTAAACACAGTAATAGACCTGTCATTTTCTGCTGTCTTCACAAATACTTTGACATCACATATCTGACATCTAAAAGTAATAATGATCTAAAAAATAGGTGTTTCGAGATCTCTTATTACAAAGGCAGAAGTGCTGACAAGGAGTTTTTCTTAGCAAATAGCTGTGCAGACTTAAACGGCATAATCAATTATAGAAATCTGGAAAATTATTAGCTAATTATGACCTACCAGATAGAAGGTAAAAGCAAACAATGATCACTTTCAGTTACGATGCTCAGAAGAACTGTTTGCAGTTCTCTCTTTTAGGGATACTTTTGTTGCTTCTCCTGCATAACAGAACTTGACATCTTTTCAGAATCTGCTCGTTTATCATTTATAAAGAATTTTTTATTTGTTTCGGTGCTTAGTAAGGAAACCAAATGATATTTCTGTGTCCAGAGACCCAAATTTGATTCTCATAAAAATACAAAGCTCAGATACCATGGAAATTATTCCAGTTTGATCCTTACATGAGAGCTGATTTTGACCTCTCAGAACGGAAATAATTTGTGAAATCAGGGGGTGGCCTCGCATGCAGAATAAAAGCAGGATGAAGCTTGAAATTAATTCTTTTTTCTGATGTTTTTATATATTTATATGTAAACACACTGAAAACATGCAGTGGTTTGCTACATACAGCCTTATTATTGATGGGAATGGGATCAAGCAGTCCATATGAATTTTTTGGAAAGAAATTATGTTCTTGAGTAAAATGGCAAAACATCAGTTGATTTCAATTTCAGCCCTGGTACTTGGGGGGAAAGGTTTTTTTTTCTTCTTCTCAAAATGCTGGGTTTTATGCTCTGTGTTTAAGCCTGCATTAATGAGAACACCTGAAGGATATGTCCCTCCCTTCCCAAAATAAATTCTTCGGAGACTCCTCCTGTATATCCTCCAGCTGTATGTGCTCTAATTAAAAAGGCTGCACTGCTTCCTGCTCAGAGCACTTCAAAAGGCCTCACTGCTCCCCTTGACAGTGCAGTGCCTGGTGCTGGTTCCTCTTACCTGTCCATGCTTATTTATGGCAAGCACCACTCACTGGAAGCCATAAACTGCGCCCGTATTTTACTCTGACTGAAACACGCATAGTATGTTTACATGAAAGGTATACTAATGATCCAACTAATCTTAAAAAAGAAATAAATTAAAAAATAGGGTGTATGGAGGAAAATACTGGTGCTTGCTCTTCCATATTCTCTTTTTTGGATGTAGAAAGAAACTTGCCAGCTAATATGTGACCTTTTAATTTCTCACAGTTTGTTCTTAATTTTACATTGCATTCAGTAAAAACGTGCAAGACTTTGCGTGTGAAAAAATACTTCCATTTTCGTGCTAAAAACTGATTACTGGCCATCTAAGATTGACCTCAGGTGATGACAGACTTTCTGAAAATCATTTTTGGGTGAAACTCAAATCCAGAAAAAACAGTATCAATTTAATTCTCTGGTGTTTTTAAAAATTTGAAGCTATAGGAAGAAAAAAACGGGGTTTGGCACAATTAGAAAGATACTTTTTAAAAAGCACAGTGTTTATCAGTCTCAATCTTTGGTAAAAGTGTTCTACTTAATCCTTTCTCACGAGAGAAATTCAAAGATGAGGCCTTTCCTTTCCGATGGTCCCCACTATTTAAGCTAATAGCGGTGAAAAGAAAACAAATATTTGCATTTGTGCCTAGAAGTTCCAAAGCAAAGTTTAAAGACAAAAAAAAAAAGGTGAGGGTGTAAAGCCCCAAATAACGCGTGAGAGAGATGCCCTGTCCTTCAAAAGCGACTCAAAGGCAGGATGCGAGGGGAGATGCAGGGGCACAGGCTTGGTTTCTGTCACGCTGGAAACACTGGCACCGAGCTTCCAAGTTACAATCCCCAGAGAATCTGGCGCAGAGGATAATAAATGCAGTCCAACGCGAGCCTCGGTCGCCGCTGGCAGTCAGTGCCGGCGTGGCCGGGCTGCCAAGGTGTGACCCCCTGGGTGAGGGCCGGCACCGCAAACCTGGCGCTTCGAGCGTCGTGTGCCAGAAACGGAGTGGGGGGGGATAAAAAACCTGCAGAACGGGCGCGGTTTAAAAGTGCACCTTAAAATAACAGAGGGGGAAGGAGCCTCCTCCCCGAGCCGGCACCGCGGCATTTAATTGCGTTGGCTTTCTGCCGGGGGTGCCGGAGTCGGCCCTCCCGCCCCTGA
>VZTR01018498.1:821636-872166 GCA_013400775.1 Chaetops frenatus | reverse complement strand
GGAGGGGGGCGGGCGGGCGCCCCCGGCACCGGGACCTGCCCTCCCTTACCCTCCCCTCCGCTCCCCGCCGCGCCCCGGGGCGCGGGCGGCGGCCGACGCTGGGTTGCCCCCGCTCCGAGGGAGCGCGGAGCCCCGGCGGGGAGGATGGCGAGGGGTGCCCTCGCAGGGCAGTGCCGGCCCTCACAGGGTTAAGGTGTCGCCCGGCGCCCCGCTGCCCGCCCGCCGCGCCTTCCCACCGCCGCAGAGCCGCCTCACCTCGGTGTCGTTATTCAGGTTCCACAGATCCAGGCGCCCCATCCCGTCCACGCAGGCGAAGAGCGCGGGATGCACTGGCGACCACATGACATCGTAGACATAGTCGGCATTGTCTTCAAAGGAGTAGAGCGGCTTGTTGTGCTGTAAAGCAGAGAGCGGCATGAAGACTTCGTGGCGCTAGTGCTGCCTGGGGCTGTCTGGCGAGTCTAATTAAAAACTTTGCACATTTACAAAGTGTCATAAAACTTCTCCAGATGAAAGGTCCTCCGCGAAGGGCGGGACTGCGCTTTAATGGGGCAACAACTGTCCGGTGGGATAAATGAGATGACCGGTGTGAGGGGTGTGGGACGCGCGGATGACGGGGCGGGGGGAGCGGCCGCTCCCGCTCCCGGCCGGCACCCCGGCGGCGAGAGGGGGTGCGGGGGGCGGTGCGGGAGGCAGCGGGCANGGGCGGCGCCTGCCACCTAGCGGCGGGCGGCGGCAGCGCACCGGCCCCGCGCCGCCTCGGGCTCCCCGCGCCCGGCGCGCTCCGGAGGGAGGCAGGCAGGGAAGCAGGGAAGGAGGGAGGCAAGGCTGTCATCTGCAGCAGGCGGGGAGTCGGAGGGAAGTTAGGAAGTACACCAGGAATAAAGTGTAATTGTCCCTCATGAATTATTCATCGCATCTGGCTTGTCTTTAATTTTTGCATAATGGCTTCGCTAATCCCCGATCAATTAATGGAAAATGAAATTTGAATGATAATGAAAACTCCAGAGATGAAAGAAATTAAGTATTCTCGTGGCTTGTGACAGAAATCTAAACAATGGGACATCTCTGAGGGTCTCCCTCGGCGCCTCCCTCCTCCTGCCGTTCCCCGCCGCCTCCGCGGCAAGCGCGGCCCGGCGGGACGGGCGCCCGTGGTCCCCCCGGCCCGGGAAATGCAGCACCACGGAGCGGACACTCGAAGTGCCCAGGTCCCACCCCTAGAACACCTCGGCCAGATCCCTCTGGAATGCACCCTCGTGCATTTTACAAAGGAAACATTGTCCGGACTGCCTCAATGCATAGCCATGCGTTATTTTTCCTACAAGTGGAGCAACTAATTGCAAATATTATATAGCCTTCCTCTCATATATTAATAATTTAAAGCAATAATGCAGTAGGTTAGATATCTATTTACAGATGGGTCCTTGCTGGTTTTGGTTTTGGTCCTCTTGCACCCACCCAATGGTGCTTGGATGGATTTTGGGGCTGGAAGCACTGCAGGGTCAGCACATGGGACAGGTGTGTGTGTGTTGCTGTTGGAGCACTGTATTGTAAACAATTCTGAAATATTTCTGGCCATCACAGGTATCACAAAAAAATACTGAAAGTATTCAGAGATTTAATTAAGTGACTTTGTTTTTTGAAAACATACTGAAAATACATAAGGATTTATTCCAGAGGCTGGGTTTTCCTCTGCTTGAAATAATGAAAGATGCTTTGATTAGCCAGCCTGACAGTTTTTGTGCATTTTTTAAGACTAGCAAATATTTTGTGTAACAATGAAATGAAATTAGAGCTTGACCTTATTACCACGAATTTATACAACATTTTAATTTCTTTACCCAGGCTGGAGTTTTGTAAAAGAAAAGGAAAAAAAAAATTACAAAAATATTTTTTTACCTGAAGAAGGTCTTGTTCTCCAAACACATATGTGTCTGCTTAGTATATTATCAGTGGAGTTACTTACATGTGTTAATGGAATTACTTACATGTCTGTGCTAAAGCTTTTCCAGCATTTAGGGCCAAATAAACACCAACTTTTGTAGAGGCAGAGGTATTTCATAGAAAATTTCAAAGTGAATCTTTACAACTTTGAGCTGAGAAATAGTGTTTAGAGAGGGCTACTTGGATTGCCAATGCTGCACTGTGTATTTTCACTGAGAATATCTAATTTAGGTTCACATATATAAAGTGTCTAAATCTTGGTGGGCACTGAAGATAGTAGTATAGCAAAACAAAAAGAAATCTGGGCAACTGCTAGGTGGACGGTTTTTCTTATTCATGGGGAAAGTACTGCACATACAGCACTTTAACATTTACTGTCATGGGAGAAGTAACAAAATTCCACAGAAGTTAAGGGCCTATTAAGATATCAATCAATCCAGGGCAGATTTCAATCAGCATTTCCTTTTTGTCAGCATATCAAAACTTGTTTTGATCTTGAGTGTGGCACTTTTTAAATGGTTTTTAAAGTTCTGCTACTTTATTTTCCACTTCATGCCTAAAGACCAAGTCATTAGAAGGAAGGGTCAGGAGATTTGGTGCTAGTCTATATCTTGCTGTACACATGTTGTGTAATCTCTGGCAAACAGCTTTAGCTGATGTGCCTCTGTTTCTCTACTATCAAAATAAAAACACTTTAAAGGTGCCGGGATTTGAGGTGAAGAGCCTCAAATACCAAAAATGAAATGCTTTTACCAAAACAGTAGAAATATTCAGTCAGATAGAAAGTCAGAGGCAAAGTGTGGACAACAGGAATAATACAGCTTTTGAGAAAGATCTCAGACATGCAAGGAATGACACACAAATTAATGGAGAAGAATAGGGCATGGAGCACTGCAAAGAAATAAGAAATTTTAGCATTGTGAGCAGCCTGACCAAAAGATTAGCTGCAGTGTGGTTGGGAAATCAGGGAGAAATCATATGGCAGAAATCAGAGGAGCTGAGCTACACCTTCATACTGCCCCCAATATCACTGTCCTCCCAGCTTGACTAGCTGCCAGTGAAAAAAGAATTATTTCCCATACTGTCTTCTCTTCTTGCACTTTTAAACTAGACAAGAACACAATAGCTGCATAAGGTCCATCTTGCTTTGCATCCTGTCTTCAGTATTAACAGCAACTGGCCTTTCTTAAAAGTTTGCATTTCATCTTGGTCTGAGAGCAGATTTCATTGTGAAGACTCCATTGGTAAGTTTAAGTGTGTGTGTAAATGTCCACAGGGCTTCCTTACTGCGAGCCTGTTAGCTACGGGCCCAGGCCTGCAGATCTTGTAACGCAACCATTTATGAGTAAGGACCGGTACCGACTGCTTTCAGAAAATGTTCAAATGTGGAACCATGCAAAGGTCACTTTAAAGCAGTTTTCAATTACCAAAACTTCAGACCTATACTATCCATAACTAACATATGGCTATTATTATAAAACAACTGAAGTTTGAACTTGATGAGCTTTCATTCTTAAATATCAACCCACTCTGTTATTCAATAGAACAGAAGAAAAAGTTTAAAGCAGTATCTTCAGAAAAACTCGGGCCAAATCTACTTATTACTGAAAAAGAAAGGTGTAGGGTGAAAATATGGCCCTAATGAATTGATGGCGCTTTGCCACTGATTCCAAAAGGACATGATTTGAGCATTTAGTGGAAAGAGCAAAAAGCCAATTCTAAGACATGTGATTTTTTTTCTCATTTATTTAAACATGTTATCAAAGTAATTTATCCTCAGTGTTTGTATAGTAGAGGCATTGTTTAAGAGGACAAGGAAGAGCAAACATTTTAAGTATCCGTGGGCTGTCTAGGAACTAAGACTTGTCTATGAAATAAGAAGCTCACCTAAATAAATTCTACACATTTATATAAAAGAGGTGGGGTTTTTTTACACATATAAATTTGACCAGTCTATTCCACTTATTTGCATAGAAGAATTTTCTTTAATCCAGGAGGCGCCATACATAAAGTAGCTAATTATCCATATGAAGGAATGTATACATATCCACAGGTTTTAACTAGCATCTGACTTCTGAAAAGCCATGGAAAAAACTACTGGCTTTTCCCATTTCATGAAATGAGCATTTTTTTACTCGTTGCCACAATTTCTGTGGTTGTCAGCTCCACTTAAAGGTACTTTCCTAGACTATACCTTCAGCAGTACAGATGTGTGGTGATACCACACACTCTGCTGTCTCCACTTCTTTCTCTCCACTCGACTGTCCTCTATTCTAAAGAGGATAAGCCAAACACCATGCTTCTGGCTCTCACCAAATTAACAACAGCCATGAGTTTTGTGCGGTATTGCAAGTTGATTCAAGCTGTTTTGGTTTTTCTAGGTGTGCAGAAAATATGACAGATTCACTAGTCTGTAGCATAGAAACTTTCTGAACAAGCTGATGTTGTTTGTTTAGGCTCAAGCTCAGGCTTTCAAACACTTGGAAAGAGCAGAGCCAGAGTGGTTCTGAGCAGAGTGTCTGTTCCTCTGTCTGGCCCTTGAACAAACCAGGGAATAGGAGGCAGAAATGAGATGATCTTCAAAGACCTTTCAACCCAAACCATTCTATGATTCTATGAACTATTCTATGAATAGTCCTTACTGATCAAAAAATACCCCCAAAGCCACAACCTGCAAAATGGTGTCAAAGAAAGACATCTCTTTCAGCAGAGATAACACACAGGGAAGGTACAATCTTCTGTCTTTTTTTGAAGTGAGTGCTGCGGTGTCACACTGACCAGATGATGTGAAAGAAACTGGGACAGGGCACAGCTTGTGGAATTTCTGCTTAGGATAGGATTTGAGCTTGTTCAGTGTTTTATAGGCCCAGTCTTCTGCATCTTGAAAGAGACCTCTTAATATTTTGCTGAACCCAGGCTCATTGTTTCCCTTCTGACAGTGCTACTTAACCAAGCCAACTGAAAACATGCAGACAGTATAGCAGAAACTAAAAGCTGCCAGGAATATGGAGGCAAATACTCTTCAAATTGGCTTTACTCTGTTTTTGACCTTTCCCCCTGCAATGGTGTCCTTCCTGGGACACCAACTATTATCTGTTTGGGGTTACTTGTCCATACCTGTTGTGGTGAGGAGTTAAGTCTTCTGCTCTGTATAAGGTTCTACTGCTCTTGCAAGCCTTCTGTCTCCATTCGTATGGAGTCAAAGAGGCCCTGGTTTTCGTTCAGATTGACTGATCCCCACAGGAATTTTGCCAGTTCTGGACTACCATGTTTCTCTCAAATCTGTTTTCTAGTAGTTACAATGATCTAGGATTATCCAATAGCTCTTACTTTGATACTATACTTGTGAGACTTTACTTAGTTCAGTTTATTCTCCATTTCAAAAGTTACAGCATTCCCAGGAGCTGTTACTAGATGTCATAAATCAGATGCACTAGTTACAGGTACATCCCTGATGGCTCAGCAAAGCCTGCCTGCATTCTCCATGACGGGTATCATTATCCCACAGACCCCAGTACTATACAACTCACAACTTGTAGCCTGCTCCAGCTTTTCCAAGACTAGCCAGACTTTCAAGGATGGCAATTGGAAAGCAAAAGGGGGATGTTCAGCTTTAGCTATCCAATGTCACTGGCTAACTGAGATACCCTGAACTGAGTCACATGAGTAAAAACTGCTTTACCTGCCTTAAAATGCCTTCTGGCAGTCAATTTCAGTGCTGGATTGCAGATGAGCCTCTGGGACTTAAAGAACACTTCACTGGGCTCTGACCTACCTATATGTTGTGTCACCTCACTGTCAGATAACTACTAGGTCGCTGAAAAAGTCTAAACTGACTTGATTGGCAAGATAACAGGCTTAAGTTTTAGACTCAGTAGCAACAGGGGGAAAGAAATGAGCGTGGAAATGATCCCTACACTCTTCATAACCCTCTTGTTTAAGTGCTGAAGTATTGTTACACTGACTGGGTTTTGGCATTCTAAAAGTTGCAGACAGACAATGCAGAAAACTGTTCACTTTTAGAAATTATTGTTCTTGCAGAGATGCTGAAACTGTTGCCTTTCTCAATTATCAATAATAAAAGAAAGTCCAATATTTTTGCATAAACATGTGGGAATTATTATGGATGGAGGAGGGGACAAGGGTAAGACCGAAAGGAAAGGGGCTATGAGAGCAGACCAAGTCTAGAGATAACCTGATGATTACATTTTTGTGGTTTCCTTCAAAGCCAAAGCGCCACGAGTGAGTATAAAAGAAGGAAGCAAAGGAAAAAAGGTTTGATGATTGGCACAGGCGGTTTTAATGAGAACTGATTTTAATGTCTAATACTATGGCATGAAGAAAAAAATAAAAGAACTTGGAAAGTCATACAGCACTTGTCTTTTAAAACCATCAGAAATTCAAGCAGCAGAGCTTTTGAAATCTGTGGAGATAGCCTGGAAGCTAGTTTTACTGACATTAGGTAAACTGCTTATTTGGTTAATCCTTCTTAACTCTTTAAGTACTCAGCAGAGGTGCAACACATTCTCGCTGTGCTGCTCTACTTCAAAAGTTCTCTTCTACCACGCCTTTCCACTTACCCTTTGGTGGAAAAAGACCTTTTTGTTTTCTAAAGAAAAAAAGGAGAAAGCATGGCATTCCTCTTTACCACTGCGTACTAGCTGAGGAACTATTTTCAGTGAGTTTGATATAAATGTGCATTACTTGATGCCTACTGTAAATTTAAATTATTTAAAAGATCTGCTTGCAATGGATGCATTTTAAAAACATCAGAATGTATGTAAGGCAGACTGGCTTACAGTGTTCCCCAGCTCAATTTCGCCCCTAGTTCCTTCTGGCCAGTCTGGTGTGTTCTTGTTTCTGCATTTTAGATCATCCAGTTTCATTCCTAATCTGGGGCCCCTCTTACTCCACACTTAAAAGACTTGTGCCTATGGGTTTCCACTGTGTGAGGTTTAATATTCTCTGCTTCATTCACCCACATCAAACTGGAGGCAAGTGCAGACAGCAAAACTGGAAAAGCCTATACAGGTATCTGCCACTTCTTCTGTATTTCCTCAGACTGCTGACTTCATCACTAAATGGCAATCAAGTTTTCCACCTTTCATTTAAAACACGCTCTAAGCAGGACAACACTTCTTCCTAAACTACTAACTGTGCACTTGTGTCAAGAGACTTCTTTAGAAATACTATTGTTTTCTTTTGGAATTTCTACCTACTTCTCAAAACAGCTCAATTTCTTTTCAGAGGCTCAAAAGACTGTAGAAAGTCTTACTGTCCTTGCCTAGCAAACTGATTCATAGTTTCTGTAGTTCATACTGCTGCCTTTATATTAATATATTCCTAGATTATTTTTCAGAGAAGCTCTTGAGGGACTTGCTGAGAAACATAAGCAAGGCATGTTGATGGAAGAATGACCAAATCCTGGTCAGAGGAAACACAGAGAGAAACACTGAAGGGCAGATTTCTTCTTCTACCTCCAGTTGTCACTCCCTGTTTATATCCCACATAGATGGGACAAGGAAGCAAGCTGGAGAATGAGTGGGATGATTTGGGAGAAGCTGGATTGGTGTGCTAGTGCTTTCCTGTCATGCAAGAGAGGCAGTGGCACACACTCAGGTCCTGCATGTACCTCTTTGGGGTCAATGGGACTGGTGTCCCTGCTTTGGGCCTCAAGTTGTTAAAGAGAGGTGGTTAAGCTCAAATTGCAAGGCGAGGAGAAGAGTGGGATAATGTAGCTGCGGTTTGGTTGTTTCCCACCCCTGTGATTCTGTCAGGAACATTCAGTATGAGGCCCCTGAAAACTCAATTTTTCTTTTTAATGGAAAATGCTGCTTCATTGCAGGGTACCTGGCCCAGCATTGCGTGTGTACTCAGCAAAATGCCAGGCTTTCAAGTGACCCTGCTGGTGCATTTCAGCTGCCAGGAAGCAGGAGCATGAGGAACATTGCAGGATGGCTGACACAGCCTGATGTTACAGCACTGTCTGCTAAACAGGCAAGATTAGTATTTGTAGCTGCTGCCACCAGGATGCCCGCAGACCTTTCATGGGTCAGCAGGCAATGATTCCGAGGCTAATTATTATTGAAGAACTACTTCATCTTGTAGGACTTTGAACATAGTTCCTTTTTTTTTTTTTTTACTGATAACAAAAGTCTCTCACATGGCAGAGAAAGGAATGGCTGCATGAAGCAGGTGGGAGAAAATTTCCATTAGGGAAGAAGTCCTGGGCTTTATATACTGATAATTGTCCTGAAATGTTTCACTATTGCATGCCAGCTTGATCCTCCAGTGTAATTCTGCAACAGAACTGTCAGTGGGAGGTTTGCATTTTGATTTCAGGGAAAAAAGGAATGATGACTTTGTTTTGTACAGATTATATAAGCTCCTGAAATCCAATTCGGCTTTCCATGTGCAAATAGAGCTTTTACTGCTACAGCTGGATTTATATTAGGGTTTTCTGAAATACAGTTTAGCCCACTGAGTTTTTTAGAACTCAGTATTTTAGATGACTGTTTTACTTGTGTGTGTGCCATTTTTCACTAAATGTATCACAAAGAAGCACCATGTTTCATGTGAGTAAATCAAGTATGTTGGCCAGCTGATTAATATTTTCCTAAAGCTTATCAGATATGGCTACACAGAAAACCGAAATCATGGTAAGTATTTCAAGTGAAGAACTTGGGACTGATTTCAAGCCACCTGACTTCAGTTTGGTTTTGCTCTTTAAAATTACCTAGAAAATACTTTTTTTTTTTTTTTTTTAAAATGCAGCTGGATGACAGCCAGACCTCTGGCTCCAGAGGTAAAGGGCAAAACCTAAAAAAATCCTGTCTGAACAGGCAACTCCACCCTCTTCCCCAAGTCAGCTTGGCCTTTTGACAGAAAGTGAGCTCTGAAGCAAATTCATTCATTGCCTTGTTTTTGGACTAAACTCAAAATTCTGAACTCACACCACAGAGAGACCATTTCCATGAAATCCTAGTATGCTATTTTATCACCCTTTGTCATTCCCTATAATCAGATAAAATTAACATTTGGAGAGTGATTAATCAAATTAATCATTTTAATTGCTATTATCAAAGAGAAAAGAAGGATCTTTGTGTGGTAATGCAGCAGTGAGGGAGACCACTCTAGTCAGGTATCCAAAATAAGAGGAGTGAAATTGTCCCCCTGAGATAGACATTTGAGCCCAACCAAAATCAGTCAGAGGGAGGAGTAGTAAAGGATTCCACAGGATTCTGGCTGCAAATCAAAGTGCATATGTATATGTGTGTGTGGTGTGGGATAAAGAGGCTGATTCCTTCCTGGTAGTGGTTTGGGAGAAGCCAGAATAAGAAGGCAGAGTCGGGAGCTCAAAAGTGCTGACACGTCTGCCAGTTTTGATATGGCCTGAGGCCGTCCAGATGCAAGAAAGCCACCAAGAGCTACAGCAACTCATTGTCTGCAGACTTGGGCTCCTGCATAGTCAGTGCTGGGCAGTAATGGTGGTCTCTCCAAGAGATGCCTAATGTATGCAGTACAGTTACTTCTTTCCACTGGCTGCATAAGAAACCAAAGTGTGAAAGCTCTACATAATAAAAGGTCCAGGAAGATCCAACTTCATAGGAAGTTAGAGTCATCTAAAAAGCCTTACATTATAATATGAGAAGATATGGCCCAAAGGATTTAAGAGAGCTTAGAAAAAAACATTAAAAATGAACATGTTCAAGAGTGAAAGCAGTGATACCTTCTAAATTTCATGAAGTCCAGCTCTCACCTACACTCAAGTGTATGCAAGGTAAGGTACCTGAGTAACCTCTGCATTTCACCAGTCCCGTTTTGCTGTTGGAGGTCTGATCCTGTCACAGACAAGAGAATAGGGCTGGCCCCAAGTGGACAGAACAGGTTTCATCAAGAAGTGTCAACACATTAAAAGCAAAGCTTGAGCCTGAGAAGATCCTGCCATCAGTGAAACCAGAGCTGTTCACAGGCACAAGACAGAGCTCAGAGCAAAAAAGCAAGATCATCACTTCCTCCCGTTACAGAAGACAAGTGTTCCCGTCCTACTCAGGCAGACCTTTGGAGCATGGCTTGGTGCCCAAACCAGTGGCTTACAGGACATTCCCGACACTCCTCATAAATAACTGCACATTCACTGGGATAGGAACACCTTCCATAAGGCAGGGAGATGGTGTATACCATTAACCACTAACATCAGAGTCTCTAACCTGTGATCCACTCTAACCACCAGCCACAGGACTTCACTAAATCAGGTCACTGACTCCAGTGTTTCCAGTTACAAAAAGTTTTCATGAGGAACAATTCACTAAGTTGTTGTAATAGTTCACTAAGTTTACTGGCCTTTCATCATGAGTACACGTTTGACTACCTTTCTACTTGGATCTTTAACTTCATACAATGCTAACTGAAACACAAGAGGCTCTCACTCACCCATTTAAGGCAATTGAAATTGTAATAGAAAAAAATCTTAGCCAGTAACCAGATAACTTGAAAAATGGTATTTTTAATGCAAAAACCAGTAAATTCTTAATATCAAAAAATTACAAGCTGACTCTGCTATTTTGGTAAACTTTAAAAAATTGCCCATGAGTGCATGCATTTTGTTAGTGACCATCAAGCAGTGCTCTGGTTCATTCTGCAACACCATTTTCCATCACAGTAAATCTGGTCTATTAAGTGGATCTGATCAGATCCTATCAGCAAGGCTTCTGGGGAAGGGCAGAGGTACCTGCCTGTAGTAACACCACCACCACCACATGGTTCTTTACATTCTTCTAAAGGTAGGCTTCAACTGGACTTTGGAGGAGATGGTGTTCAACTCTAGGCCAAGTGAAAACCAGTGGAGACTGAAGTTACATGCTGATAGGAAGGTATGACAGGTGAAATAATTTGCTCCAAGATTCAGGAGGACCCAGGTTGTCAACAAGCACATGGACATAAGATATTCAAAGTACAGAAATGTACATGAAGTCACGTAGCATAGAAATGGGAATTTTTGCTGTTTAAAATGTGGTTTCTCAAAAAGCACAACAGACTGCAGACTGGAACAGCACAGCATACCAAGAGAGAAAAGCAGCATGCAGAGGGCATAAGGAAAAACAGACAAAGGAGAGGGACAAGGAAGGCACTACCATGGATGCATGTGCTAGTAAAGCAAAACTGAGCACAGACACACAATGGATAGTCTGTCACTGAGGGCACACATGACCTCTGGCTCCATTAGACCCTGGTGATGGTTATGTGGTGGCCCTACTGCCACCTCTGCTCACCTCTGAGCCTCCTTCTGATTATGGCATTACCACCATTACTTAAACATTAGGCAGAGGGAGACAAGCATGGATGGGGATACAGCAATGTCGTTCCAGTTATTCCAATCTCTGCCCATCTGAGCATGACTTAGGCATAAGTGCAAGAGGAGAAAATTAGTCATTAGCAGCTCTCCTCAGTGGAAGGATAAGAGATAAAGAAGGCATGTGAAGGATGAAAAAGCTAACAAAATCCAGCTCTCTGGCCAGACTCTTATTAACTCCCTTAGCAGCAAACAAGCCATCTAGGCTTTAGCTGAAAGTAGCTTATGTTTTCCTATGCTTTAACAATTCCAAGACAGCTCCCGTCTCTTGACACAATATCAAAAAATTTGCTCTCCAAACAGCAATTGCGGTAATAATAACAATACTTACATTTCATTATTTAACCTCATGCTATTCATTCACGAGGATTAGTGTTTAATTAATTAACAACACTTAGCATTTCCACTTAGCACTTTACCTCTTCAAAGCATCGTACCAACACTACCTAATTAAGGGCAGAGCTCCACAGACACTTCACATCAGGACTTCCCTTTGACAGCTCTGCATCCAGGACTTGCTCACACGGTGTAGCATGAATCCAAGTTGAAAGCCCTATTAACTTCATCAGGAACCAGGCAATGCCGTGGTTATCAAGTAACTGTCTTTGCAAGTTCTGTTTCTTTTCCTGCCTCTGGTTGCTTGCTATTCACATAGGGACCTAATTTTTGGCTAATGTGGTGGATCTTAATGTGAACCTTGTATTAGTGTTATCTACAAAACGCTCATTCATCCGCTAGTGAAAACCTTATTCCCCATCACCTGATTGAACTGCCTTTAGCTAGAAAATGTGTTAACCACAAAAACATTATAAAATGTCAAGCGAGAGTTTTTAAGGGAGATGGTGCTTTCAATCCATCAGTCAAATGCCTGCTATAAAAGTGCCTTTCTTGTAAGCACCCCAGGATGCTACACAACATCAATAGACAATATAAACACAAAGCTTTTATGGTTCACTTTACAATTGGACATTGACTCTGAACCTGTGAAACAGAAAGGAATTGAATTTCATGACCAAAGAGGATAATGTGCAAAGGATTAAGTAGACAACGCTGGTAGAAGCAGGAAAGCAATACGGCTTTGGATGCTGATAGGGAGATTCAATTTACAAATAGGAAACTAAAGGAATAAACCAATTTTGACTAATACTCAATACTTCATATCAATCTACTATTTTTTTTCAGAGCCCACTGATTGACTGAGCCTTGACTATGAGAACTGAACAAAGAGAGCCTTCAATATGTAGTAGCTCCAGCCAAGAAAATTATTCAGACAATATGGAAATAAACTTCTGATGCAGTTGAATGGGGAGAAAAAGAAAACAATCATCACAATTCAAGAACTTGTCTGATGTCTCAGAGGATGTTTTCACAGGGCAGTGGCTGGCAGGGCAGCAGCCTGGGGCTGCTGCTGCTGCTGCTCAAACCTGCTCCAGAAGAAAGTGAGTGATCCAAATCAGCAACTCAGCTTCCAGCTCTGAGCAGTGCTGTGGTGTGTCACATGCACATCACAGCTCACCCAGCTCAGTCAAACAGCTTTCTCAGGAAGCCCCTCTTGCCAGATGAGCCACAGCTTGATAGATATCAGAAATTGAAATGGTTTGGTTCTTTGAAAACTGATTGTCTTCAACAAAATCAGACCAAATCGTTCTGGCACTGAAATATTCCACAAGGATAACTGTGTATTACTATCTGCAGTGTCTTTGTGCCCAAAATTTGCTGTGTTAGTGTTACTGCTAGCGTCTAAAATCCCAAGAGTTTAAAATAAAAATCAGGCTTTATTATACCTTAATACATTTTCATTTAAGCTGCAGATGAATGAGACCCTTATTGCCATATCCAACCTCAAGATGACAGTTAAATACTCATCCAGGACTTTTGTGTACATGTGTGATTGGAATTCAACACTTGCCTTTCATCTTTCATCATTACTCAGCTTCAGCTTCAACACTCCAGTATTCCCTTGCCCCCAGTCACCACTGCCCAGGACTCCCTTGTCTTCTCACACACCAAATGGTCAATCTAGCCCCAATGAGCCAACACCTAAGCTGTCTATCCCTTGGCTATCCTGCAGCCCTTTCTAATGTTTACCACCTAGGAACCATCCCAGACCCATTCCAACCTGCCCATGTCCACTCCTCTGGACCACTTCTGCATTGGTTAAGGCTGGGTCTAGTGGTGTGTATAGTTACATGCACATTAGGTAAATCATGCACCTTGCTCATTACGAGTTTCCTAAAGTGCAAGGCTCAAGACAAAACCATCAGCTGTGGTCACTATTGATTAGGAAAAGATACCTGTTAATTAGCACAGACATTGGATCAGGTTATTAACAAATGCATTGGGAAGTTACTATGGAAGCTGATTCGAGTTATCATCTAGGTAACTATGCTTCTTTTTCCAGCACAAGGCTGTCACATGAGCCCTTCTGATTGCTTTCATATTTACATTTGCTGTGCATCTGTTCTAGCATCTCCAAGCCCTAATGTCTTGGAGGAACACATGCTGAGATACTTCCTGGCTGGGGTCAGCTTCCAGTACTGGAACTCTGCTGGGCGCAGCTCAAGATGTGAACCTAATGCAGGTATAAAACCAACTTGGTCAAGACAAGAACCTGACATTTGGAAGGCACTTCTCTACTCTGGTGTCTATAAAAATAAATTTAGATGACTTATATAATTAGGATTTTACCTCTCATAGTCCTGTTTTACTCAGCCTGTACAATAAACCAGGTTGGTCTGTTTAGTCTGTCCCATGGAGTGTTGGGGTTTCAAAATTTCCCAGGACTGCTGACATTTCTGCTGTTCTGCTGCTCTCTCTGAAAGAGGTCACAGGCAGACGACCACAGAGTAGTCAGCAACAGATCCCTGGTGGTCATTAATGTAAGTTCCAGCATGTACTTCCTCCCTGCTCCCAGTGTCTAATGTCAATGGGACATTTTACACCTTTTGGCTATCACAGCCTCCTCCAGCAGTGAATTTCATAAGTGATATTGACTAAATTGTATGTGCACTCACCCTGTTGCTTCATCAGAAGAAAGTGTTCCTTGCTACTGCACCACCACGGTGCATAGTATTAGCCTTGCAATTCAGCCTGCACAGGGAGTGCTGTGTGGATTGTTTGATGGCTGGGAATACAAGAAATCCTCATCTCCTTGCCTCGTGAAACTGCTCAGCACTAGGGTTAATACTGAAATGAAGGCCTGCTAAAAGGCAAGGTATGCTCCAGGGCAAATATGACTGAGAGTTACATTAGCTATATATTTTATTTACATTTCTATCACTATGCCCATTCTAACCACAGCCTTTCAATTAATCTATTCTTAGGACTTGATAGACAGTATTAGAATATTTCTGACAACAGTGTTTTCACAAGCAGCATTACTTGTGCCAGCCCAACTCAGATTTCTTACCTTTGTGGTCCACAATTTCACTGTCCAGTCAAATGATGATGTGACAAAGAGATGGGAAAAGTCTATTGGACCCACTGCCATGTGACAATTGATTCCTGTGACAGGTCCTTGGTGGCCTTCAAAAATTTCACCAATGCCAGCTTTACTGCAGGAAGAAGAAAGATTTTCATACAGAGTGTGATTTACCACCTAGTGATTTAATATCATTTTTCTTTACTCTTAGGTTCCTGTTTCCTCTTAAAGTTCTATTTAACCTGTAAATCTCTCTCCTTTTGCTAAGGCCTCTGCTGCAGAGATTTACTCCAGCGGGCAAAATTAATGCTCAGAGTTGAGCACAGGGAGAATGTCCTTTACTTCTGAAGACTTACCTTACTCACTTCTACATACACTGTCTACTTCTGTGGATTGAAATAACATTTATGTATAATTATAAAATAATTGCAAATTGTAATTATACTACAGCTTATGGCTCTGAGTAAGCCATTACCACAAGGAATAACCATTAAAATAAAAATGCAGATATATTAATGACTTATCATGGGCAATTCTTTTTCTCTTAAATATCTAAGATAAATTATCATAGCAGTCAATCAAATCACTAGGAAGCAAATGTTTTTTCACTAAAAGTGAAGGAACTGATCCTGTGATCAGTTATCATACAGTCATTACTTTGGGCAAGGGGAGATGTGCATTTCATCAGCAAGAGGCTAGAATAGCTATTAGGAAGGAAAAGTACAATGCTGTGTAAGAGAGAATGTGCACAGTTTTCTTCTTCCTGGAAGCAAATTATGCCAGATCAATTGTCAGTGCTGTCTCACAGTGTACACAGAAAAGGGAATCATGAAATTACCCTTTCAGCTAGATTATAGAAAAATTGCAAGTGGAAGAATATACATTAAAAATAGCCACAGCTCTGATGAGCCTGTCAGCCCTGTGCCAGAGTACAGTGCACTGAAAGGAGATATGGAGCTGTGCCAGAGGAAACTAGTCCCTCATCCAGCTGCTGCAGTGTCCCCTCACCTCTCCTGTGTGGACAGTGTGGCCTCACTTAGGCTCCCCTGCCAGAGCTCACAGCACATGCTGGAGCAGGGGCTGAGTCCTGCAGTGCTGCATACAAAGGACACCTCTTACTTCATCCCAGCTATCTGCCACGTAGTCAGTGGGGTAAGGGGAGTTCTGGAGCTTTGAGACCATCCTGGGTATCTGCTGTGCTTTGACACAGCTTTTTCCAGAATAACATGTGGCTCTTCCCTGTGCTGGGCTGAAGGACACAGGAGTCTCTGCAAATAAACCAGAGATGATAACAAAAAGCTCCAGGGCTGAAAGACAGGCAGGAGCAGAAGAGCTTTTGTCAATGGTCAGCAGAAGGTTTCTAAAAAGGTATGCTAAAAAGAGGATCTAGCATCTTCCTCCTCTTGTGAGGAACAAACCAGGCAAGTCTGAAAGTTCAGAAGTTAAAAATGCCCTTGGGCATGCTTTATTCATCTTAGCAGCCTAAGGCTCATTCAAACCATGAGCCGCCACACAGCCTATCAGTAAATGCCTAAATAGACACAATTCTGCAACACTGTCAGCGGCCAGGCCAAAATAAAAATATTTAAAAACAAAAAACATTGAAAAAAACCACATGTATAACAGTATTTATAAAACATTAGGGATGTATAATAGAAGCTTTACAATCTTAAACAACCGTATCAATGTCTTTTTGGTCAACTGAGAATATGATAAAATATGAATTCCAAGAACATTGCAAACTACTGGTGGGGATGAACCCTAAGTCTGTCAGTAATAAAAGGTTTTTCTTTACAAAAACTTTTCAAGTTCCCCAGAGATAAAACTACTACTGGAAGCTAACAGAGCACACTAGCATCCTGCAGGTTTGCAGGGTGCAAAACAAGGAACTTGCAGTATCAAACTACAGCCTGGGTTATGATATGCATGACCACCACATATGAGAGAGCACAGGATTCTCTAGAACACTGTGGCTGCACCCCTGTTGTTAAAGGAACCAGGCCCATGAACCAGGCCCTGTGGAGATTGAAGATGGAGCTAAGAATGGTAAAAAATAGAGTAGATTACCATCTGGTATTGGTTTAGGCCTGATTACCCTGCAACAGAAGTGTCTCCTAGGGCCTGATTCGACCTGTGCAGACATAGACAGCTACACCTCAGCTAGGTGTATAAACCTGTATACAGCTGTGTAAAGCTCCATCTCATCTCATCTCATCTCATCTCATCTCATCTCATCTCATCTCATCTCATCTCATCTCATCTCATCTCATCTCATCTCAGCTCAGCTCAGCTCAGCTCAGCTCAGCTCATCTCATCTCATCTGTGACAAAGAGGCATTTCTGAGGGTCCAGACATCTTCTCTTCAGGCACATGACTGAAAAAGGTAAAGGAAGTCAACCTAAGAGTAATCATTGCTCCCCACCAACTGCACAGGGAGCCTGGGATAACTGTCCCAGTATCACAGGCTGTAGCACAGATGCTCAAAGTCAGGCACCTCCTGTGCTGGTGACAGAAACAGTACAGACATTGTTGATCCAGGAGAAAAAAACATTGAACACTCTCCACACACACTTGGCCATCTCTCATCGACACAGGTATACAATGTTTTGTAAGTACAAAAAGCTGAACTTCACCTTCCATGACGACAGGCTGTGTAGACTGTTCCCTCTTCACTGCCAACGACAAAGTTGTTGACATCTCCGGTTGGGAAAGCCATTCCTGTGACCGCCACTGGTTTGGACTTATTGTATACCAGCTCCATGCTCTCCTACCAAAACAGGGTTTTATTATTATGCTGTGATTCTCCTTTTGTTAGTCTGGGTTATTTTTTTCTTTTATCACTGATTTCTAAATATTACATGGAGTAGCAGGAGAGGAAGAGGAAATCATTTGACCCAGTCACAGGACTTTGGTTTCTACATAAGACATTGTAAGAAGACGCAATGTCACAAACCAGGATGCTCCTGCCATCCCCAATGCTATCTGTCACACATTTGAGACTGGCAGGAAGGCACTGGTCTTTTCTGCATCATCTTAAATCAGCCAGAGATGACAGGTGAGAATTTAAAATCTAATGGTGCAGAAACTAAAGGTAATACCTTAATGGTTACATTTGCCAGCCTCAGGCTTTAATAAATCATGCAATACCCTTCTGTTTACATTCTGGAAATCAATTGTCAGGAAGCACATGTGATATCATGTGCGTGTGAGGCATTTATTGCACTGTGTCATTTGTCCCCTTGCAGAACAAAATTAAAAAGCTGAGGTCCTGTCACTACCACCATTCTAAGCATTGCTTTTCAGGGATTTTCTGAGGTAACAATGAATACTCCCTCTAGACTCCACCATCAAGCTGCAAACCAGTAGGAATGTTTTCTGTTTTCATTTGGTAGCTGTATTTTAAAGTAAATCAGCGTGCCCATTTTTGCAATTGCAAATACAATCACCATGCAAGTTTGTGGCTGTTGCAAGATGTGTATGCTTTGAGCAGATTTTGCACAACTTTTTGGCTTTTCAGACTAAATGGTGTAACCCAAGAATCCACAGAAGGCCTGAAGGATTTCACCATTTTCATTTTTAGCTATTTAGGTGGGTATGTTCTCTATGTTTAAAAAGTCTATGCCGCCGTTCTTCCAGGGTCAAAGCCTATAGGGTTTTTCTCAAAAGAGTTTTTTTTCTGTAAAGAAAGTGAGTATCCCTGTGAGAGGAAAGTGATGCAAGTCCACAGAGAAATACTTCTGCTTGGTTTATACTTTTCTTTGAAATAAGTTTGGTTCTACTATAAAGGCAAAACAAGACATGGAAAATGCATTGGGAGACCACCCCATATTTCTGTAAACATGTGAGTGAGAGAGAGAAGAATTCTGTTAATATGGCAGAGAGACCACATATTTTTGTTAAAATCTTCTGGGGTGAGATCATGATTTAGCATCTCTGCATGTCTTTAGCATGTCTCCATGGCCAGAGACTGTGGTGGACTCTGCTCCCAGAACCCACATCATGGCTGTGCACAAGTGCTCTGGATCTGTGTCTTTGGAAAGTTTCAGACTGACACCCATCAGCAACACTCTACTCCTCCCAGTTTACAGCTATGGCATGCAGCTTGACGCCAAGTCCTGTGCCTTTCTTTTCTAGATCACCATAAGCCATGTGCCAAACTTCAGAGTAATCTGGGGTGTGTTCCCATCCTTGTTGAGAGCCAGTTTTGGAGCAGGGAAATTCCATTTGAGTGATGAAGTACTGGAATTCAGATGTTCACAGATCTGTGCTTCGACTTTAATATACCAGTAAGTGAATATGCAGGGGTGGGATTTATCTTCTCGATCTTTAGGTGAGAAACTGTGGAAAGGATTCAGAAGCCTGAACAAAGACACCATTTTACATGCCTCCATTTCCATTGCAGAAGAGTATTGGTTTCTTACAGTCCCAGGGCACAACTACCAGCCCCACACTGTTGCCTTACATAAGCAGCATGGTTGAACTTTGAAGTAGGGGAGTAGATGTGATGACTTCCAGAATCACGTATTTCACCCTAAGATAGGACAGTTCCATGTCCCAGCATGGGTATCTGAAATGGCTTTTCACACTTGGATGGGATGAGTCGTCCTCCAGAAGTACCAGCCTCTCTACCCCAACTGTACAGAAAACTTGAATTTCTAACTTGGACTTGACACATCAACTTTTAGATGGCTGAGGTTAGGATAAAGGAGTCCCACCTCTTGTGTCAACACTGAAAAGCAAATAATTCAATAGTAATTGCACATTAGTGCATGATTAATGGAATCATTATTGGCAGTTTCTATGCAGCATTTTGAAACAAGATCAGATCCCATGATGCTTAGTAAAAATTACATTAATTTTTTTTCTAAGAAATTCTGTATAAAAATGAGTGATGTGTTGGAATAGAAAATGTACTTCCTCAGAAGATAACAGTTAAAAGATGCTTTCTGTACACCTTTTTCAGCATCAGATTCTTTGTTTAGTTTCCATTATTATAATCACTAGTGGTTTGGGCAATTTTCCTGTGTTTCCTTTCATTTCTGATATAAAGGAGAGGAGTGTGGGGGGGGAAAGACAATAGTAGCAAACATTCCAGAGGGGGAGAATTAGTTCTAAAACTTTTGATTTGCATTGTTTGTTCCTTTGGCTACTGAAGGCTTCCAGCAAAGTAAGTTTCTGAGCTTCTGACTGTGTGCCTTGGAAACCTGCAGAGCCTAGGGTGTGTTCAGCAGCAGTGCAATCTAGTCCATATTTGTTAAACAATGCTGTAGAATAAGTGCAATTTATACCACAGGCGACTTCTGTAATTACCGTGCTTTAAAATGGACTATTTCATTTTCACTTGAAACTGACCTATGTATTAACGTATTACAATAATTACATGATTTGTGGTAAAGGAAATGGGGTTTGGCTCTTAGCAGAGACTGCTGGAAGGAAGCTGTACTCTTTCAAGTGCATCCATTGGTTTTAGTTTGTATAGGATGCGAGATTTTGGCTTTTAGGAGCTACGTTCCACTACACAGGTATCCTGCTCTACCAAAAACACTTTTTCCCCCCGTGGAGGTGAAAACAAACCCACCTGTGGAGTTGAGAGCATGTCCAGGCTCCAGGAGCACATTTTGCCATCCGTAGAGACAGTAATAAGATTGTGTGCATTCTGTGTTCCAACTACATTCACACAATACACAGGATGCTGAAAACACATAACACTGGAAGTCAGAGAGCCATTCTTGCATTTTCACAAACAAACTTCTAATGTCTCATATGTTATTTTAAAGAATGATTTAAGTAGTCACAAAATGCCTGGAAATATAAGACTCAGCTTCTGCCAGATAGGAATTGTTTTGGTTGGGTTTTTGTGTTCCTTTTTCATTTAAATTTTAAGAAGGACGTTATAGAGGTGGAAATGTTTTCAAAGTTTCATTTTCTTCATAATAAAACAACCCAGCTGAGTAATGCTGTGAAAATACCAAATTATGTGGATGAGATTTCACCCACAGGGACATGTATCATTCCACTGATGGCTTTTGACACAGGAAATAACCAGCAGAAAGAGGAAAACTGTCCAAACAGAATCAAAATGAAAACTTTATTCAAGAAAACAGCTGCATAAAACTTGAACTCTGTCAGAATTTGGCTTGCATGCTAAATATTTGCAAATGTACTCCAGTTGAAGAACATGAACAAGCCCATCAACGTTCTTCAGCACCGGCCAACACACCTTTTAAAATCTGTCATTATAAGTGGGGAGTGACTAAATTTAGGGTGTTGCACCTGGTTCACCACAGTGCAGTCATTCCATGGAGGCTGAATTCCAGTTAGTATGCATAATAAAACTTGGCCTATTCCTTTTCCAAGGAACCTGGTAACATTTTGAGCCTAAAGTGTCATCTGATATCTGATGGTGACATATGAGGGATGGGTCAAGTTTGGCAATCTCCAGAGTGAAAAATCAGTCAGACTGAACAATAAGATTTAATTTCCTTTGACCAGTACAAGTGATACTGCTAAATTAAGGGCTAGACATATACAAAGTCAAGCAAAGAAAAATTTAATTTCTCTGCCGCATTTACCAATAAATACCAATGCATCTCTAGAAAGAAGAAACATTTCTCTTTAATACTTTGTTTAATTAAAGAAAATTAGGATCAACTTACAAGAGATCCCTAAGGAGCTTCTAAGCCAACTTCACGTAGTGTTAGGAATGTAGCATTTTGTTCTCCCTGAAAGGAATGGCAGAACTGCCACTTACGTCAGAGTACTTCAAGATCCAGCTGCAGGTCACCTACCCAGGCAGTGGGGAATGGCAGAAATCCTCAAAGCTCTGGCTTGCTCTCAAGTTTGATACCTGAGTGGGCCCAGTAAATGTCCCCTCTATAAGAGCAAAAGGTGCAGCACTTGTTCAAACAGTGTTTGTGCCCACACTGAGATGCACTAAGCAGTTGCTGCTGAAACAGTACCTTGAGCTTGGAGGCAGCCTGTACACACCAGTAAGTCACAAGGTCCATTTGATGCTGATTTTCTTCTTTCTCTCAAGATTGTCAGGCACCTGGTTTCTTCCAGATCATCAAATGGACCCCAACTGGTCCCTCACATGTGTCTCACATTATTACCCTCGGACCTTCTTGCTGCCTAGTGTAAGCTAATGACTCCAGTGCTTAACATGATTACTACATACTGATGTGTGAAATAAGCACAGACCTATTTTTTTCATGGGCTTTTGACCTCCAGTAGTCCAAACAGACAGAGTGGGTGGGAGGAAGCTACAGCAAGCAGTGGAATATCTAGAATATTTTGTGGGGAGGGAAAGAGTGAGCCGTGTCTTTCCAGCAGCACCTCAGCCTGGCTTTAATCAGGGCTACCAGCCATCAATTTCATGCACAATAAAACTCATGGCGAAATGAAAAGATGTAAGGAAAGCAGATGAAAAAGACAACCAACTGTATGTAACAGAAAGTCTAAACAGGCTCCTTCCTTTCAAAGGGCTGCTGCCAGCTTGCTTTTATTTATCTTGGAAATGAAATCATCATGCAAAAAGGTTTTGTCTTAATTAAAATTTCCTGTTGTCCCAAGTGCAGATGTGTGGTGGGTGTGAAAGGAAATTAGTGAGTAAGCTGTGGGTAGAATTGTCTTTCCTGGTGAATCCAGGCAGTAATCAGTGATACTAAATTTCAGGAAGGTTTAAGTCAGGGAAAACAACAAGATCTATCTGTTTCAAATAAACAAAGCAAGAGAAAGAAAACAAAAATCCTTCTTTCACATAGAGCATAAGTTCAAATTAAAAAACGACTATTCAGCTCACGTATCTAGCAGTACAAAAAGTAACATCGCTAAAGCAGAGTTGTCTTAATTTAATTTTTTTTTTTCTTGGCAGCAAGGATTCAAGCCAGCCTTTTGCAAGCAAGACTCATTTACAGTTTATGTAAGTAATTCCTATGTATGAACATAAAGTAAGCAACTCTTATTGTTAAAACCTGAGCACTCCTTAAAACATCATGCATCTTCATGTTAGACTGTGTAAACACTTATTTATACCAATCCATGACAGCACATAAAGTGCCCATCCACAACTAAAAGTAATTTATTTATATTTTTCAAAAGCAAAACATTACATATTGTTCTATTGCAATGATAAAACTGCTTTAATAGATAATTCCAGGAGGTACAATTTTGCCTTAAATGATTTTTGAGTGTAAACAAATTACTTCCCATTAATCTTTGCTTTTCCACTAGATTTTGAGTCCCAGTTGTTCAATTTTCAGTGACAGTCAGCTTCTTGCCACTAGTTTTCTGGTCTGCTACATCTCTAAATTGCACTTCCAGGAGAGACTGGTTTTTTTCATGCAGATTGAACAACATTACTGGCGACAAAATGAGCAAAAACATTAGGGAAATGAAAAGCAATGTTGAAGTTGCAACCCATGGCACAGATCATTAGATAATTACATCAACATTCATGATAGTGGAAATTTAGGGAACAATATTTGTATTGCCTGGCCCACTAAGCATGTCTGTGCACACCTGTAATTTTTAATATAAGAGACTTGCAATTGATAATACTGGCCCCATACTGAATCTTTAGCAGTAATTCACACAGCAAGGCTTCTGGAGTTGTCTTTTAACTCCAGGGATTATGTTGTCAGAGTTAACTGAAAGCTGAACCTTGATCTGCAAATTCCAAACACTAGAATCACAGAATTGTAAAAGCTGGAGCTGCAGAAGTACTATCACTTTGTCTGACCCTTCATTCTGCTAGAACAAGATTATTATCTTATCTCTCAGAGTACTTTGTGGAGTTCAGTTCCTTATGTTACAGAAAATCCGCATTTTTCTGCAATCTTATATCATACTTTTACGTTTTTCTCCTCCTTTCCACTTTCCACTCAGGCATTGCCCTAATCCCACTCCCAGGATGAACTACTCCACCTTCCATCACTCCTGAGGAGTCTGCCCAAGCTCAAACTCTGGAGGAGGAGAGCTCAAGAACGCACAAGGCGTTTGTGCAGGATGGACTGGATGTCAGTGCCATAGCAGAGTGAGCACACTTTAGCAGGCAACCCAGGCTTGTTCTCTTCCTCCAGCACAATATGAGTACTTTGCAATGTAAGAGAGTCTCCTATCCCAGACATCATCCTTGTATCACAGACAAAGTCTCTTCTTTCTCAGGCCTTTTGTGTTACTGCTCTGCCCAGACATCACTAGAGCCCATTGCCACCATCATTAATTATCTGCAAGTACCTGTGTGTGTCAGCAAAACGCTCTCCTGCATCATTCTATTGAAACAAATTCTCCCTCAGGGTGCAAACTCTGCTCTGTGGACCTGTCCGGAGTGGAAGACCATGGCAGAGATTTATGTATTGCTCTATTAAAAAACAGAAGCAAATTGCCCCAGTCTTTCCAAGGGCACCAGTGTCTACTTACAGGAATCTACTATGAGACCCTCATAGGTGCCTAATCTGCTTCAAAGGAGAAGTTTGTGTACACCAAGATAACAATGACTCAACCTGCCTACCATGTCAGACTCAGAGACATACAGCCTCCACAGTGGCCTGGCTCTCTTTACAGAGAATGGGGACAAGAATTACAGTGCCACCATGCTGGCACAGAGGTGCCTCACTGAAGTGTTGTACTCAATCCTGCCTTCTTCCTTGGAAAGCAGAATAGTGTCCTGACTTGATTGTACAAAGTGTGATGATTAAGCACAAGAGGTGGTTTTTCATCTCTCATCTCACTTTTTTCCCTTCAAGGGCCACACTTTAATCTGTGGGGCAAGCAGCACTGTAGACACAACTAGGCAGCTGCCTTTCCCTGCTGACCATCTCCTGTGAGGAAAAGAAGAGGTGATTTTTATCCTTACCGTGTGAGCAGCAGCAGATAAGGGAGTTCTCTGAACGGGAGTGCGCCTGTGACTGCGATTATCCCACAAGACAATTTGGCCAGAGTATGTTCCACCAACGACCAGGTTTGGGTGAAAGCGGGCAAAACAGACCGACATCACGGAGGACTGGAGTAAAAGAGGTAGAGAAGAGAGGGTTACATGGTCAGCCATCTTCAATTCTCTCCCCAGGGAAGCATACTGTAATTAACATTTTATATTTTAGGAATCACTGTATGAACTCCTTTCATAGTCCTTGCACACCAGTAATTCTACTAAAGCCAACAGGACACATGCAAAGGGCTAACTTAGACCTTAAAGTGTGTTGCTCTATTGGTCCCAGAGAAAATACAGGATGAGTCTAAGCATGATGCTAAAACCTGAGATAACCTCTCCATGACAATGATGGTAAAGTGCTTGATTTCATTTCCAGAAGTGAGAACTTCAACTAACCAGATGCCAACCAAATAGAGACTGGCATCCTGGCCCATGATATCCCATCAGGGAGAGCTCTTCCCCTGGTCCTCCTAACTTTTAACTCAGGAAGTTTGAGGCAAGTCTAAGAAAGACCCTCTGAAGTTCACCTCAAGGTGTGCTGTCTTGAGAGCACCAGCTGACAAGTTGTGTCTCACTGCTGGATCAATGACTAATTTCTCTGCTACCGAGGTCTTCTAAGAACAAAGGGAACCACACTTTCCTTTACACTTTTTAAGCAGAACTGAGTTTTTCTTCATCCTAATGGCAGCTGAGTTGTCTTTGTACATTTTCTTTAGCTGGGGATGCTAAGGAGCCAGACTGGTGTGATGGGTACCCTGGCTACCTGGTAGAGTTCCCTACAAGCCAGTACAGGGATGGTTATCTATACCAACTACCACTTTTCAATGTCTTTAAAATAACATACAACAGCTGAAGTCCTGAAGGGAGCAGTCCCCAGAACCTTCACAGGACAATGAGCTAGAGCAAGCCATGAGTAGCCAAGAGCAAGAATCAGTAACTCCTTCAAGTCTTCCATGCTCTTCTTAAATTATTTCCCATTTTTCTATAATTGGTCCTTGATGTTATGCCTTTGTTTTATGCAAATCTTTTTTTATATTTTAATGACTGGATATTTTGAAGTGTTGGTGTTCCTATATGGGAACACACTTTACTCAATGACAAAGGGTTAACTAAATTACCATATTTCATTTGCATAAAAAGCATGGCAGATATTTAGGTAAACTTTGTTGAATTAGGAACATTGGAGGTGCCAAGCTGAACTAGACCCAGTGTCTACCTAGGCAATGGCCCTGACTCTGGCAGAAGTGGATGGAGTTGTAAAAACTTTGATGTGGGCAGATGACCTCCTTTTCTTACTGCTCCTCATGCTGATTTCCAGTGTATAGAGACTGATTTGAACTCACAGGAGAATTGAAACCCCTTCTGATAGGACTAGAATTAATTATGCTAACTCTTGATGCCTATAACTTGGTTAATAAGAATAAAGCAAAATGGGAAATTTAAACAATTTTTATTGAATTCATGTGCTGCCTGATATCAATTGTTTAAAGCCAGATTATATGCTATATGAACTTAACAGACATACTTATAGCATGCAGCAGTATATTTAGTACTAATAAGATAATCAAGACAATGAAAAAAGCTGCCATTACTTTTTTTTCTTCCCCACTCTTTCTGGATCGTCATGGCTGTTCACTTGACATCTTTGTATCTTCCCCTCTTGACTAATGCTTCTGCATACATTTTTCTGATAGTTATATAGTCTAGCACCTATTGACTAGATGATTAGTGTCCATAAATGCCTATTTTAGTCCATATCTAAGTCCCTGAGCACATAAATTCCTTTATGATCAGAGGTAGCTTCCAAACAGCATTTCCAAAGGACCAGGCTTTATGGAAAAGAAACCCCACCCCTAAGGAACAGGATGTAGGTACTACTGAGAGGGGTTTAAAACTCAGCTACACTGCAGCTGCCATCCAGTTTCCACAGATCCCCCCCCACATTATAATTAAAACGACCCTACAGCACTTGTTCTACATTTTATCTCTTTGTTTAATGGCTTCATGAGTTGTTTTAATCAACCCCTCTCATTCCTTATAACTAAGCTGACAGATATTCTTACATGAAGTGAAATAGCCAGATGATTTTAAAATAGTACAGCTCCACCACTGTGTACACCCCAGAGCAGCTACAAGGCTCCACATGTATTTTAAGAAACCCCAATTCAAACAGTCATTCCACAACAAAGTTCCCAAGTCCGTCCCAAACAAACTTGGGAGACTCTGAACAGGGCAAAGAAGCCAAGTGGACAGTGTATTTTTAAATGTTCTGCTTTCATGGTTAGCATGTTTTTGCATTTAGAATGCCAGAATACAGCTGAATGGTCAGGATATAAACTGCTAAAGCGTGTTTTTCATAAAGTTCAAAAATAACCTACAGACATGACATGGGCTTGAGCTCTCTGCACTGCTTCTAGTTTTACATCTCCCTCCAAAGTAGTTTGTAGTCTTCAAAAGGTGAAATGTTCACATCCTTTTAATTATGTCAGCATTATTTTTCTATCCAATAAAAAATTCTGTCAAATTTTAGAATTTAACTATTTAAGGACTCTGTTCCATAGCACTTAATATAGTGATTATTTTCTTAAAATTAATGGCAGTACCCAGATGAGTAAGGGCTGCGAGATCAAGCCCATTCATTTAACAACTTGAAAAGCATTCATTTCTTAGTCTTAATGGGAGAGAGTGGCTGACAGGTCTCCAGTCTGTCTGAACAGCTCTGCGCTCAAGGACAGCAGCAGAAACCATTCCCTGTAAGCCTCTTCTGCCCCCGGGCTGCCTCTTGTTTGCCTGTTCAAGTAGTCTTGCTCCTCTAAAACAGCTTTGCCACTGACTTCAAAGGGGGAGGAACTAGCACATGGTCAGGTTTTTAAAACAACAGCATATCCTTGGTTGCACTTCTACCACACCCTTCTAGGGAAATCTCACGGCACTTTCCAATTGCAATGGTAAAGCTTCCCAGTTTTTCATTTAGGGATATTTTATACTGTAGATGCTTAGTTACCTGTTGCAGAGAACAGAAGCAGCTAGTTTCACAGTATATGGCAACAGCACATAAATAAATGTAGAAGGAGTCATGTCAGAAGGCAATTTCACAGGGAGTTTGGTGTTCACAGTAGAAAAGCAGCATTTAAGACTAGGAGATTCCCAGCATTATCTTTTTATGGGTGCCACAGATAATCTGTCTGAGCAACTGTTGGGATCCACAAGAGACAGCAAAAATTGCAGTGTTTGGTTATCTGCATTTCTCTGAATTGCACTGTGCAGTGAATAATTTTAGTATTTACTTTAGCTTAATGCTCAGGTGTTTTTTCCCTTTAAGCAAATACAGCCTACTGTATTTTGCTTTTTCTGTCTCTCCTAAGCTTTCTCAGTGGCCTTACTAAAGTATTTCTGGTGCTTCTGGCTTTGTGATCTTCCACGCAGATGTTCTACTCTTAGTAGGGCCACAATACTGGTGCTGCTGCCTCCCTGTGGAGGCGAGCAGGTCTCCAAGGGCCAGAGGAGCAAATCTGAGTTAGTTCCATGTGGGAGCACTGCCCAAGCAGAAGAGGGAGGGAGCTCAGGATGCTAAACCTGGGGATTTCGCCCTGCAAACAGGCAATCCTACTTCTCAAATGCTAAAGCTTCTGCTCCCAGCTACTGCAAGAACTGCGCTGAAAACATAATTAAGAAACAAAAAAATGAGATGTCCGTGCTCTTGTTACAGCAAAGAGAGGGCTGGGCCTCAGAAACAGAAGTATTGCCCAGCCCTTGGAGAGGTCTGGAGTCGGGGGGAGGATGGCAGCATCCTTTGTCCCCTGCCTTGGTGGGGAATCAGGTCACCTCAACCGGTGGGGAGGAGCACTGTGGAGCTGCCTCTGCCTCCTTGCTCCTTCCCTCCCTCCCCACCAATGCACTGATCCAAACAGGCCCCCAGCCCTCTTCAAGTGGCTGGCAAAGCTGTTTTTTATTTTAGAAGCCTAATGCAGCACAGATTTGGATTAATGATGGTATATCCCGCCAACCACAGGTACACGTGCTTGGGACAGACAGTCATTCAGCTTCTCCCTCCTGAGAAGCCTGACCTCAGTACCCACATCTGATGTGTGTAAGGCCCTGGAGACTCGGCGGGCTCTGCTCATGTCCATACGCTCGGATGGCACTCTGCCCAGCCACCAGCTGAACAAGTTCACAAAGACCTGGGTGCTAAATAATAATAACTCTCAATAGGCAATGACTACTGCCTTCAGCCAGACCTCTTCTGCAGGAAACCACCCCCGGAGCCAGCACTGCCATACTGGTGCCATACGCCTACGCCTGACACCAGATGTAGCTCAAAACAATACTGTCAGTGGGAAGAAGCAATCCGGTGAGTTCACAGGCATTTCTAGGCTCCAGAGCACCAGGTTATGTTGCAGCGGGCTCTCAGGAAGGTCCTGGGTGGATTTTCTAGCTGAGCACATGCATATGAAAAAGCACTACCATCAGTGGCGTGCTGCTCTGGGTCACTCTGACACAGACAACTGCAGGCAATGAAATCAACTGCAGCTGAGATCACAGAATCAGAGAATCACAGAATATGCTGAGTTGGAAGGGACCCATCAGGATCATGGAGTCAAATTCCTGGCCCTGCACAGGACCCATTAAGAATCACCATGTGCCAAGAGCCTTGTCGAAATGCTTCTTAAACTCTGTCAGGCTTGGTGCTGTAACACTTTCCTGGGAAAGCTTGTTCCTCAACCACCCTCTGAGTGAAAAACCTTCTCCTGATATTCAACATAAATCCCTCCTGACTTGGCTTCATGCCATTTCCTTGAGTCCTGTCACTGGTCACAAGAGTGAAGAGATCAGTATCTGTCCCTCCTCTACCCGTCATGAAGAAGTTGTAACTGCAATGAGGTCTCCACTCAGTCTCCTCCAAGCTGAACAGAGCAAGTCACCTCAGTCACTCCCCATACAGCTTCCCCTTTAGACTCTTCACCATCCTCGTGGCCCTCCTTTGGACACTCTCTTACAATTTAATGCCTTTTTTTATATTGTGGCATCCAAAGCTGCACACAATATTCAAGGTGAGGCCACCCCAGTGCAGAGCAGAGCAGGACAATCCCCTCCCTTGCCCAGCTGGCAGTGTTGTGCCTGATGCACCTGAGGACTCAGCGGGCCCTCTTGCTGAAGTGGCAGATCCTTTTCCATGCTCAAGGGACCGAGAGCAGAAGGACAAAGCTGTGGTACTGCTCCTTAGCTAAAACCATAAAAAGGTACCAAACTCAGTCTTTCATCCTTAGGAACTGAAGACCAGGGACTGAACCTCTGATCACTTGTATCTGCCCTCCTGAGGAATAAGCAGGAAGGCCAGAAGTACACATGGAACTCACTCACAGCCTTTTGTTCTCACTCCTGCTCATAAAGACCAACATTTAAAGAGTCTGAGCACTTACAGTTCCTCTGAGAGCTGCCCAGCCTTCTTCTGGCCAGGCAATGAGGAGAACATTTCATTCCTGCATTGCTATACACACATTTATCTGGCCCCACACATCATATAGATGATACACTTCAACTGCAAAGCTGGATTAAAACCATCATATATAAATAAAACAACAACTGAATTACTAAATAAAGCCCTTTGTTCCTGACTGGTCATGGACTGAGAATAATCATGGAAAGCAGCAGTATCAGATCTGAGCACTGTTTCTCTGCTTTAGGGCCCTATAACCTCCTTTTTGCACCACAAAAGGTGCGAGATATCTTGAAAGAGGCAACTTCAGCATGACTTTGCTCTGGCTACCAAGATACCTGGTACTGTACACTGAAATAGAGCCTGTGTTCCTTCCAAGAGTCCTGTTTATTTTTAGTATCTGCTATTGTGAATTTGGGTATTTCTGTGTTTCATATAACTGTCCAAGTATAATTAGTAGTAATAAGAAAACAGCAGAGAGAATAGAAACAGAATTACAGCTGGTTTTGAAATTGAATTTGAAAAGGAAGTTAAAAAATTATTTATGGTACAAAAACCTTTACCAAAGAGGTTACCTCTTAATTCAAAAAGCTTCAAACTCCAAGACTTCCATACTGCTCCTCTCCAACTGTCTTCCTATTAAACTATGAAATAACATCTGAAAGATTTTGTGCTAGAGATTATTTGTGGCATATAAAATTCATCTCTACTAAAAATAAAATAAAAGCAGTTGACATCCTTCACATATTACAAAAAATAAATAAAACCAAACAAACACTTCTTCAAACCAAATGTCAGAACTCTGTTTAATTAAAAAAAGGAAGTTTATACTTGGTTATTGTGTGTGTTGACATCTACCCCTTTGATTTACAAGAGTATGGACGGGAAAGAACAGATTGCTTTATTCAAGAGAAAGAAAGGAGGGAGGGGGCCCAGTGTGACAGGAAAGAGTATAGGCTGCATTAACTTCAGTGCTTGTTAAAACATGAAGGATTAATGGTAGAAAGGGAGGGAAGAATTGTGAATGTCTCCAGTTTAGGATCTTCAAAAATGTTTGGGGATTCTAAGAATGTCTCACCAGACCACATGAAAGCTGCACAGAGAGACTCAGCCACACGACTGCTCTAAATCCAAAGCTGGTATTGCTCCACTTATACCATCAAACCAATGGAGCTGAAATGTAGCCACAAATTAAATTTATTTTTATTGAAAAAGTACTAAGTCCTTAAAAAGAAGGAAAAGAGTACGTCAGGAAACGCAGCCTTTCTTAGCTGAGTTTACTGGGTAGGTAACTCTGACATCTAACCTCAGTGCTGACATCTGAATATTGCAGTGGAATCAGAGCACTCTGCCCAAGTCTGCAGAAAGGCAATATCCAGCCTTATGACTTCATTTTAAATAGAGCAGAAAGCTGGAGCTTTCTGCTTTCATCTCTGTGACTGCAGGTTCAGCCCATGTAACAACATGAGAAAAATAATCAGGGAAAAAGTCCACAAGCTGCCTTTGCAAAAGGGAATCTATGCTTCAGCCCCTCTGCAAAATGCATTTGCTGTTATTATTAATTCAGCAGTGTCATGGTAACTCGGAAAAGCAGGAAGACTGCTTGCTGCATTGCAAATGCAGAAAATCCCGATACTTCCCGAATTTAATCCAGGGAGATCCTGTACGCCTTTATCCATGACTGCAACAAGCAATCAATTCAGTAACCCTGAATTACTGCACACACATGCAAGCCTGAGAATACGGTTTTTGCTGAGCATGATACTGTCTTTGTTAGACTGACAATGAGATTATTAAAGCCTGGAGAAACAACAAGTAATTTCATAACAAAAGCACATCAAAATAAAGTTTTCTTTCCACCCAACTACTTAGATGCTAAGTACCCAAATATGTTTGTTTTCTCTGATTAGGACCTGGCTGCTTATCAGATCTCAGGGTCAAACAACTAATGCCCGTGTGCCTGCATGTTGGAGAATCAAGCACTTCCTTGGTTTGTCTATTTTATTTAGGTCATGATACTCTACAGTTATTCACAAGCACTATTAATTGTTTTGATTAAATTATTGCCAAGCTTGAAGTGATGGGTCTACACCACCCTTTCAGAGCTGGAGCCTGAGGGCATGTGTCTGTGGGTGGAGCGCAGAGACCTTCTGCCGTCCCCGCTCATTCCACAGGCTGGCCACAATTTGGAGCAGATGGTAAGTGTCAGCTTGAGCATGGCAGTCTGGCATGCAGCTTGCATGCAGAAGGGCTCACTGGTTTCAGCTCAGCATTAGCCAAAGGCTTCTGGACCAGAGCTGCTACACATGTAGGGTCATGGTGTCACTGCCTGCCACCGCTGCTATCTATAGCTGCAAGTTTTGTGGCACAGAGACTACTTTGTTATGATGCATTTGTAACAAAATCCCTACTAAAGCATCTCAGTCTGATGAAGGCCTCTAGAATAGAGCAAATAACAGCATTACCTGAAAAATTTACCTGGTGCAGTGGTCAGAAATGCCAGATAAGCATCTTATTTTAAGCACTGCAAATGAAATCAGATCTAGAGAAGCACATACGGAAAACATGCAAATGAAAGCCTTCTGTAGAGTGTTGCAGTTAATCAACTCCTAACTTCTGCAGGTGAAACCACTTCTATCTACCTGGGGAACCTGGCTGTGAGGGACAAATCCAGGCATTTGGGTCACTCTTCCTGAATAACCTCTGCATATTATCTCTCTGATATTATGTGATATAGAACATAGGTGTAGTCTTGGCAGTCAGCTCCACACTTATAAAGTGCCCCAGCCATTTGTCTAAGGATATAAGCTTCTTATTACTGCACACTTCTCCAGGCAGAATCTCCTCCCTGCTGGAACCAAGGCCAGGCCTCAGGAGTGAGGCTTAAGAGTCTGTGTCCAGAGGTGTTCCCATCTAACACTATGCAAAAGCAGAAGAGGTCCTCCAGAGACTGAGGTTAGGCTGGGATTTTGGTGTCCTGGACTCTTCTCCTCACAGTGAAAGCACAACAGATAATCACTTGATGGCAAGTTCTGGAAATACCAGAGTCAGACTTTAGAGAGCCCACAGAGATAGCAAATTCCAGACCTGGAGAACAGGAATAGAAACACAAGTTATCCTCATGCTGTGGTGATGGTTTTGTGGTTTCTATGGCAGCAGTTCCTCAAACTAATGCATATGATCAAACTATGTGAAGCCACAGATGAATTAGAAACCAGTACAGATGCTGCAAGAACAATTATCTACAACTCTGCCTGTGAAGTTGGGTGTAGTAGTCACAGCTGCTTGTAAAAGAGTCACAGATACATCTCAAGTGTAGCACTGAGTCCAAACCTCCACAAGAAATGCAAAGGCCATGAGAACTGAGGCACAGTCAGAAGATCAAACATATCACTTTAAAAAAACACTTTAAATCCCCAGATGAGGAAAGAACTAACTTAAGTCCAGCTTTTCTCAGAAGTCCATGAACTTACTTGTAATTAATTCTTCTAAGTTCTCATGATTTTAATGATGAGCTCACAGCCAAGCAAATTGGTAAGTGCTTTCCTAAACAAGAAATTTTTAAATTCAGGCTTCTGAAAGCAAATGACCCCCATTCTGTGAGGAAAGAAAGACACTCTGATGTTTAGCTGGTCCTGGGAAGACTCCGTAGACCTAGAGACAGTCTTAGCTCAGCTGATTTCCACATCAATATCAGAGACAGGGAAGGGAAAAGTAGTATATCAGACACAGACTCTCTGAATTGCCAGTGTTGGGAGGTGTATCTAGAGATGGTCTAGTCCAAGCCCTTGGTCAGAGCAGGATCAGCTGGAGCAGACTGTTGATGACTGTGTGTGGCTGGGTTTTGAGTGTCTCCATGGATGGAGACCCCACTGCCAGTTCATGTTGAGCTTCTCATCAACCAACACCCTCAGGTCCTTCCCCTCAGGGCTGCTCTCAGTCCCTTCCCAGTCCAGCCTGTATTTGTGCTTCTTGCCTCCACCCAGGTGCAGGACCTTGTTGAACCCCATAGGGCTTGCACAGACCCACCTCTCGGGCCCATGAAGGTGCCTCTGGATGGCATCCCTTCCCTCCAGTGTGTCAGCTGCACCACACAGCTGGGTGGGGTCACTGAACAACCTGAGGGTGCTCTCAATCCCACTGTCCACTTTGCTGACAAAGATGTTAAACAGGACTGGCCCAACCCTGGCCCCTGGGGACACCATGCATCACTGGTCACCACTTGAAAATTGAGCCACTGACCACAACTCTTTGAGTGCAACCATCCTGCCAATTCCTTACAGGACAGTGCAGGACAGTGTGAAATGCTCTGCACAAGTCCAGGTAGATGATGTCAGTCATCTGAAGACTAACAGGCTTTTATATTTGCCCAAATTCATCACTTTCACTGATGTACCTTTTATAAGTAGTGTCACTATCTAATTGAAAATAACTGAAAGTAATTGCAAATTAATGAAATGTTGCACATAGGTGCACAGATTGAGGCTGAGAGGCATAAATAAACAGGTATCTAGTGGAAACATAGAAGATACCACGGGCAAGTCTGTATTTAAGAATGAGGGTGGAAACATGAGTTTCTTTCACACTGTTCATGTCTCCTGCAGTAAATTACTGTAGAGATTCTTGTATCAGTAGCCTGACTACACCCATGGAGCATTAGGAAGTAGCTAAAATCACAGAGAAATAAATGAAACCCATCATAGACAATTTTTAATTCCCCTTTCTCCAAACAAACCTTAGTTTCCTGAAATTTCACATCCTGCTTCATCACTTGCAAGGCTATGCTGCTTGGTTTCTACATTTTTTTTCCCATAAGTATCTTGTAGAGGAGGAAGGATTGAGAGAAGTGTTTTCCAGTCTCAGGGTGAAAGCCTTAGTAACAGAGGACCACATCCTGCTCAAAAACCAGCATCCCTGGGTCATTCATGCACACCAGTGATGGGACGTTTCATAATGCATCTTTATCCTGCCAGGAAGAATGGATTTATCCCAGCAAACTCATGTCAGCAGTTCTGCACAACTCAAGTCCTTGGCTTAGTCTATTTATTTACAGATGTAAACATGAGATAACAAATGCTAAGCATGTTTTTCTCTCCGTGAAATGACTGGTGATCTAGTATTTGTTCATGAACAATATAGAATGGAAGTGGGGTTGATATTTTTCTTAGCTACAAAAATACTAAACGGTGTTATAAGAGCAAACAAAATGAATTAATTGTCCTAACACACTCTGGCACATTTTGTTGTAGAGATAATGAAAACACTCTGATCTCTGCAATATGACAGATTTTACAAAGCATATTGCTTCTTGTATGTAGGACATTTGCTTGTCATTTTATGCTAAAATAAATGTACTTTAGCTTTTCTTTCTCTTTGCCCCATGGGAAACATCTTCCAAGGATAATATCAGTATCTCAGCCAGGCAGCACGTGCTTCTGCTTTCCCTTTGTGGGAAGCCAGGAGTGTTAATCATCACTAAATCAATGTTGTCCATATACAAAAGCTCGTTTTAAGGAAGTACTTGTCAGTCATCCAGCCAAGGGGGCAGAGGGCGGAAAACTGTTGATTTTAGACTTAAGGCAGTGGACAGTTGTATCCTGGGCTGTAATGATGGATTCCTTGGTTTCTGGGACCTTTTACAGCAATTTAGAAGAGTAACTGTTTTATATTTTGTGCCAGGTAACACAGAAAGAGGCTTCACTCCTCACGTAGAGCTCCCACAGAGACAAAAATCATGAGGTGAAATAATTTTCTTGAATTTGGACCAAATGTACTCTTCATTGCAAGTACTTTGCACTGAGAACAGTTACATAACCCAAACAGAAAAGTCATGCCTATGGCTGTTTATCTATCATTTGCAGTGCAGCTAGGGAATTGTATGGTATTTTACATCCTTTATGGAAAAAAATTCGGTGGAAGGATCTCAGTGACTTATTGATTTCACATCTGATCCTGCATTTCTTGTTCACCCAAAACCCCTTTAGCACTGGGAGTTTCAAATATACACAAAAAAATATATAATGTAATGTTCATATCAACATAGGAAAACTGGGTTCTTTTTTCCCTTCCTTCCTTTTTACACTAGGTTATGTTGAAATGTAACCAAATCAACAACTTCTAAACTATAAAACAACCCCAGGAACAACTGAAGGATTTGGTGATATTTTTTTTTTTCTCTGCAATTTTGAGATAGTGTGACAAATCTGCATTTTTTATCAAGAGAAATTTTCAAAATTCAGAGTTGAACGAATAATGTCATGTGTTTGTAAGTATCAATAATCTAAGCCATCTGCAAAGGAATGGTTTTGCAAAGGCATCTCTTTCAGGACACTGTGGATTTTGTCACTGCTTGAGGTTTTGGCAAACCATCAATATCACTATAATTTTCTCTTATGAAATATAGTTTTTGACTGAGATTTTTTTTCCCCTTAGCTAGCTAAAGTTTAAAAATACTGCATGTCTAACTTGGCAAATTCAAAGGTTAGACTTTCTCCAAATTGCATATTAGATGCCAGTAATTCAGAAAGGTATAATGTAAGTTATCAGTGAAATAAAGAAACTTAAAAAACACAAATTGAATGCTCACTGTATCAAGTACCGAACATATTCTTTATATTTGGTCTGAAAGGAAGACTATGGAACTTTAGGAAGAGAATAGCAGCTTTAAGTGCAGGGTCATTACACATCTCTATTTTCACACTTGCAAAAAGAACAATGGTATTGCTAGTAGTGACAGTGTGTCATTTAAGTGTATGACATCCACCCCCTCCAAAAAAGGCTTAGATGTGAGAACTGCCTGAAATTTTCTATCCAAAACAAGCAAAGTTGTCACTTCCTAATTCTTTGATCCATAATTGAAATCTGAGTTTCAAAAGAGGAAGATGATCTGTGTTAAGCCTTGCTCTAAGCAAAGGAGCATTCTGTTGCTAGCAGACTTTGTATGTATAAACAAAGTCCTCAGGTAATTCAGAATGCTAATAACTAATAGGGGAAGTGCACCCACCTTCTGTATTAGCAGTCATTTCACAGGCTGACATGGCATACAACTATTTTGTTATAGAAATTGGCTTTGATGGCTGTCGCTCTTCAGGGTTCTGTACAAGACAGCAAGAGATCCAACTCATCATGGAAAAATCAGCTTTGCTAAGGGTTTGTAAAGATACAGTTAAAACCCAAGGGAATGTATGCAACTTTGTGACATCCCTGTAGTCTAAGTCATGATGCCTACTTGCTCTCTGATCTTGCCTGGAAGAAGGTTTCCATCTCCCACTCGTTATGAAAAATAAAATTATTTGAGTTCTGCGGAAATAAGTCAGGTTTGAGAGATTTTAGGACTGAAAAGTGAAGGGCTATGTGGAAAACATTGCATAGTTTGTTTTGAACTGCAGATGCTTAGATTCTACACTAACAGCTGTGGCATTTCAGCAGTAAAGCACGACTGGTGATTTCAGGACTGGCTAAGACATTGTGGCATCCTAGGCAGAATATACATTTTCACATTCTCAGTGCCTTTTCTTCCTCCCCCACCAATGTCTTTGACAGGAGACAGGACACTCTGTCCCTTGTACATGTGGTCCTCTTTGTCCCTCTCTACAAATCTGCTGCATGCAGGTCTTTCCTCTCGCATGAGACACCAAAAACCATTTTCCAAGTACTACAATTAGCCTTCAGATGTGCGAGTGTAACTTCTACTGACTCACACACAATCTCTCCACAAGTATTGGGGCACTAATCTTAGGCCAAGTGATAGTTATTTTTAATCATCAAAGGCTAGAAGTGATGTAGCCTCCAGTGGGAGGAGAAAAAACCACAACTGGTATCAGCTGAGAACAGAGGGAAGAATCTAAAACAAAAGCCTAAGAGGCAAGACATTGCTTACTGAAATCTTCATGGCACAAATTGTGCTCTGTATTTCCACATTCCAAACACAAACATGGCAGAAGACAAAAGTTTTGAAATAGGAACAGAATAAGTATGTCCTTCTATCACAAGCTGTAGCTTAAACTCTTTTCCTCCCCCATCAAATAGTTAGAATTAGAACTTCCCCCAAACTGTAATTCAAAATGGCACAACTATGCATCTGCATTAATTATTACAGAGTGCAGATAGCAACACAGGCACAAATGTGAGAGCAACAGAGTGTCCCAGAGAAAAGGCACAGCAGAGCTTTACACAGCTCCACAAAGATCATCCTACCAACAGTGCACAGCAGGAAATAAAACTGAAATGAAAACAAAACGGCCCCCTTATCTCTGAAGAAGCCCTCCTTGGTATGACTGGCAACATTTTGGTACGTGTTACAAAAGTTGGAGACAAATTTGGGGCCCTGGGTGCTGAGGTATTCCCACTATGACAGCTGTCTCAGTATCTTCACAGGCAGACATTCAGAGGCCCATTTACCAGAGAACTACCATGAAATAAGGCAAATCTGATTCATATTCAGGATCATAGGGCCATGGGGAAATTCAGGTTGGAAAAAACCTTTCTTTTCCAAAGAAGGGGTTTGTGGTTTTTTTGGGAAAATTTGCAGTCAGCTCAGAACCACATGTCTTCTCTGACATTCTCAGCCCTTTAAAGACTGACCACAGGTACCCTCTCTCACCAGAAACTGAGGAATTAGATAAGTCAGCTCTGGAATTGGACATGCTGGTTCATTGGATTGATTTTACTTCGGAAATACTGTGAAGCTTAGAGGGAGTTCAGGGTTTTTAATTTCTTTTATGTCTCTGAAGAGCTGAATCCTTGTTTTTGTGGGAAAGCACCATCATAAGAAAAAATTTTTTTCATTTTTTTAAAGTATTCCTACCATTCTAAACTTCTTGTAATCTTTCTTTTCTTTAGAAGCTCTGGAGGGACTGAGCTCTAGTTTGGCTTCCACAGAGAAGGAAACTCAAGGACAAGAGGAAAAGGAGGATATTAGTCATTCATGCTTGTACCTCAGCCTGTTCCACACACAAGTCTTGTGGATTTGGGTGCTCAGCACCTTTAGAAGGCAGGCTGCTGGAGCAAAAAGCACATGTGAAGGAATTTATGTTGATTTTGAAAGAGCAGACAGCAACAAAGCAACCAAATCAGGAAAAAAATAAGGCAACTCTGGCCAGTATCAGCCACTAAATATAGCCTTTCACTTACCTCAATGCATCTAATTCTAAGATATGCATTTATGACTCCATCCATTTAGTTGAAAAGGGAAAGACCACACCAGGATAAGCAATGAAGAGTGGTCAAACACATAACTAAATGGCAGTGTATGGAAGCCACTACAAAAAAGCTAGGGGGAGAATGAAACATTTTGTGGTGCAGCTGAGTAGCTCATCTCTGTACCCAATCCACCAATATTTTCCAAGCATGGACAGCTTTTCTTGAAATTAAAATAGAAAACACAAATCCCCTTTCCCACAAAAAAACCTGACAGTTTAGTAAAAAGATGGAACTAACCAAGTAAATCTGACTGCATGGCATTTTAGGAAAAGGACAGAAATAGCTGCAGCTATTGAAAGTGATATACTGCTGAAATATTTTTGTGATTATGCTAAAAGTCGATCTGAATCCTTGAAAGAACCCTTAAATGGTTACTGCTTCCTCAAATAAAAACTGCTTCATATGTGCTCTCCTTCTTTAAAAATACACTGAATGTAGTTGCTTTTAAGTGTCATATCTGTACTTCTCACTGTCCTTTTGAGACATTTGGAAAAGACATAGCTGACAACGAGGAAATTAATAGATCAGGAAATAATCCATAATAAATCAAAAGACAGTCAATGCAGTAATCTTTTTTGTTTATGTTATCATTAGATTGGGTGGAGTAAAGCAGAATTCTTTACGTTCCAATCACAATGCAGAGTTCCTCCAAATCAGAAAGTAACATTCAGTTTGGTTTATTTGCATGTAAATAATATCTTTAGCTGTCTTCCTCCTCCACCCCTCCTCTCCTGAAATGATGGATGGTTGAGGCTGAGATCCAGATACCTCAACCAACTGTAATAACCCCTCTTTAGTTCCAGAAGAAAGGAAATTGTTTATAATACCTTCAAGTCCCTTAGATACACTGATTATTTATTTTCCTTGTGACTTCTGTTGGCTGCAGATCAGCTCTAACCCAAAAGCTATGAGATCTGATAGAAGAGCAGTGCTGCATGCATGCTAACAGGCCCTGCTGAAAGAAGGGGTATAAAGCTCAGACTGTTATCTACTAGCCCACCTACTGCAAACACTGAGTTCTCATTTGCCTCACTTGACCAGGTATGTTGCTGCAAAGTTTCAGATACTTCTTCAGGTTGCTCTGGCTTAGAAAGCTTAGATCAGATCACCAAGAAACAGAAACAACATCATGGGCAGAGATGATGATGAGTAGTACAAATAATCCTCATAATGAATGGGTAATGTAGATTTTTATTTGTATGTTCAGAGAAAAAAAACCCATTAAGAACATAAAAGCACTTTCTGAAAAAGACAGAAATATTGAGAAATATGGTTGGTTTACTCTATCAATCAATGGTATGGGAATGTTCACATACAGGGCCAGCCCTGTGCATTGCAGAAGTCAATATAGGATTGAGCACATGTTGAGTCAGATCATCAATAACTGAGACATGATTTTTGTTTTTGTCACCCCCACCTAAACACAAACCAGCAGTAGCTGAGAGAAGCAGTGTGAACCACTGCTTAAAACTCTCCCAACTACACCAAGGGAGAGTCAATGTGATTTCTGTGTTGTTGCTGGAATTCATTCTATCTCTGGATACTGCCAAACCAACCCAACTAGGGATGACTCATCTGCAGGGTTTCATAAAGTACTTCTGAAAGGCATGTATCTTGCCTTTGGAATGCTCTGGATTACACCAATAGTATGTGATGCTTCAGCATGGGGGAAAAGGACATCCCTGACTCTTCCCTTCAAAGATATTCCCAGTCTGCACTCCACAGTACTAACTGCATGCTCAATTTATTTCTCACTACCTAAGGAAAGCATTAAGCATTCATTCCTCTGGCAAATGATATCAACCTCCCATTCCAGTCTTGCCTCTGAGACAATTTCTGCTTGCATAGGAAAACAAATGAACAAATTGCCCAATCCCTCATTCTTCCCTGTTTTCCTTATTTCTAACCTTGTGGTAGAGAAACATATGATGAGCTACAGAGGAAAATATCTGGGAGTCACAGCTAAAATACCGGCAGCACATAAGGCAGAAATATAAAAACCCAAAGAAGGGCAAAAATAAAACACATAGAAGAAAAAAAATATTCCATAGGAGGTGAGAGTAGAAGCCATCAGGACTATTTTAGAAAGCATCTGATAGAGCACATGGCAGTACACATGAATTAATGAATAAGCACATCCACTTGGCTGTCATTTTTCCTTTAATGCATGTTAACTAGAATTGAACCCAGTATTTGCAGCACAACGTACTGTAGAGCTATGAAATTTACTACTACTTAAATTGTATTAATGAGCCAACAGCTTAATATGACTTTAAATTGAGTAAGAATTTCATATTTATAGAATACACCACCATCACATTTGAGGACTGAAATCAAATGTTTTGCTGACTGGAGTTAGGCAAACACATCCTTGCCAGTAGATTTTTACATCATTGTCTGTCATGGCTGACAGGCAACTTTAGTTGAAGCCCTTTGGTCCTGGCAACTTTCATCATTTCATATTCTCCTACATAAGATCAAAAACAGTCTCAGGAAGAGGTAAAGAAAATTTAAAAATTCCATGGTACTTATCTGGATAGTATATCAGGAAAGACAGGAAAACATTAAGGGTTCTAGCTTCAAGAATTTACCAAATGTGCACAATCGGTATCTGAAGTTCTCCCTGCTGCACTCTAGCCAGCTCTTTAGCTGTCCAGAGATGCTTCACAGATCTATCTCTATTTATAGTACCAGAACTCCTGAGGTGAAATTACTTGGAAGTTTCTCAGAAATGGCTTCATAAACCTATTTATTGATTTGGCTTCTCAGAAGCAGCTTGCTAAAGATCATTGACAGTCACATGTGAAATGAATTTCTACTTCCTTGTGTCTTGCTCTCTGAGCCCCAAAAATTGAAAGACAAAAGGTGTATTAGTCAGCATCTTGTAGCATTTATTGAGACCACTTTTTATAGAAAGTCTTTGGGAAGGAAAATAAAGGCCTATTGGAGAAATACACTCAAAGTACTGTGTTTGTCATATCTGGGCAACCTAGCTATAACAATCAGGTGTGTGTTCATCTCTAACTGTTAGGCTGGACTGTTGTAAGGTCATGTATTTTGTGAAACAAAACTGGGCCTCTCTCTCAGAAGGCCTAGGGAAATAACAGAATCAGGATTGAATAAGGGAATGTCTCTCTAGCAAAATGGTAATATAAATGATATGGGGCTGACTAATTATACAGTCTGTTTCCAATAACAGAATATGATGATCTATAGAACTGAAATCCAGACTATGAGCTCAGATACTACTTTTTTCTTATTTTCCATCTGAGTCAGTTACAACAAAACCTATGCTCAAGAGGCCAAGCTGCATACTTTTTGCTTCCCCATTTAATCACATGCGGGTATCCCCATCTGATCTGAAGATATGCAGAAGATGCTCCACATCAAAAGCCCTATAATGGTGGTTCAAAGACAGATCCAACTCATAATTGACTTATAAAGCAAATTACCTATGGTCAGTTTGAAAAGAGAATAAATATTTCCCATGGGCAGAACTCATGTCCTTTAGCTGAAAGGGGATGAATTCAGGATACAAGTGCAAGCACAGTGTCATATGTGTCTCTCAATTCACAGGTTTTAAGGTTCCAGTTCTAAAAGGGAGCACACCCAACAATGTGAGGATTAGACAGATGCTCAGCCATGCCAAACCCCTGACCACCACCTTGTCCTATGTGTGTTTTTCTAATGGACAGTGTTTCCTGTCTCATTGCTTTCAATGCAGTGAGTCATACCTCCCCTAGTTTAAGGATTATCCTTCCTAGAAATGCCATCTCATCTGAAAATCTTGTTCAAAACATTAAGCTGCCTGTACATCATAGAAGAATCTGAACATGGGATCTGAGTTAAGACCTTCAGCAGTCTGAGAGAACACATTGGCTGCTGAATATGAAATCCAGGAAAATACAAGTCCTCATTTCAAAGGTAATGCACATACATACAGATACATATATATATGTATATAAATCTGTATGGCATATTTGCAGGCCTAAACTCCTTGTGAAGTTGTTTTCCAGTATAGCAAATTAGAAAAATATGCCCAGAATCAAAGGTTACTTAATCGGGTTGAAGGCGCAACTTCAATTCCAGCAACTCCCTCCCACTATGTTACATCTGATAATGTACCCAAGTCCAAACATAAACTTAGTTCAAAAAGATGTTTGGTCCTCGAATGTAAAATGACACTTAGCTTACACAATTAGCCAGGTAATACATATCCTTCCAAGAGAAGCAATTTTTACCACAGAATTATGTGCATTTTACTAATCTCTGATTGTTAAGTTTTACTTGCTGAAACTTTTCCATATGGCTTTTTGAATACCACTGTCCTGCATTTAATTACCACAGAGGGATATTAATGAAGAGGTTTGAAATTTGGCCCAAGCCCTGTCCCACAGTTTGGACAGTTTGATGGAGATAGAGCCAGTGAGCTGAACACTTCTGCCAAGACGAGGCTGTGCCATTTCACACACAAAAGCAATGGCAAAAGAGGAGTAAACAGACATACAGAAATAAAACCCTCAACTATTTTTGAATTGTCCATAAACTTCTAAACCAGCATAATTGTAAAGTAGCACTGAGTGAACTGAAGCACTGTTTTGATGACCTAAAGGACAATCAAACAGGAATTGGTGGAGTAGCTCTTGAAATCCAGACCATTTTGATCAAGCTGGAAGTGAGACAAGTCCAAAAACGCAAAGTTTACTACCTAATTTTAAAGGCAAAACATGATATTGAGCAGAAGCAAGGCAAGGGTAGGCAGCTTGAGTGCAGAGGATGCGAGGAAGTTAACGTGGGTGGGAAAGCATGTGTTACTGCCTGGATGAGGAAGTGGTACACCACAGTTACTTCACAAGTGCGAGGGATTTATGAACTCAATCTCCTAGGGACTGTTTTAAATAGACAAAGAATGACAGGCAGCCCTGACAGGCTTTTGTTTGAGAAGGCTGGTTGCCCTCTAAAAACACTGGACTGTCACTTGTACTTTTACTAAAAAAGCCTATTTTTAACCTTAACCTTTTCATATAAACAGTGGGGAGAAGCACCATGTAGTAAACTGTTTTGTCTAGCATAAAATCAATGGCTTCCTCAGCCTTACCTGACAATGGAACACATATTCTGGTGTGGTTTTCTTGAACTTCATGTTCCACACCAAGGCTACCCCATCAGGCTCATGTGGAGCATCTTCATTATTGTTATAAGATGCAACCATCAGTTCAGGGTACTAGAAAGGAAAAGAAAATGCAAATGAAATAACATGGGTGATGAAAAACCTACACAAAATCATATCAGACAGAAATAATCTACTCTAAATGTGCAATAGCTGGTTTTAATTATAATACATGCAGTTCAATCATATTATTCTGCTTCATTCTGGTTTTGCATTTTGCTCATCCCTAACATCCTTAAAGCCCCTGATACGTGCTCTTTATCAGTTATTCTCAAATATCACAAAGGCAATGTTATTTTCTGCAGGTAATTTTTAAGAAAAGACAGCTAGGAAAATATTTATAAAGGAAATGAAAAGGAAGGAAAAGGAAAAGTTTGAAAGCTTGAATAATTTTAACCTGTTTGCTTAACCATCTCTTCAGGTACAAGTTGCTGTCTTAATTTATTTTGATAACAAAACACTATGACCATAGGGTTGACTTGCTTTTATTCTGAAACTTACATTTCCTTCAGCATTTCTGAAAACTATTCTTTCTTACTGCATTATACTTTCTTACTCACTTATGCACAGAATCAACTTGAAAGCTCTTTTTGATGATTCAAATGGCAAACAAAACATTTTCTTCACAGAAGCTCAATTTTGCAAGATGCTGAGGTCATCTTGTAAAGCACAGGCTGACCTTGAATTCCACTGACTCAGTAAGATTGATGCAATGAGAACTCTAAAATAAGAGCCACACTTTTTTGTATGCCCATTATCCACCGTTGTATAGAAGTAGATTTGCAACATCCATATTTATTTGCTTTGTTTATATATACATATCTATATATACATAATATCAAAAATGAAAAATCAGAATTTCACACTGTCTTGATGACCTTGCATCATTTTAAAACACCATAAGAAGTAACAATTTATCCACAAAACATCAATTAATTTTTGTCTACATAATAACTCCCAGTTGTCCACTCTCATGTGTTTGACACTAGGCACCTCTGGTAACCTCTGTCCTTCCCTCTAAATACTTGCCTATTCAGAGGGATAAGGCAGTGGAGATTATGCCATGTCCAGAGAAATGCATGTGGCTTCTGCAGACCAATGAGTCAGCAGCTCAAGTTCTGCAAGACCTACACTCTCCTCTTGAAACTAGAAATTCTTTCCCCTCAAAATTTCTCAGTATCTGCAAATTATTGTCCAGTTTTTCTCTTTTCCAGGTAAATTCCTGCCAAATTATCCACAACTTTACAGGAGAACAGTGCATCTGGCAGATGCAAAGGAAGCAGGAAAAAGAAACTGCCATTTAGGAGCTGAGAATTTGGTCCAAAGGCACTTTAACAACAACAACAACAACAAACAAACAAACAAAAACACACACCCAAAAAAAAAAAAAAAAACAAAAAACAACAAACAACCCAAACCACCACCCTTCATATCATTATTGGGGTTTGAACCTCTCTGCTCTCAAAATCCATTTGGAAGAAATACTGCACACAGCTGTAAACTTCTGCCACCAGCAGCAGTTGCTTCCCACTTTTTTATACACTGCCATGGATAATGTATCAAAGAGCTGATGATTTTTCTCTCCAGGCTCATTGCTCCAAATGAGCCTGCACCCATGTGTGGAAGAATCAGCAATGACACATGGCCACCACAGCCTCCCCTTTCCCATTGTAAAGAAGCTCTGACCCAGGATGTAGGTGCCTACATCCCCCCAGACCCTGGCTGCTGGCACAGCTTGTAAGGATGATTTAGCATGCAATTCACTTCCATGAAATTTAGAGGATGCAGTAGACCAACCACATCTTCTCCCTCATCAAGACCTGAGGGAGACCTGATGGTGAATTAATCCCAGACCTGAGATAACACCTCTCTGGACACAGTTGTGCCAGCCCTGCTCTCACCCATCTCACCCCCTCTCCTCTCTCACTCTGCAAAAGAGTTTACAACCACTTCTGAACAGTGAGCTCAGCTTCTCCTTTGAACCTTTTCATCCCACACTGGCCCATGTCCAAGTAAACAGAATGTGCAGCAGGCTCCTGCCTGGCTCTTGACAGGGCATCACGTTTTGGCTGAACAGGTTGGGTACCATTCACAAGTGGCTGAGCCTGCAGTCATGAAGGGGCAGATACCTGGGCATGCAGAAGCAACAAGCCCTCCTGCCAGCATGAGTACAACCAGCTAGGGTGTGTGAGCAGGTCTAAAGCACCAATTTTGAAGCACTTTGGGGCTGGTTCATGCTCCTGTGAAGTTTAGTGAGCATGGTTAGCAGCACGTCTGGCCATAAACAAACACTGACTCAAATCTTGCTGGTCTATTGGTAGGTTTTGGAATCAGTTTATGTATTTGACTGGGAGCACAGTTTAAAGTTTACACAGATGCTGGGGTCAAACATAGCTGGGTAACACCATTAAAAGGCTTTTTGACTCTTAAAAAAACAGAGCTAAGTGCAGCAACCTAAATCCTCCCTGGCACTGCACACTCCAATGCTCCACTCAATCTAATTCCATTCACAGTGTCAGTCCTCACCAGGTGCCCAGATGTCCTGCAACTGAAAACAACATGGAAATGGTGCTGTGCAAAATCTCAGTCAAGGCTGCTGCCTGAGAAATGTGTCAAGAAAGACAAACCTCAAGACCATGGTTTTCTTGGCTTTAGGCAATCTAAGTTAGCTCCCATGGACAGAGCAAGGTGCTACCATTCTTTGTGTTTACTCTCAGTCTGTTGGAGCTTTCCCTAAGATCCTTAAGCACCTAAACCATTTTCCTGTTGCTCTGTGAAAGAAGAATCAAGGTGCTAGAGGGTTAACTTGAACAGTATGAATGATCCCACATGTTTGAGACTGTATTCTACATGTGACTGGGAACAGAATAACTTGTTTAATCAATGCATCAATGTCCTTTGTTTGATTAAGCTTCTATTTGCCTCCAGGCTGTTTCGCAGCAGCAGTTTTATCGCAGAAAATTGAGCAATGTGTTCTGCAGTTCCCATGATTATTCAAGTTATTATTTGGCACAGTGGACACTGTCATGTCCTGGAGCATTTGTGAGCAGCAGAGCTAGTGGTTAGGTGAAATACCTCTGTCTGGCTCCAGCTCCTGTCCTATGGATAAAACTCAAAGCAGGAAAGAGAGGAGGCAACTCCCTACTCCCAGGCTACTGCAGGGCAGCATGCAGAAGCCCCCAGCACAGAGGAGCCCCTGCTGGGGTGCCAGGGAGCTGAGCATGAGGAGTTAACAAAGAGGAAGGCAGGAGGGGCCACCCTGGAACAAAGAGGTGGGAAGCAGAACATGCCTTCAAGCCCCAGGGGCTGAACAATTACATTTGGCAGTGCTCTTCTGAAGCGGCTTCTTTTCTTGCTGCCCTGGGAATACAGTAAGAGCTGCCTGTTAGGAAAATATCAGATAAGAATTCCATGTAATTTCCAGCCCCTGAACAAGTGAACAACCTAAGATAAGTGTTTCCTCAGGCTTATATTTGATTTCTGTGGAAATCCATATGTGCTTAAAGGCCACCCACATCACAATAGTGCATACCTGTTGCTAGGCTGATATTTTGTATGAAAGCAAAGGTATAAATCCTTCATTTCACACATGGGGTGCAAGCTGGCTATTACAAGAAGCCTCTCTGCAGCTGGCTGTTGTGCACCACACAGACCTCCTCAGCCTACCAGCCATGCTCACTGGCACTCCTCTCTGCTGTCTCCACGTCCTCTGTGCAGTCAGCTGCCACCTTGCCTGAGGAGTACCCAGAGGGATGGAAGCAGCTCTGCTGCCATTTCAAGGGGAAAGAGAGAAGCATGGATTCAAAGTCCCTGTGCTCCTTATCCACTGCCTCTCTCCAGCCTGCACACACCATTTTTGGACTTCACCTTGAGCAGTTGCTCTGTTCATGTGCATATCTAATGTGGTGCAGAAAGAGCTGCTCCCTCTAGGACTAGGCAAAGCTTGTTCTTAAAACTGGGCTGAGCTACATCTATAGCACCTTTGGTACCCACACCAGGTTGCAGCAGGTCTCTGGAGACCTCGTGGCACACCTCAGGCTGGGTTTGGGGCCAAGTAGGCAGATTGGCTTGTGCCTGCATTTTTGAACTCAATGTCCTCTTGGAGCAGTTTTGTTCTATCTGTATTGTGGATTTAGGAGCAGTCTCCTTGGTTCTCTCCCCAGGGAAACCAGATGCTTTGCTCCAGGCCCGAACCTAGGAACAGGCTAACAACAATGAAATAGGACAAGGGAGGCTGGAGTAAAACCAAATTCATTTAACAGAACCTGTGATGATGTCTGCTAATCCCAGCTCTCCAACAGAGTAATTTATTAAACTGGTTTCTGTACTCTGCTGATTGCATTGCATTGGTTTTGGAGAGCTTAAGCAGGTCTATCATCAGTTTTATTTTGCACTGACAATGCTTTGTAGTGCAAAGAAATTGGGTACATTCCAAGCATGCTGCGCTTTAGCATGACCAGCTAAAGAGCAGCTGCAGCCTACTCTTCCATCCCTTGAAAGGAGTACCCAGCAGTGTCTGAAAGACCTCTTTTCAAATTGTTCAGATACTTTTACATATTTTTAGTTTTAGTATATTAGAAAAGTTAATTTTATTTCTCACCATTATTTTTTTAATCTTTATATACTATTATGTACAGTTATGCATATTTAGTAAATTAATTTTAGTTAGTTTAATTTTAAACCTTTTGTCCTAAATAAGTTTTCATGGGATGAAGTAGTTAAAGGGGGAGGAAAAGCAAAGACTTCATCTTGGTAGGTTTGTTAACCTAGGGTTTTAACACAACATCCTGATTTTGAAGACCAAGTAACATACACAAAAAACCCGACAGCTTCATTATTGTCCACTAGTCTTTACAGAGAAACATGCTTTCACTCACACAGGGCCCTGCTCAAAAATATCTCAAAAATAACATTCTTCTCAGCATAAAGAAGAGCAAACAGAGGCTGCCCATAAGTTTTATAGGGAGAAGTGGAAGTGATATGGAAACGTATTTCCCAACTGCACATCTTACCTGAAGAGACCAATCCATGCAGGTGACGACACGGTGCTTTGACCAGTGCTCATCATAAAATTGCCGGTTAAAGGAAAGGTTGACTCCTGCTTGAACATCTCTGTGTGAATTCAAACAAAGTGACAAATTTTTAAGTACCAGGGGTCAAATACTGCGAAAAGCAGTGTGAAAGTTTTTGGCTACTTCTCAAATCTCTGCTCAGCCTGGGGAAGTCTGCCACCTTGATTTAATTGCTCTCACTGACTGTCTGGCAGAAAGTGATGCAAAAAGAAACAGATTTTAGATCTGTTTCACAAAACCACATTTCTTAATTTCTCACTGCCTGCCTGACTCTTCTGGGGCACCCTGGACCACCTCTGCCCTCTTTGTCTCTAAAGATGAACCTGGCCCTGGCATTCAGCTCCCCCTTTTCTGAACCTTCACCTCCAAGCTATAACCAAACCTCTCTTAATTTTGACTCCTGAAATCTAGAAGGTACAGCACCTCCTCCCAGAGATGGAGACAGCAGATGCTGTGTGACACTGTATGGACAGGCTGAAGCTCTGTGCTGGTCCAATACAGCCACACTGATGCAACTCAGCTGGTCCCTAGGGATGCTGTTCTGGGTTAACCTCCAGTAACCTCAGTGCAATACAGCTACTGATTTGCCATGAGGCTTCAACAGATACCTAGCTGTTGCAACCTAAATATTTTCTCTCCAACTAACAAGTTTTACTGCTTTGCTCCCATATCAATTGTTGAAAACAAAACTTGTCACTTCTAGTCTTAGCTGTTTAGATTGTAAATGCTTTGGGAGATCATTTTCATCCCCACAATGCATGGCATAGTGGGATCCATTACAGACCTGAGGCAGTAGTAGAATATAAACAACACCAGTGTGAATTTGTGAAAATATCATAAGCACATACACGTACACCGCTGGAATGTACACATTTACATGTACAAGTGTATACACATATTTATCTCTTTCAGTTATTTTTTCAGAATTTTAAATTTCATCCCAAAAATGAAACAAAACATTAAACCAGCTGAATAATATGTCAAATTTAAAAAAAAAAAAAA
>VZTR01018498.1:802156-818571 GCA_013400775.1 Chaetops frenatus | reverse complement strand
AAAGATTCGGGTGGTGGGTGGGGGAAATAACTGCAAAGGCAACTGGAAAACTCGTTTTAAACTGCTCCAAATGGTAAAAATTATTTGTTAAATCAAATCCTCTCTACAGCTTGCAAATATAAATTTATTACTCAGCCATTTGCTGACTATAACTGCAAAGAAAATACAATCCAAAATCAGTAGAAAAGGGAAAGGCAAAAAATAAACAACTTGGGAGCTGTGGAATGCTCACAAGCAGTGGAGACACACATGATTGTAGTTCTACCTCAGCAAAATCTCCCTTGCAGTCAGCAATGATCTGTGGGAGGCCAGCAGTGTATTAAACCATCAGGAACACCTTGGCTAAAGTTTTTAGGGCATAAATCAGCTTACCTCATTCATCTGACTGACACACCAGATGCCCCCTGGCAATACTAAGCTTCATATTTTAGCCTTATTTTCTTCTTTCATTCGGCTGCCTCTGAAGTTTTATTTGAGGCAATCTCTTCTTACAAGAATGTTAACATCATTACTTTTTCCAGTGTAAAACATTGCTGTAACTACTGTAAATATATGAAGTATAAGCAAAAAAACCCAAACAGACAGGTTTGCTCTTTCAAATATGGAGGTTTTCTAACCATTTATCTTCCAGAGCCATTTCCATTTTCTCCTTGTTCCTTGTCCCTGTCTGTTCATTACCTCAAATAAAATAAAAAGAACCTATGTAATTTTCTGCAATTTTTCTTCCAATCTTGGAGCTTACAGTGACTTTGATCTCAGCTTTCAAGAAACACAGGTTCTCTTCAAGGAAAACTGAGAAACATAAGTAGCTGATCAAAGTGGTTTTTTGTTTTGTTTTGTCACGGAGACCTATGTGATGTGACAGTATCTCCAGAAATTCCCTGTAAGAAAACAGCATTTGTCTTCAAGTATCTGCTCTCCCTGGCATAAAATCCAAACCAACCACATCTAACCTTCTGTGCTGAACAAAGCCCAGTGCAGTGTGTTTTACCACTGCTAAAAGTTAGGTGCTTATTGCCTGAAGTGCAATGAAAACTCCTGCAAAGGAAGCTCCACAGTCTGCTCTTGCTTCGACAGCACAGCTTCCTAATGAACTGCTGTGCCTGTGCTGTGATCCCACCCAGAGGAGCTGAACCCATCTGTGGCCCTGCACAGCTCATGGCAGGAGGGCCCACCAAGCCCTGCCTAACAGGACCACTGGGCATCCTGTCTGTCCAGGAACCCACCCAGACATGGATGGCACCCCGTGCCCACCAGCAGCCTGCTCCCCAGGAGCCTCTGGGGCTATGATGTCAACAACATCCATCAAAGAAGCCCTGTGTTCATGCTGATGTATAATACTGTGCAAAACAAAATGGAATTTACATTTAAAATTAAATTGCTGTACAGAGCTATATATGCACAGAGGACACCACAGGGAAAGAAATTGTGAGGTGTATCTGTAATGGAAGATATTATATACTTGTGTTTGAACAGGAAGGTCTAGAATATGAAACAATAGAACATGATGTGAAAACAACCAGTTTATTCAAGACTTATTTACAAAAAAACATCTTATCATTTCATGTGACTTAACATAATCCTCAGAAATACCATATTTCAGATCAGGTCCTTTGTCCATAAATTTCTTTGGACAAAACAGAAAGAAACAAAAAATTTTATTAAAATATCTTCTTGAATCTTTAGGAATGAAGATAAAATTGCTGCAGATTTGTTCTTATTCAGCAGAAGCATGTTTGTAGTAAATATAACATAAATAGCCGGGATAACAGTGCAGGATAAAATTTAAAAATATTCAAGTACCAGTATTTGAGTCTTCTTCCATGGGAGTTAAAAAAATATAATGTAGTGGTTTCACGTTCACACTCACATTTAAATAAATATAAAAAAGATTCTCCTGAAATCTCAGCAAATCTAAAAACCTAACAAGAGAATGAAAATTAAGTTCATTAAAGGAAAAAAATACCAAACCAAAAGACAAGGAGTAAGTGAATGAAAGAAAGAGCAAGCTAATAAAAATAGTAAAGCAGGAAGCAGCCTTGTTATCAACCCAGAGATATAATGAGAGACAGAAGGAGATTATTAAAACCCCTTTAAGAGCTGTATTATTTCTTTCAGCATCTATTTAAATCCATGTAAACTTCAGATGTGCTGACGACTGAGGATGGCTGAAAGGTACAGGGTGAGAACTGCAAGGTGTGAAGTGGCTCTCAGCAGCTTTCGGTCCTTGCCTGCTGATACCTTGTGATCCTCTTGTTTTCCTTGTGCTTTGCACTTTCATGTCAGGCTTGATATATGCTATATCCTGCTTTGCTGTGTGCCATACCATGGTTTAATATATGTCATGTATTTGTTGTGCTGGCCAGCCCCTTCATGGCATAACCACTGAACATAAAAAGGAACATTTCAAGCTTTATTTAGGGATTTTTTGATTCTGGAGTAGCAAGTTGCAGAGCCTTAAATTTGAATCTGTGCCAGGCAAGGCTGTTCCCACTGCCTGTGCTTCTCCAGGGGCCATTCTGGACATCTCCCCGAGCGTGCCTGAGCTGGCTGTAAGGATGGGTCAGCACACCTGAGCTCACTGTGGTGTTGGTGGCAGTGAAAACGTGGCATTTCTGGCCATGACAAACCTCACCACAACCTGTCTTGCTTTTCCAATACTGATGCCTGAGCTGTCAAGAGCGAAACCATCCTCACCAGCCTAGCTTGCTCTGTGGACACCTGAGCCCCATGCACAGAGCCACGGCAAGAGCAGGGCACAGCAGGTCTTTGGAGCTGCAGATCCCAGCCTTTCCCATCACAACTTTTCGTGCAAGTTTCTGTGGATATGCCCATGGCTTCAGATAAATGCAGGTTGAGGCCCACTTGCAAGACCTAGCCCGTCCTGTTGTTCATGTGGTTTCTACTGACACAAAGAGGAGCCTTACATAGAGCTCCAGAGCTCTCTGGTGGTGGAAAACCCCATCCCACTTGATGCCACAGTTTGGGACCAGTCTCTTGTTTATGTGGTCAGGAGAGGCTGGGAACAGGTAGAGCCTAGCCCAGTTCACCGTCAGGTATCCCACACTCAGTTCTTCCAAAAACAATGGGGAGAACACGCACCCGAGGCATGGGTGGCAACAGGCAGCCCCATGGGAGAAACACAAGGTGGTCCCAAGGCTTCATGCACTTCAAGAGGTCAACAATTCAGTTCTTTATCTCCCACTCCACTTTTGGAGGCCCGAGCTGTTCCTCTGCCCTTTGTGCCTCATGGCAGTGAAGTTCTGCAGGAGGTGCTGTGCCAGACAGGCTGCCCCAGTGCAGGTGCACTGTGGGCCTTACAGCAATGCTGAGACATGTTCAGAGCCAGGGTCAGACCCTACAAACACCCCTGACTGCTGAATAATCCCACCAAACCCCACAGAGCAACTCTGGGGTTTGCAGAGGGAAGATGAGGAAATTAAACATGCAATAAATGTCTGAAGAATTAAATTGAACTACCTATAAACCACACAGGAAAAAAAATCATGCTTCCTCTCAAAATACCATTATAAAATAGAGCACTCATGTCCTGTTGGCTTGGAGAGAGAGAGGCTGAGCAGACTGCATCCAAACTTTATTTTTTATCCTGACCTATTTTTGAGTTATATTCATGTAAAAATGGTCTGCCTTTCTCTCCCTGCACTTCTCTCTCCCATGGATTTTTTTTAACACTCCTATAACTCAAAAAAGGCCATGCTGATTTTTTTTAATCTGTTAAAAAATGTGCTCCCTGAGCTGAAACCAAATTTCAGCCCAGAGCAAATTTTTACGGCTGGGTTATAAATCCCTGAAAAACAGGATTCATAATGGAAGTGCTGACACAGCCTTAACTACCATATAGCAGTGTGAATGGCGCCACTATAATGTCTATTAGAGATTCTTTAAAAAGTTTGCAAAATATTGTCTTGCCTTGCAGAGAAAAAGAAGCCAGAGTACTTAATGCCAACATAAACATGCTTTTAACCCATTATGTGCTAATTTGCAGAAAAGCTATTAATTCTGAGCAGGCACACGGAGTGCAGCACCGACAGGAAATGTTCTTCTAAACTCCCGTTTGACTTGTAACATGGTTTTAATCACTTCCATGAAACACAAACGATGGCTTCAAACTCTGAATGTTGCTCAGAACATGAGAAGAGTGATTACAACAGAGAGGAAAATGGGATTCTGTAGGCAAAAGGGCTAAAGCCAACAGAGAGAATGACACCAAACACTAAAATATGGGGCTCTGTTTCCATGTCAGTCTGGGGACGATGGCTTCATTTGATTCACAGCATTTAATGCCTGTTGGCAGCACACCACTGTTTTAGCCATCACAACAGAAACTACAGGTCAAGTTCACTTTCTATCAGGCACTGAGCATGTTTTCTTCTTCCTTGAACCCAGTCAAATGTTAGCACCTCACAAAGCTGGTTCTGCTAAAACAAGCTGTGCCTTGCTTTTACAGGCTGCAGTTGGTGTGCCTGAGACCAGTGCTAAACCAGCCCAGAGGTTCTACTGCTCCTGGGGGTCTGCTAGGGGAGCACTGCCCTCTGACTAAAACACAGCAAAGAAATAAAAGATTTTGGCAGTGGTGGCTGGTAAGCGAAGTACATAAAAGGCTAACTTGAAAGCCCATTAAAAAAGTGAAATAAACCAGTTCAGGGTCGTATTTTAATTTTTTTCTTCTCTTCTTGCAGGAGTTTGTGCTTTCTCCCCATGTATAAACATTAGTATCACTTTTCTGTGGGAATAAATGGATGTGGGATAAGCTGTTAGCTGAATGCTACAGGGACATTCAGCAACTCAGGACAGTGTTCATGTACGAGGTGCAGTGATAGAGGTTTTTATGGCTTTCTGTTGCCATCAGTAGAAGAGATACTGTGTTAGGTCCAGTGACTGCAAAAGCCCCTATGCAAGCTGACCTTGAGGCAAGTGTTGGAAAGAAGGGTGATTTTAATGAAAAATGAAGTTTTTCCATGTTGCCACATTTCTTGCTCATGTCCTCCATTCTGCCTTTACAAACTTGTCTGACTCCTGTTCCTGCTGTCCCCACTGCTCCCCTCATCCCATCCTTGGCTGGGGCCAGTGGAAGAAGCAGAATGATGAGAAGTGAGAGGATGGAGTTTATCCCTCCACATTTCTACAAGGACATGAACGAGCAATGAACACTGCAGGATTTATGGCATGGGTGATTTCTGTGATGCTCTAAAGAGGGAAGAAAGATCAATTTATAATCAGAATGGTATGGCTGGTACTGCAACTCATTTCAGCGGGTGAGGATAGCAAAGGTGGCCACTGTGTACCAGATTCATTTATTTTTGGATACTGATGAAAAGACCCCAGTCTCCCCTGGATGAGAAATAATCATCTGCTGCTGTATTCCCAGTTCAAGATTTCATGGGCTTCCATATAAAATGACTCCATATTTTTCCCCTAGTGAGATTATCTTGGGAAAAACCAAGCTTACAGAACTGTCCTGGTAATGATCAGCATTGCAAGAAATTATTAGGCCCTACCTGAAGAAGTAAACTACCTTTCAAGAGGCTAAACAGAATTTTGAGCAGTCTTGGCAATACAAAAGTAAGAAATGATGGAGAAGACACCCATTTCCTTCCACCCTGGAGCTGCTGCTACTTCAGTTCTTTTTCCTTACTCAACAGAGGGGTGAGCATTGACTGTTGAAGGCACTGACACACTAGAATAGCCAATACTCTAGTAAATTTCTAGATGAGGAAGACCAAATTTCACATCCTTCTTCTAATCTGAAAGCTAGGGCAGGTCCAAGGAAAGGAAAAGAGACACCCAGCATATCTACCACATCCAGTGCTGACATGCATGACTTAAACAAGTGTCTCTTGTCTGCACCAAAAGCAAGTAGCAACCTGAATTTTTGTCTCTTGTAACCATGCAGAACACCTCAGTACAGTACAAAGTAATGGACAGAAGGGCTGGACCTGTCTGGCTTCAGTGGGGTTTTTTAAGCTGCTTGAGGCAGTTCCCACAAAGTATTTTGATTTTGACAAGTAACATTTTTCAAGTGAAATTATCTTCTGCTGGAAGATTCCTGACTACCACTAGGTTTAAGTTTGCTCCTCTCAAGCAGGCCGACAGTTATGTTCTCCAAGTACCTCTGAAGACCAACGAGCTTTATAGAGCTGCTGGAATGCCTGGCATTCCCATTTTAAATCTTTCACATAAGCAGGGTATTTGAGCCAGAGGACAAATTAGTACCAGTACTGAGACCCAAGAACCTCTACTTTGTTCTCAAATTATAAGGACATGTAGCTTCTTCTAAACAGCGTAAGTCTCTTGCTTTTCACATTTTTCTCAGGCCTACCAGCTGGGTCACTGGGACACAATTTTCTGCTTTTATGCTACTTGTGGTTTTGAATCAATAAAAACTGGTGACTGTTTTAATTTCAGTGTTCTCAATAGTGGAGACTACTTATGAGAGTAACTACTGGCAGGATCCAATCCTTTAAACTTTTAACATCACCCTTTTCATTTTTTAAAGTACCTTCTTTCACTTCCTGCTTCTGGTCTTGATTTTCTGTCTCTAAGTCATCCTGTGTTTTTGGCTCCACCATCTCTTCATCATNAAAAAAAAAAGAAAAGAAAAGGATTTGTGAGATTCTCCTCTTTAAGGGACCTGGAAATTCTATGACTTCTTTACAATTATAAACTGGTAGTAACCACTGGGAAAGCAAATTACCCAATACATGGAACATCTACATTTATGCTCAGAGTGAAACTCTCAGACATTTCCCCCCTGACTGCAAGGGAATCTTCTCTCACAGGGCACCTGCCACTTCTGCTCCCCATAACTTCCCATCTCAGATGTCAACTGAATATCTCCCTGACCTCGGATATGACTTCTTGCATGGCATGAGGACAGATACAAACATGTTTTAGCCTGGCAGCTATTTCACAGCTGGGACACCTGCTATCCAGATACCTCATTTCCAATTCAATTCTCACCAGATTAATTTGTCTTTTGACCTACAGGAATAGGTTAAACAGAAAGCTGACCTCAGGTCAGATGCCACTAGCAAGGAAACAAGCATGGCACAGTTCTGAAAAGTCATCACCATCAACTGGGGGAATACAGCAACCAAAAGTGGCATTTGGAGCTTAGGAACCATTCTTGCATTAATACGAATTTAATGAACACTAGAATTTGACACATGTCAGTTACTACTGCCAGATGTTTTAATGACCTTTCCTGACCTATGCAAATACACCTCGCCCTCCCCCTCTCTCCCCACACTCACATGTTCTCATTTTATTCAGGAGGGCAAACCATTCATTCCTTTATGTTTCTCTGAAGTTACAAGGGTTCCGATTGTGCAGACCAGAACATAATACAAGCAGAGCTGGAAAGACAGTGATGTACCAAAATGACTCAAAGTCTACCTAGCCCTCATTACTTGTTACCAGCTACAGCAATGTCATCTATTTTCCCTGTGTCCAGGGTTGGCACCCAACCCACTGACATTCTTGAGAGGATAAAGACATACAGCTTTCTAGATCCCATGAATTATAAGGACTGAAAATAGAGCTGGTCCTAGAAGTATTTAACAATTAGGATGAGTAAATCCACGGGCTATGGAGGAATTATTTCGCAGTTATTTTGGAGCTTGACACACCACCAAGGCATAGCAAACATCACTGGTGCCCTGTATTGGTCCATGGCATGACAGAGCACATGTTGTCCCAGCCCTGGGGCATGCAGCCATCAGGAAAAACACTGCAGTTCCTCTGGGGCTTTCTGAGCAACTTGCTGTCACCACACAGTTCCTTGGGTCGTGGTGTTTCTCCAGGCACACTTCCTGCTCTAACCTGCCATGTTAATGGGGAAAACATGTCATGCTTCTCCAGCTGGTTGGTTACTGGCACCTTCTGCTGTGAAGGCTGGCTGTAATCAGTCCTGGCTCCTTGTGAGATGCTGGTGCTGACAGGTTGCGTTCAACCAACAGGAACATGCAGCTGTATTTTGTTTTCAATAACGTAATAGGCACCATACTATCCCCATCACATTTCCTACCCTGGGACTTCTCCCAGAAGCCCAGAGGGGACATGTTGCTAGTTGCCATATTAACTATTAACTTAAGAGTTGGACTCAATGATCTTTAGGAGTTCCTTCCAACTCAGAATATTCTGTGACTCTGTGATTCTGTTGTATCTTGGCTGGAGATCATGGCTTAGCTACATTCTGTAAAGAAGTGTCTCAGCATGGACAGATATGCTTTTCCCTGCTGGGTAAACGAGGAAATCTTGGCATAAAATCTGCCATCTTACTGCTAGTGACTGCAGTGGGGAGAAAGTGAAAGCTCACCTCCCCAGCCACCAGGCAAGAGGGATAACCATGTGCTTCACAAGCTGGAAAGGGAGGGGGAATCCAGCACGGATGAGGAGGCATTTCCAGAATTAAAAGCACCACTAACGAATGCCACTCCTTTATCAGGGATTTGTCAGAACATGGAACCTGAGGTGGAAAAAAGGTAGGGTACTCACAATGCCTCCCTTTGGTGCCTACCTTTCCCCAGGTACCCTACACAGAAGGACTAAGGAAGAACTTTCAGAGAGCAAACCAGGGCGGTTCAGTTTGGCAGAGTAAACACATTACTCCGTCCACTGGCAGAAAGAGGTAACATCCAACACAGTCAGCAGAGAGTCAGCAAGGAGAGCTCTCTTGCTGTACACACCCAGGAGGGGTAAAAAAAGGTCCTTCTGCCATTAGTCTGTGGTGCTAGAGGCGATGGGGATGTATGGAAGAGAGAGGCACTCCCAGTTTCAAAGAACAAGTGAGAAGTGTGAGTGCCTGGTTGCAGTAGGGAGGGAATACTCTGCTAACCTCAAGTACCATGCACACAGAGATAGGATCATAATGATGTACAGATATACACACACAGACAAAATTATGGCAGATACTAAAAAACCCAGCTCCTACAAAAGTTTTGTGAGTCTTGCATTAAAAGTTTTCATTCCCTAAAGTGCCAGCTCTTGCAACCAGCTGTTTACATATGGATTTCTGCTTCCATTTTTAACCTGTTTCTAACCTGCCAGCTTGTGCAAGGAAGTTTCAGAAGACGAAGGGTTTGAGAAAATTTTCAAGCAGCAAGCAAAAACTACACCAATATTTCACTGAAAATGTCTGGGATTTTTAAGGCTTCTTGCAATGCTTTTTAATGCTTCACTTGCAATTTAGTAATGGATAGGGATGATGTAGCAAATTTAGAACTTGAAATTTAGTAGAAGGTTTCCAGGTTGAAGTGAAGCAAATTTATCCATGTTTCTAGAATTCCTTAATCCCCCTGATTTTGAGCATCAAATTATTCGCTTGCCTGTAACCCTTTCCTGCTTCTAATGCAGATAAGGATAAATGGAAGTAAGTAAAGGTTATTAAAACATATGCCATGCCTTTTTCCAAGGGCACAAACATCAATAAATTAGTTTTACTGAGAAAGTAGTGCAAGAGTTTTTAACAGATTAGACACAGTTTAGATGTCCTTATTTATTTACAGAGAAATGTATACACATACAGAGAGAAACTCAGCTGAAAGAATGATAGGGTTGTGAGCCAAATGCTAAAATGTTAGCAAATACCAGAGTTTGGATTGCCTGGGCACGATTAGCTCCTTTCCCCTCCCCACATGTAGGCATGATGACATAATTCTGGAATTTCCTCCCTCTTGAGTGGTTGGCTTCATTTTCTGGGTGCTCAGCAAGAGACACCTGAGGCCTGAAATGCAGAAGTGCTGAGAGCTGAAGTCAACTGGCTCAGTGCTTTGAGTGGAGAAAGTCTACGGGAAATTCCACACACGCAAAGGCTGCCACAGCCCCCTCTTCCAGCTTTCACTGAAAAGTTGTCATTCTGACATTTTTGTCCTTTCTCCCCCTGTGCTTGAGTGCTTTTGCAAGATGGCATTAATATTGTAAAAACAGCATAATTCTCACCCTGCACAGATGTTTTACAGAGATATGTTCATCAGGATTTATGGCATATTAAGATGCTGTTGGGGAAGCAACAGCAAAACTAAACTTTGGAAGTGAATTAATGTTTTTTTCTGTGTTCAGTGTAGTACTTTGATCACGTGCATTAATATGAGATCTGAGGCCAGAGCACTGAATGGAATAACATAAAAAGCAGAAAGGTTAAAAAACTGGCCCCTATTGACTGGCTGAAGCAAGAATCTGTTAAAAAAAGGAAAAAAGCCTTATATGTGATCACGCAATGAAAATCATATCATCCTACATATTCAAGAGGGCTAATTAAGAATGCCCAAGAAATCTGCATTCTGGACTACACAACATTGCTTGGCCCTGCAACGTAAATGTTTATTTGCCATAATTTATATATATATATATTGCACACTATTTAATGCCAATGTATGCATCCTTACACATGTTCATAGTACGTACATCTGGTTTTGTGTTAGGTATGGTTATGCATTTGTACATTTGACTGCACATACACATACATTAAGAATAATGATGTTTGTCTACTGAAGCTGGTGGAGTCATATGTGAGATTAATACAGACTGAGATAACTGAATCAAAAACCTTTTCTTCATAACTGAGAGCTTGATGACTCTCCAGGCTCTAGGAGGTGGCCAATCAGCCTGAACAGTGCGAGACAAAGTAGAAGTAGAGCAATTGGTTACATTTTGGTCTTAACTTGAACTCTCCTGCTTCTGTTCCAGACCAGAACTTATCTGTCCAGTCTTATCTGGCTTAAAGCTTGTCTGTTTTTCCCAACTATAGAAATTGCCCTAAAGCCTCCCCCTACAAACCTGTGTGTTTTGGGAGTTTTTTTGGGTTTTTTTCATCTGGGTGTATATATTAATTTTCAAATGTTATCCAACTACTAGCTCTATGCCTAGTCTCTGCCTTGGCCACCACAACCACTTGCAATAGGTGGTACAGGGGAAAGCCCTGTGAATAGGTGGCCAACTCCCTGGCCACTGCAGAAGAAATGCTCAGATGTGCTGAATTAGATCAGATATTCACAGAGAGCACAGGTGATCTCAGAAAATCAGACCCTGCATTTCTGCAGTGCTGGACTATTTAATACCTACTTGGACTTTCCAGGGCTTTAAACCACTGTGTTTATTTTTACAGCATATAAAAACATACCAGGCACATTCAAGACAAACTAGAATAAATAATTGCATCTGAGAAGACTGCACATGACATTGGCTTAAGGTTTTAATTCTTGAGATGAATACTGTTTTGCCATTTTTGGATTGCCAATTTTAGGCTGTCAGCACTGGTAGTGCTCAAATAGACTGCTAAATTTTTTGACTTTTGGGAGGATTTATGTAGTTATAGGTCTTTGCTCTGCTAATACAAGTAGTACCAATCAAACAGCAGGCAGCATGTTGTGCATGCTTCTTGGGTGGAGGATTTACACCTCCTCAGACCTGTGCCTCTGAAGCTAAGAAGTTGCAGCTTCTGTGTATTGTTTTATAATTGACAGCTGTACTGTATGAGACTGATAGCTCTGGTTTTAATTCTGGGTAGGTACAAACAATCCCTTTGTTAAAGACACAGCTTTAAAATCGCAATTTAATTAGCATCCCAATCATAAATTTTATTGACTGAGTCAGTGATATATGAGAAGCCAGTGGATTTTTCTATGGGGTTTTATATCAGCATTGACATTCCTTCAGTGTGTGAGAACGATCAGCCATGCATATGACACTTTCAATAAAATCAAGTGTCTTCATAAAAAGCAGACTCCATATTTGCAACTATGAAAGACTAGAAACCAGTCTATCAGTTTTGTATTTACAACTGTTCAAAATAACTTTTCTGCTTCTGTTACAAAAGAACTACAAACTGAACATGGAAAAATGCATTGTATTTATATTGGCATAAGCCTGGACCAAACAAATTGAATACTGTTGGCATTATCCTAAGTAGGAGTTAAAACTCTGTCTTTCCTTTATGAATATGTTCTTTCCATCATTAGCAAAATATGCAACAAGCAAGGGAAGACATATTTTTTCAAACAGGACTGCCTGACATTCCACATTTTTGAAAATCTATGATTTGCAATCTGACTGAATGACCTATTTTTCACATAATGTCATTTTTTGAAATATGTCCAGTTTTTCACTTTCATCTTTTTACTGCCCTTTGAAGCAAGAAGAGAATTAATTCATCAGTGGATCTTGTTTGAAGAGTGGGATGTCAGACTGGACGTACATTGGGCACATGTTAGTCATCCCAGATGGAAATATTCTTGCATTAGGGCTCTTCTTGGCAACAGGCAGCTGCCTTCTGAAACGTATTTCATTTAGTCAAAGCAAGGAACCCTACTCAGACCTCTATACTGAGAAAAAAAACCCACAGGTGAAAAAACTTGTCCAAAGCTCCATGAAACAGGAAACAAACTTCAGATGAGAATTTCATGTGAACTGGAGCTTTCAAGAATATTTGCAGCCAAGAATCACATGCATGCAAGGTACAACTGCTCACTACCCAGAAAAATACTTAAATGTGCATTGGAGGAACATAAAAAAAGTTGCATGTCATCCCCATTACAGAACACTCCCAACATACCATCTCATCCTTATGAACTAGCACAGTGAGTTGTGCTTTCCAATGGCCATCAGATGGAAAGAAAACATTAGAAAAAGAAAGGACAGAATTGATGAATGAATTTCTGTAACTATCTTATGGCTGCAGCACCCATAAAACTGGAACAGAAGTGTATCATGTTCTTCCTTCACTTTCCACATACATGATTTTAATCCTGAAGAAAATGCTCTGTCTCTATGTTACTTGACTGCTGTTCTGCAAGAGCAAGAAAAAAATCACAGTGCTACAAGAACAGACTGCCTAGCATCTTCAAACTCTCTTGATTTTGTTACCTTTGTTATCTTTTGTCATGTTTTGTTATCGAAGTGCTGTGGTGCTCTTATGTGAAAGAGAAGCTTTGCATATTGATAAAATACAGGCCGTAGGAATCATACTATTTTTATCAGTCAAGTATATCGACTGAGTAATTTTAAAGAAAATATTGCTCTAAATTTCATGCATAAAATAATACAATGATTGACACATATATCACTTTAATCCAGAAGACTGCAGGGCAGTTCTCCATGGGATTAACTTATTTAACCTAACGTCTTCCACAGTGAGTACACTAGTAATGATACATCAGTTTTAAAAGTGCAAGGCTAAGGGAAAATCATAATTTTCTTGATTCTTGTAAAGTACCTCTCCCATATCTAAGAAGCGTTTTCTGATCTCATCCCTTATTCTGCAATGCAAATCTGCAAGACTTCACCCCTCATCCCACAAAGGGCAGGTGTTATTACCAGCCATTACAACCAGATCCCTAGAGTCCTCCTCTCAGGCTTCAGCCATCCTTGAACAAGCGCAATGAAGGAAATACATATTTCACCCCAAAAACAAACACTTAGCCTGGCTGACTGAGAGGAGTCATTTAGTTCAGAAAATTTATTTTGCCTACAGCATAGGCCATGACTGTGCTATTGCCACTTAAAAATTTTTCTTGAAATTTACTACACTTCCCTCTTAAAACAAGCACACTCCAAGTAATTTTTACTCAACATTTCTTCTCAAAGCTCTCCCTAACAATTACCACATTCAATTACTCCTGGTCAGGGGATTCTCAGGTCCCCAGTATATGATTTCTCATAACCATCTCTTGATCTAGGGTTACACCACGCAGCTCCTGTCCCTATGCCTCTTCCTGACTTGTGTTTGCAGTCAGACTTCTTTTTGGTACGTTATGAAGACAGATCTTATTTTTCCATGTTGTGACAAATGATAGACTAACAGAGTCAAATGGCAAGAAAATGTCACAGAAAAATTTGTTTTACTGTAGCATTTCACTAAGCTCTTCATAGTCCTGACTGCAAACCTTTGCACTGTTTCAAATGTTAGGATCACTGCTTCAGAATACAATAATTTCTTTACCAATTAAAATGGAAAGTTGCTTCTGATTCTTCAGGGAAGCATTTCTCTAACCCAAGAAACTGATTTTCCAGTTCCTTGGCCTGAACACAGTTTTCAGTTGTGGTGAGAGTCTAAGAATTCAAAGTGTCCCTTGTTTTTAGTTTCTGGTCGGTCTAGACCAGACGTGGATTTTTCTCTCCTCTTTTGGACTGTTGCAACATCACACTGGTTGAAAGCATTTTTCAGTCCCCAGAGAACTAAACTGCAAAGTACCCCCACTGGAGTCATCACCTCTTCTAGCTGACTCTGTTTTCTCCTTTCTTTCCCTCTCCAAAGCTCATGTTCAATTCTATTGTGTTTGAAAATATTCCAGTTGGAAGATGTAAGACAAAAGGAAAAGTACAGAAGTTTCCTTTCCTGGCCATGGTTGAGCCTTCAAATAAAAATGCCAATGGGAAATAATGTTTGAACAGCAGAAGCCTTACAGTAGCATTTACAGGCCTCCAGCTCCAAAATCATATAAATTTAAAATACCCTGCTCCAGTATAACTGCAATTAACCTTGAAGAAGACCAAGATGGAGACCCTTTATTTCTGTGGATGAAGAAGGGATTGCTAAACCATGCAGATTTTCACAGCCTCTGAAACCCATGAGGATTTGTTCCTGCTGTGCTGCTGGAGGAAATCATGTCATGCCAGTAGTGTGAAATGGCTCCTGCCCTGGGAAAGGGCACTGAGACACGTGGCAGACTTCTGGATAGGGCCTGCTCAAGTCATTTTCAAACACTCAGATCATGCAATAGTGTTAAATCACAAGAACTTAAGTATGTTAATGAAAACCAGTCTCCACAAGCTATGGCACAAACAGCAATTGTAAAACAAAAGCTGCTTTCACATTAAACACACACACACACACACACAGATGAAGTATCTGGTACTTACACTGCTCCTGATACAGAAGTCAATCGTGGTTACCTCAGCTGGACACTAGGTACTTAAAACCTTAAGTACAATGTAGACCAAGTAAATTCTGTGGGATTGTTACTTCCGACATATAGGGGACTAGGACTTCACTCACAGATTCATTTATTTCAAGTGCAAATGACTTTAGACTCCACTAGCCGCCTCTCCTATTTTCCACTGTGTTTTTGCATAAGCAAGATAACAAAATCTGGCTGTTGTAGAAGAAATTAACTCTCCCCTTCCATACAGTATCTCTTCTCATGAAGACATACTAATATGCCTTAGGTCAAATTATCCAGCCCTGACTCTGGGCTTAACTTCTCCTTCAGGTATTAGCATGAGTTCTAGCCTTTCAGAGTTTCTCCTTTATTTTTGAACATGAAATAGAATTTCAGTCCAAGGACCAGAAATCAGCTGAATGGCCACACCATTTTTTGTATGACCATGGTTTAACTTTTAGTGCCATCTTTTCCACAAATCTCCCCATCTCAGTTCTATGGCATTTTATGAATAAAACTCAAAACCCATTTTATGGATAAACCAATGCTTAATATGTAGCATGTGCTTTTGTAACTGAAATATCTGACAACATGAATCGCTACATTTACACACAAACGTGGACAAAAATGGAGACAAGACTGCTAATATATTAAAACTGGAAAGGATAATTGGAAAAAAACAACTGTATTCATAAACAATTACCACAACAAATAGACAAAAACTCCCTCTCTTTGTCTCCTTGACACACACGCATACATTTCTCTCAGCGCTTTAAAAATAACCATTAGTCACATGGCAAATGCATTTTACATGGGCAAAGATTCATTTCAACATTTTTCTTAGGAAAAGGTGGGCAAAAAATGCTTTATTAAAACATTTTAAACTACAAAAGAAAAGCTGGGTCAGGGCTCGATGACTGTGTGCTTATTACCTTTATAGGCACTAAAGAGACCCCACTTAATTCTGTTTCCCACTGACGCCACTTCACCTTAGTCACTGGTGTTAACTATGATTTGCATCAGCGTACGTGAAAAAGGAATTCCCTCTGACAGTTTTGAACTTGCCATATTTTAATTTCATTTTCAATTTAATGTTTTTGTTCTACCACACTGGAAGAGGAGAAGCTTTCACCTCTAGACACTCAGTTGTGGGGGTATCCAAGCGAGCAACACCTTCTGGTGGTAGAGAAACCAGGGCACAAGCACATCAGCTTCTTGCCCAAAGTCTCTCATGAAATAGCTGCAGATGACAGAATAAAATCCCTGATTCCTAAACCGATATTTCAGCCACTGCTTCCCCTGAGGCATGTGTTCAGGGCTGCTTTGGAGGCTGCTCAGCCCTCATTATGTTAAACCAGCTGTTAAAAACACAGCCGGTTTCCCCCAGCTGCTTGTTGCAGCCTGTTAGGAGAGCACCCGGCCCCCGGCGGTGCTGTCCCCAGGGCTGGGAACCCCCTGCCCGCACGCCCCCCGCCCTGACCCCTGCCTTCCCCTCCCTGCCTCCGCAGCTCCTGCACC
>VZTR01018498.1:751451-802117 GCA_013400775.1 Chaetops frenatus | reverse complement strand
CTGCCTCTGGCCCCCGCTCCCACCCTGCCCACCCGCTCCTGCTCGGGTCACACTTCAAAGGCTCCCGCGCCCCCGGGAAAGCCTCTTCCTTCCTTCTGGCCCCTCTCCAGCCTCCCTGGCATTTCATCTTCCCAAGGCAGATATCAAAAATCCCCTACTTGCAATCTGGTGCTTTGTGCACGCCAGGAGTCTACCCACCTGCAGATACCTGTTTGACACAGAAATGACCTCTGAATTGGATTCTCAGATGAATTTCTAGGTTTTTCTGAGAAGTTGGGTTGTAAGACATTAACTAAAAAATAAAATTAAAAAAAAAGACAAAACCCAACCCCCATCACCCAAGTTCACAATTGCTATGGTTAAAACCTAGTTTATCTGTTGCAGCTCGGAGGATCAGGTATGTTTTTCTGTGCTTAAGCTCAACAGACTTCAGTAGGTTCAGACATCTAAACAGGCAGACTGCACCTGCAGTTGGAGTACATGGAAAGATTAAACTGCACCACAACCACTCACTGGAATATGCCTCCTTTTTCCCACTTCACAGTTCAGACTCATCAGGAAAATCATTTCTGTGGCTGCTTTATATCTGTCCCTCTTTGGAAAATGGATGCTTTGAAGTGCCACACAATGCCTGCCTGTAACAAAACCCTTCCTTTTCTCCCAAAACACTGCCAAGACCCTCTCCTCAGCAAGGTCTTGGAAGCTCTCAGCTACAGACAGGAACATTAAGTCAGGAGAACATATGAAAGCAGATAAAATAAGCTGGGCTATGCTGTCTCATGATCCTTTACTTGAAGAAGCACCTCTGCATCAATTTGTTTTTCTTTTTTTCCTGAGGAAAGCAAAAGAAAGCAGTTGCTGGCTGCAGTCCCTGTGTCCTTTTGCTGTAACACAGCTCACAGCTGTGAATTTACATGTGTTAACTTGGGATGCCACAAACCAGGCAGCAATGAGGTTGTCATCCTGATCTGAGGAAGCACAACGTGCATACACGCCAATGAATTTACCGCAAGCAAAGCGTTTTGCTGTGATAATTCAAAGCACATTACATTTCATCAGTTAACCCTTCCATCTATAGCCAGATCACAAAAGCTGACAATGCTGGAGTCATATTCCGTCAAAAAGGTACAGCTCCATAGAATCTTGGTCTTTTGCAAAATGGTGCCACTTTCTGTGTGGAAGCGGGAAAATTAAAAAAAAAAAAAAAAAAAAAAAAAAAAAAAAAACAAACAAAAAAAACCAAACCAAGATCAAGAGGCAGTCCTGGCAACATTAAAATGTCTTGTTTTCACATTTTATGAGTGAATTTTTTTGGGGGCCTTCCATTAAAAAGTACGTCTTGGTTTTTTACTTTTAGACTATTTCAAAATAGGAGGTAAAGCAAAGTAAAATTGAAATATTTCAGTTTTTGTTAAAACATACATGTTTTCAGTAACCAGACTGGAGAAAAAGGCAAAATTTTACTTAAAATGTAGTGTCAGTACATTGGAGTCTTCTTTCAAGCTGGTATAAAATTATATTTTGAAATTTGAAATTTCATAGCACTGCATGAAGAAGAGATTCCTTCTGGGCCTGACTTTAAAGCAGTCATACTTGAGTGGCAATTTTAAAATCTGATATTAAAGCAATATAGAAGCACACATTAGGCTGGGGATAAGGATGTCTTTCATCACCATAATGACAAGATGTCTCTTCCTGTGATCTGAGATTCCCTCTCTTAAGACTTCAAGTTAATAATTTCTTTTAGATGGGACAAACTTCAAGTCCTGCTTTCAGCTCTGAGTGCCTGAAGGCAAATTTCACATCCATGTCCTGAGAACAAGATAACAGATCCTGGTTCCTGAGAATAAGGTAACAGATAGTGGTAACAAACTTGGTGCACACCTGAAACACAGCCCAGTACACTGAACAGGAAATATGCAAACAGGTCTCTATTGCTTTTGAAGCCTGATCCTGACTTTCTGTATTTGCATGCAGAACTCAAAATGGACAGGACAAATGCATTATGAATCCAGCAAAGTGCTACCAATTTGTCTTGACGGCTCTTGCACGGAGAAAAATTGCACATTTGCTGACCAGCATCTTGGAAACAATTGTCCTAGCTGCCTGTACGGTTACATGGTTGGATAAAATCACCTCAACAGAGGTGTTTGTTTTGGGGGTGGGTACTGGGGGTAGTGCTAAATTCACCAGCCACAGCAGAACAAACAGAAATTGTGAGCTTTCCACTACATTAATGAAACTTCATTCAAAAGGTGGCGTGTAATGTTCTTCCAAGATGGATAATTCACATGAGCTGTGTGATTCAAACAGTCATGTCTCCACACCAGCTCCACACCACCTTGGGATTTATGTTTCATTTCAGTTTTCATCAGGCTGCTTATGAATGACCAATGACAAAAGAGCATGTGTGCATTTTTCTTTTTCACAGGTCCCTCTTAATGAGGACTCTGTTGCATTAAGATAGCCAAGATTGTCTCTGGCAAAATGTGTTGAACCAAGGTGTTTGTGCCTGCATAAAATTAAGCCACAAGTAAAGCACTTACTTCTGACAGCAGATTTATAATAGGAAAATCCCAGCAGGAACGAAGAGTTACAAACCCCCGTTGTAGCCTTTTTCATAAACTTCACCTTGATTTAGTATTTCAAACAAGTAGCAGGAAAGGCTAACAGCAGAGGTAATCCTATCATCTTTTCTCCAACAGCACCATTCCATCTTTTTGACTTCCTCATGCTGCTAACATGAATTCAAATCATCTGTGTTTAAAGTTAAATACAGTGATTGACAGATCTTTGTAGCCTCAGTTCATACTGAAGATTATTCTAGATACCTATCAGTTATTACTACAAGCCCTGTCTGATATTCAATACCTACAGGGAAAATTGTTTTTAACAGTGTAATGTCTGATCTATTTTGAAAGCTATTTTAAAATAAGAAACTAACTATAACCAGGTGGCTAAGATCTAGACAAGTTTTTTTACAGCTTGATTTTTGGGGAAAGAAGGCTGAAGATAACAGCAGAAGTGTCTTATACTGCCGTAACAAGCATGACTCAGAGCAAATCACAGGCAAAAAAAGCATTTTGTTTTGATTCCTTGACATCAATTTCTGTAAAAACATCTTTTCCAATTACACAGGACACAGGAAGGTTTAGGGGTTTGCTCCTAGCTCTTAGAACAGACTCAGGACACTACACGCTGCTACAAATTGCTTCCTCGTACAGACCCAAGCTCAGCTGCTGTGCTAGAAAACTAGGATGCTGGAAGAGACTTCTGGATGTACTAAAAATGTTACTGTGGACACAAATGTGAAACAAAATAGCAAATGCAGTGGTCAGACCACTCCTTGTGCTCAAGGACCTGTGATGCAGAAAAGGCAGAGTGTCCTCTTCAATCAACACGGGCTGAGCTCAGCTCTGCCAAGCCCACTGCTGTGCTGAGCCATAGCCTTGCTGCCCCAGTGACAGCATTACAGAACAGGCTGGCTTTGGGCACAGGAGCACCGGCCACCTGGCTGGGGAAGCACTCTGGTCAGTACCCTGTGCTCACGGGGAGGTAAGGGGAAGCACTGCTCTCTTACATGGGCAGCCCAGCAAAGGTGGAAGAGGGAGGAGGGTGGCCGGGTAATGCCAGCTGGTGCCCATCACTGCTTCCACGATCTGATTGCTACACTTCAAGGCAGGCTCTTCCCTGAGTCCCGTTCTTCCCCACCACTCCATTTGCTGCTGAAAGATTTTGAGTAAGTTCTGGCCTCACCCTCTCAGTGCTTTCTTCCACAGAACTGAAATGTAATAGCAGGGAAGGAAGCACAAGAGAAGCAGCTTGGCACAAGCAGCAGGCAGGATGCTGCCCTCAACCTCCACCACTTTTCAGAGCTCCTACCAACATGACTGAGATCCCACACAGATCTTTGTGAAACTTGATTCACTTTGTGCTCATGGTTAAATGAATCTGAAACTGTTAGACAATGGCTTAACAGTGTTGCTCAGTTCAACAAAGTCTTTTCTGGTTTTGTGATTGGGATGTGAGGAGCAAGCACAGCTAGTGTGTTTTGGCTGTAAATCATGGTAGGAAAAGAATAAACAAAACTGGGGAACAGAGCCTGTGTGTCTTGGGTTAGTTGGGATGGTTCAGGCTGCTAAAAATTCCTAGTGGCTTTTTCAAGATTGCATCTACCCCTGGCTCATATTCTATGTGCTTAGCAACAAAAAAAGAAGTACAGAAGAGTTGAAAATACAGACTTTATAAAGCCATACTCAGCCCCCTAAAATCCACAGCAGTAATGGCATCAGTAAAAGCATCAGTAGTTTGGCCAAATTAGAAAGTTAAGAAGATGGGCAAATTCCATCAGCAGAATGACAGCTAAAAATAATCTTGCATGGAAATGTGCATGGAAGTTCATTTTTCATGCTCTGGGCAAATAAAATCCAATTAGTTTTTGCATTCTCAGTATCACTCCATTACACTTCATGAGAGCTTGAAAGAAGACAATGATTTAAATAAAAAGATCCTCCCCTGTTTGTCAAGTTGTCATTTTTCCATCTGCAAATAATGAAACATAAACTACTCTGAAAGGGAGAGAGATGGAAGGGAATGTGTTCCATGGATCTGTGGAGAACCACATAGAAACATATACAGAAAAAGAAGCTGCAGCACAGAGCACTTCCTGACCTCCTCTTGGCTACAAATCTAAAAGAAGTCTCCAAGGCAAGAAGCATGAAAGAGCTTAAACAAGAAACCCTTCAGAAGTACAGCTCTTTGCTGCATGAATACCACAACACAGGGAAAATCTGCTGTGTAGGAGTACAGTCCTCCCACTTGAAAAGAGCTGGTAATGCCATCATGTCACGGAAAGATTTTCTTCATGGCTTTTGTGCATTGAAGGCATTAGCAAAGTGGGAAAAGTGTGAGCTGACAATTGTACGAAGAGTTTCTTAATTACATTGTAAAGCATGTCTCATTTAAACATGCAGCAGAACTAATGTTAAAAATGCATGTCTTCCCATATAAATGGATGTGAAATCAGTGCAGGTTAATCTAGCAGACAGTGCACTCCAGAGCTCTTTACAAATGGTAAGAAGTTAAACTTCATAAACTGCACATTAGTATTGCTACCACTCCAGCTTCCTCCTGCAGTGTTTGCTGCAACAGGACTCAAAGTCCATGGCTGGATCTTGATACAAGTCAGTCCACACTTCAGCATTTGGCCAAATGTTTTGTCTGTCCTGCCTGTTCATCATTTCTCAGTTCACAAACTCTCAGTTTGGGGTGTATTGACCCTTTCCTATTTAGCCATGTCTGGATGTCTGTTCATATCTCCTGTTGCCACGTGGTTTCAACCAATTACACCCACCTTGCCGGTGGTGGTGACATTGGAGCTCAGATCAGTTTCTTGCTGTGTTCCCACCCAACTGAGTTTCTCTACCTGGAGATCAGAGCTGGCTCCCAGGTATACCAGACTGCAAGCCAACAGCCAGGCAATATGGAGCATCGAGGAGGCTCAAACTGGGAACCCTCATGACAAAAGAAAGAAATAGTCCAAGTGTCAGAGACAAGAACTGAAACCAGGGCTCTGTGTTTGGGTCTCATACCTTACACAAAAGGCTGTCTGAGTGACTGAATCAAAGACTTTAGCACCTGGAATGTGGCTAAGATCTGCTGGGTTTTGAACTAGGACCACTGCCTGAAGACCACACCAGGATGGTGGGTTTTGCCATTAATGCCTGACTTCCTAGGTGTGCTAGAAATGAACATGCTTACTCACACTATTTCCTTTTGTTACGTGTTGGTGAATAGCAGCCTCCATTTCTGTGCATGTCACTTTTCTCATTTCAGCTGGCACATCTGTCACTCTGCTGAGCCTGCCTAACATGGTAAGAACCGGAGAATATGCTACACAAATTAGTGACATGGACACACGTACAAAATTCTTACATTAAGTAAATCCCAGAGATACACTTCCCCACCCTGTCCTGCTCGTGGAATTCAGAATTAAAGGCAGACTTGCTTTCTTTCCCTACCTTTGGAAAACTCTAACTAGCATTATCCCCCTCCTGCCCACTGATCCTTCAAATGGCATTTTCCTTCAGTAGCATGCTTTTCCATTTGGGAAAGCCTTTTTTCCTTTCCTTCACTTGCCCTGGAAGTCCACTGCAGCATACCCAGAGCATGAGCTGTGCCTCTTGTGGAGTTTGCACAAGCTGACCCGTGCATGTGCAAACACAGGGAGTCGAGAGCACTGGAGCAGCTCAGCACCTCACCCTGCTCTGGGCTACACTTCACACTTACATACAACAGGCACCGGGGCCTTGCAGCGTGGCAGCAACGAGCTGGTCCAAACACACACTGTGTTTTGTCTCCAGAGGAGTGTGGTGGTGGAAGCACAAGGGATACTTGATCATAAAATGCTGAATATTTAAGACCTATTCCCCTCCCACCACCCCATTTAAATCAGCAATGCAGTTGTAATGAAATACAACTCGGCTTTCAAACATTTTCTTATTTAATTCAATTTACTACTAGATTGATAGCTAAACTCAGAACAGATTTTACCCCTTTTCTCCTGGATGGGGAAATAGAGATGACCAAGTTCCCTTTGAACTTGGTTTAGAATATTTCTGTTTTTTCCTATTAACTAAAAACAAACAAGCAAAAGAAAGCAGTTATTAAAGTGGTCTGTAGTGTATTTCCAGTACAGGATTCATTGACGTGGGGTAAAGGGCTGAGTCTCTCCAGGGCTAAGGGACAGGTGTTTCTAGTACTGACACGTTGGGTGGCTGTCTCAGAAAAAAGGACAAGATCTTGAATGAACTTTTTATTTTTAGAAGCAAGCTTTGTCTACATTAAGGTGTGTTTTCCCCAAGGTACAGCGTGCTCTGGGTGGTAGGAACTGTGATTGTGGGGGTAAGTAGTTCCAAGAGCCACCCATATATGTAAGGAAAAGCAGATGTGTAGAATCACAAGAGATGAGGCTGAGAGAAGAATGTACTCAGTCATCACATGTGTTGTCCTAGACTTTTGGGAGAAAAAATACCCAAGTAATACTTGATCACCTATTCTGGAAATGACATGAGTAAAGAGGAATGGAAATTGATAACACAACCACAGTTTCCAGTGATGTAAATGCTAAAATTCACCACGTAGAAATTTCTAACACTCTAAACAGGGAAGAGTGAGACTTTTTTGAGTGATCCTTCAGCAGAATGGAAGATATAAAAGGTTATGGACACAGGGCACACAGTTCACTTGAGGAAAAGCACTACCTCAGCCCAGCTTGGACTGAACTCATGCTGCCAACAACTTTGTTCTTAAGCAGAAATGTTTGATATTCACAGATGTCAACTTTGCCTCTTTCATAAACATTCATTGCATATTATTACTCTTTTTAAACGGGGTTTTTTTTTTCAAGTCTGGTTTTGGTGACTGTCCCAGAGTTCAGATATTTCTCCAAAGTCTGGAGGACTTCATTTCAACATCTATTTTTTTCTGAAAGTGCATTGGAAATACAAGAAAATCTTTCTGCTCTCAAATCTCCACATCTTTCAGGTTTAACCCAAGGCAGTATTTTGCAGCTTGCTCATGTTTTTGTTTCATGGGTTTGCTGAAGTGCAAAAGGAAATAGAGGAAAGTGATCAGTAGATGATCTCCTGAAGTCCCTTCTGGCCTCAAGCCTCAAGTATTACTTGATTCTGTGAAAATCGACTAAAAATGACATTAATTGGGTCTTCAAACATACGAGCTGTTAAAATTTTGGACAGATGAGATTTTTTATTTGAACATTCCTTCTGGCAGCATTTCCTAGTAAAATTCTAAATTAATTTTATTAGTAAATGCATTTCTGAACAAACAAGTACCTTCACAGGGTTTGTAGCTGAGGCCTCTCTTTAGTTCCTTTTGATAGCCTGAGACCAATATGCTCTCCCTGCAGTTGCAGTTACCTGTATGTAGTAGGAGAGTGGAAAGGGCTGTTCTTTCACTTCTGTAGTTCTTCCAGAGCCTACAGTAATGAAACACATCTAGAACCTCCTTCTACATTTCATTTTCATTCAGAGGCCTATCTTACACACCCCAGACAGAGCTCTATTTCACACCTCTCTCATAATTTCGGTGAGTGCAAGTCCAGGCACAAAGCCAGCCCTGCTTCTGAAGGAATCAGCCCTGCGATGTCTGTTCATGCTCAGTTCTGCTCTGATGTTTAAAAGCCTCCCTTCAGAAGTACTTTACAATTCAGAAGTCAGAGTGAACTGTTTTCTGTTTGAAAACTGCTCTGGCCCTGCTAGTAGACTCAGACTTTCCTCCATGTGCACAGGAATGCAATAAACACACAAGGGGAAAAAGATCTACGAGGAAAATCATTTAGAAATCAAAGAGTCGTAATATACCACTTAAGGTATTTTGTGGATTAAATTACTGAGTAATAATGAAAGATGAGAGATTAATGACAACCTGGTCCAAAGACCTCTATTTATACCCAGGCCAAACAAAATGGTAGGCAGGTGCAGTGTATCCCTGAATCCATAGAGGACTTCTGTCTGCCCCTCACTTTTCAATCACATTAAAGTTATTATACGTGCTTTTGTAAAAAGACAAAAAGTATTTCCCAGAGTTAACAACAAATGTATTTTATCTTTAGTATTTACCTCTATCAATTACATTTTTTGGCAGTACTATAAAACAATGCGGGGCAAAAAAATCTCAATCCATTCTAAGTAAAAATCTCTCCAAAATTACTTCCATCTTTGTTTAGAGGAAATCCAGACAGACTATTAAAATGTCTTCTTTTTTTGTTGTTTTTTCTTCCTTCCTGGTATGAACAATCATCTGAGATTTTTTACTCTTTTAAGAATTTGAGAAATTTTTATCTTGTTCTCTGTTTTGCCATGGCAGTGTCATCACAAAATTGCCAGAACAGAAAACTTTAGCACAACAGTGAATCCTTTCTAGAAAAATCCCCAACATTTATTTCCTACCTCCACACAGTTTTTTAAAGTTCGTGTTAATGCCTTCTCTAGCTTCTGTTCCAAAAGAATGCTTGTTTTTCTATTACACTTTTTGTTGCACATTTGTACTTTGTTATGCAGCAAATCAGAAAGCCCCAATAAACCAATTTTCTGGCAACAAGTTTGCTCATTTACGAATTCTTTTAAAAACTGGGGGACTGGGGAGGGAGAGGGAAAAGATGCCCTATTAGAAACTTATGGCATCAAATAGTTATTTTATTTCCCTTAAGTTAAAGTTCTTTGTGATAAAGAACCACACCAAATGTACCAACAAAGATCAGAAGACTGAACATAGTGTACTTTCCAAGCTAAATCATCAACAATGGCACATTTATTGCAGTGTTCAAGTTATAAGGAAGAGTAATGACTGGAGAAAGGAATGATACCAAGAAATGGTCTTGAGGACTTCTATGAATCAAATTCTCTCTGATGGCAAGAAACAATTGCTACCTGAATGCTGTTCACCAGAGTATACAAAGTACAACTTTGGTGGTACAATGAAGGTGACTTCAGTCTAATTCCTAATAGGAAAACACCAGAAACACACTCCAATTACATGCTGTACATCAAAGCATGGTGAACCAGGATAGAAACAAAGAGTAGCAGACATTTAGGTAAAAATTGGTTTATCAAAGAACTTTGATGAAATGAAGCTTTTGGTACAGAAGGGGCATCATCTTAATTGAATTTCCCTATCACATGGTGGTTTTACAATTCTTACTTCATTTCAAAACTGCCATTGCTATGTGAGAGCTGAAAGGGCTGCAGAAGACACAGGTGTGCCAGAGGTGACCTGGACAGGTTGCTGGTCCCCAGACCACTCTTCCTGTGTGAATCCAGTGTCTCAACACATCCCCAAATCAGGGCCAGGTTCAAAATAGTGGGTGCTGCTCACACAGCTCTTCTCAGAGGAGACCATATCAACATTTTCCTAAGGACCACTGCTTTCTAAACAAATGTGTCGCTGAAAGAAGTCTTGAGGAGAAGGGTGGAGAAAGGAACTGGGGTGGGGAGAGAAACCAAGATGAGGGGGATTGACTAAAACCAACCTAAGGAATATTTTTCTTATTCCAGCATGAAATGTTGACAGAATTAAATGTGGGATTAAAAAAACCAACCTTCTAACGCACAGTTTCATGTTACCTCCGCAAGAGTTTTGATTCCACTTATGAGACTTCCCGAATGAAAATGCTGGCTGTGTGCCTGCCTCAAAAATACATTTTTTCCTCAGCAGAGTGGGTTTGCCAGTTGTCAATGCCATCTCTTTGCTAGCCAGCAAAATATGTTCATACTCACAGCAGGCAATTACCATTCTTTTCTCTACTGGTAAGGGGCATGACTTCACTCCTAGGTTGAGGATCCCTGGATCCTTTCTGTATAGCACAGTCTAGTTAGCCAGTGTAGTTAACCCTTAAAGCAAATGGAATAATTATTTCCTTTCTTTTTAAAGCAAGTTTAAATGGTTTCATCTGAACTTGGTTTTACAAAGAGGCGAATCTGTTTTACACATTTGTGGCCTGTTCCAAGGGGCATCAGTTGCTGGGAACAGGAACGCCACCGGAGTGAGGCTGCCTCGCACCACAGCTCGAAAACCGCTGTTACAGGCAGCGCTCTGAAAACAAAAAAACACCGGTGATCGGATCCAAAACTTCTTGAAGTTAATGGGAGCCTTTTAATTAGTTTCAGTGTCTTTGGGGAAAACCCTCAGGGCAAATATTCCTTTCTAAAACTTGTTCTCCAACTCGTGGGGCCGGGAGGTGGTATTTTTCATGCATACACAACAGTGCGGCAAATGCTCCCAAAGCGCTCTTATTACAAGCCCCAAACCATACCGGGAAAAGAAGGAAAAGAAACCCAGAGGTCTCTGGATTACAAGTCTGATCTGCTTTGTCTGATAAGAGCAGCATTATTCCAGTGAACAGTGAATGTGTAGTGCTAACAGATCTGGACACCACACTCACTTTGAGCCAGTGTGGCAAATTACTTTCAGGGTGTTGCTCCATGTGAGTAAAGCATAGCACATTAACCACTGAAAGGGGCCACAGCTATATAATGAAAAAAGGTAAAGAGAAAAACTCAGGGTCCTTATAGAAAAGCAATTGTGAATTCAGCTGCAGAAACCAGCTGCTTGAAAATGCCGGGCAGAGAGATTTGCTACAGTCAGGCATATCTTCCGTATCACAGCTGGGCAGTTTGGGGATCAAACAACTAGACATCCACATTAGTTTACAGAATACATGGATTATATCTTTCCTTGTCAAGCAGAAGCACTATTTCTTATTTCTGCCACTGCATAGTGCATACTCCAAAGCCAGCATTGTGTTACAGACAGAAAGACATACCTTAGTCACACTTCAAAATATATGTACCACAGCTCTTTGCTCAAAATAACAAAGTTTTCAGCTTTATACCATGTTTACACCACAAAAAATGTGATCAGGATCAGCACCACAGTACATGGGGTGCGACTTTCCAGACCAAATATGGTCCTGGAGTTATGTAGAACAACCTGTCTGTACCAGAAAATGCAGACAGCTTCTTAAGGGTTACATTTCCTTTTTACATACTTCTACATCAAAACCATATTGCAGCACAGCCTGGGATTCAAACACATCCTACAAAAACAGGCAGCATAACTCTGACATTGAACTCCAGCCCAGTTTTAATTGACTGCCAGCTCTCAGCCACTTCCTAAAGCTCCAGATAGCCAATACCAATGTTGTAATTTTTAAATGTGTGCTTCTCTCAGCTGGAGACAAACTCTAAGGGCTTCAGCTAGCTTTTTGAAATATAAACATGGTATCTAAACTCCCACAGTGGAACCTGGAACCTCACTTTCGACACCTTTCTGAAGGGGAAAAAATTTAAGCAGGGCAGCAGGGAGTCAGTTGCTTATTAAGAGGATATCCTTGAATTATAAACAACCCAATATTTTCCTCATTCATTGACAAATAATTTACAGTGCTGCTGGTGAAATCCCTTAGAAAGCTCTTCAGGCACTGGCAACAGGGTAGACTGATGAGTATTTTTAATTAATGCCACTGCCATCGTGTTCTATACACTTATTATGGTATTTTCATGCCAATAGTTAACAGCAAAATGGTTTTCAGTGCATGCTACAGTTCCCAAAAGCATGAATCTACAAAACTCAGAAGCAGCAAACTTGGGCAAGAGAAATGTTTAATCATGGGAATTTAGGTAAACATTGCTACAGTGAGGACTGGATGGCAGTGCACAGATATTTTGTCCTAGCTAGGTATCTAAGAGCATTTCTAGGGTTTCCATGCCAGTCAGTTTAGCAAGCAACCCAGTTGATGAAGTAATTTGGAGGCTCTTGAGTCCTTCTTCAGATGGTTATTCTCCATTTCAAATGTCCACATTTTTCCAATTCACACTTCCTCTGCAGAACCTTCTCAAGGGAATGGTCAACGACATTGCACCCCTTCCTTTTAAGTCAGATTAAATCTTTAGACAGAGACCAGGGACTAAGACAGCAACGCCAAGGTCTGGAGGACTCTCAGTGTGTTAGCAGCAGCACACAACAAGAAGCAACACTAGTTCTCTCTATCTATAGGATTGTCTGAAAGGTTTCAAAAGTGCTGTGAAAAACGTAATGTCACTTCCTGAAGCAGGCATAAAAACATATGAAAACATTTTCTCCAGCCAGCCAGAGAATGTGGTTTTGGTAGCAGCGAGGAAGCCACCTCTGTCACTCTGGGAAACGTGTTTAAAAGAAAGCTGAGTTCCAGTCCTGGCTCCCAGTGTAAGGGGAGTGGTGATTTAGTAATTATTTCTCTTGCTCATTATAGCATCTCATGCTTGCAAAGCTTGCAGAATATTGGCACCATCCCAAAATATCTCCAGTGCTGATAAGACATCACAAAGCACCAGAGTGTAATAATGCATCACCACCTCCCCACACAGCAACATGACATGAACATCACTGAAGAACAAGACAGTGACTTTATCACTGAGTTATTTAATTGATGACTTGAGCTCTAAATAGCCACTTCCCTTCACCTCCTCAGCTGCATCCCTACTTCTAAAGATGTCATCCACACTGAACTAGCATTTACTGTTGTGATACTGATTGATGCTTCATGGCAGCAAGTAAAAGGAAAGAGCTCTAGTGGAACATTCATTAACTTAAAGCTGATGCATTTCATGATAAACAACAAACTGAATCACTGGGGGAGGGAGAACAGCTTTGATTAACAGGAGATGATCTGTAAAACAGCAGGAATGACCAAAAGCCAGATGGAGCAAAGAGTGAAACAGAGAAAGATGGAGAAGCTAGAAGAATGGGAGAGAATACTGTCTCTCAGCACAGGGCTGGCAACACAAAAACTCCAAGAGGTAGGTTCCTGAAGTGTTTATTAGATAAAATAGGATCTCTGTCCCAACAGATGCCTAGGGTGTTCCTTTATTTTATTTCTTCCCAGAAAAAAAAAAAATACAAAGAAACTGAGGGGAGACCTGGATATGAAACCATGTCAGTTTATTTCATATATTCTGACTTCCATGATCTTTTTGGTCACCAGAAGTTTTAAGGTAACTTGAGTGATCAAGTTTCTGCCTAGACGGAAGAGAAGCTGGGACTCCACCTCACAGTTACATCAAACTCCATGGCTGTATTTGTTTCTCCATGAGCACATACACTGATGGAGTTAGTTTGCCTTTCTCATCCAGTTCCTTCACCAAAACTGCTTTTTTCTCTTCTCATGCCGTGGATCCACTTTGTCCCTTTGTAATATCATCTACATCCTGCACTCAAATGCTTCATCAGAAGACTCCCACATGGTCCAGACTGAAAAAAAGTGTGACCCTCTCCATTTTTCTAGGTGTCATTGCATACCAAGACTGAGGTCTCTTAAATCTCCCAGACTTGGGGAATGCAGGCAAATTCCCACAGCTGAGCAACTCAAAAATCACACAGGCTTCTCAAATTACTCCAAATTTCTTCATTCAGTCTCTAAACAGAGTAGGGATGTGGAACATGTTAGTACTTGAAGTTTAGAACTACCTCTTGGTTAATTATATAGTTGATTATGTAGGACTCTGTTGGCTGACACACACAAAAGCTAGGGCATTCCAGTAAAAAAAGTTTAAAAAGTAAAATAAATAAAAAAGACCTACTGCCACAACGTGGCAGGAGCTAGGAATGATGAGAAACAAGGTCCTCTGGCTTCATGTGTGGCATTTACAATATGGAAAACTCAATGCCACACATGAAGTACAGTAAAAGTAACAGAAACAACAAAGTAGTTCTTGGTTTCCTTATTTAAACACTTCAACTACAGCTGGAAGCTCCCCTTCTGCAAAAGCAACTCAGTCAGCACAAGCCCTCTGAACTTTTTCACCCAACTTGCCTGGTAGAAAAAATATAGCTTCTTACTTCTCTGTAACTGAATTTTTAAAAGTATGTGCGTATATTTAGTGAGGTTGTTGAATTATGGAAACCAGAGCTACACCCGGCAGATACTCCTCAAAAAAAAGAAAAGCCTTTTGTGCACTTTGATTGGAATGACTGCTAAAAATACTCCAATGCAGCTGTTTAATTTGCCGTAGCTCAAATGCTAGTTTTACACTTTTAATTGCTACTACACAAAATTCTTTGATTGCATTTGATGAAATTAAGATTTCCAGTGTTTGGTGATTAAACCTGGGGAAGAAAATGTAACCACACGCTAGTTAAAATGTAAATTGTCTGTGCTGGGAAACCTAGGTAAAAACCTATTCAGACTGTTGTCTCAGATCTAGTTATACCTAGCTTGATAAACTTCTCAAAAAATTATCATTCTCCAGTCTCCTAAGGGTCAAAAAATGTACCATGTGTCTCTTATTATAAAACCTAGATTACACTGCAGTCACACAATTTTGAACTTATTTCTGAGGATAAAATGCCTCCCTGAAACAGCACATGTCATATTTTCAGACCCAAGATAGCCTGGTTTAGGTACAGGTAATTTTGTGGGTGCAGTTTTTATGCACTGGCCCTCAGGCATGCAAACACTGGGATTCACATGGACAAAACCTATACACTGGGAGTGCACAAATTTCATGTGTGTAAATAAGAGAGATGTTTACAAGAACACACAGAGCTTAGTGGTTGAGGTGTTTTGCTATGCACGCAGACACACAGGGCTTCAGCTCTGCTGGACCGATGCCCGAAGCCACCCGCATTTAACCACGCCTTCTTTTGTGTGCTGTACCTTGACCACCTCAAGGCAAGAGACTGCTGTGGCAGAGCAGTTTCCACCTTAGGGCATCAGAGCTCTCACTGTACGATCGCTGTTCAACTACTTTTTCCTTGTATAAGGATAGAGATGCATGCCACAGCCCTTCTCTCTAAAATGTGAAGTGCTGCAGATTCCTTGGTCTTACTGTAAGGATGCTGTAACAGTCGTGCACTTCATCAGATTTACTTCCTCTATCTGGCAGAGGTGACTGTTGTGTCAATATCCAGGATAATGAGACTGGTGTTCAGATTATCCTCTGGGAACTCAAAGTCTATCACCCCAGACAGTGTTACTCAAGCATAACTCTGTCAACAAACTAAATATATAGTGTTCTTTCAAACAAGAGCAAGCCATATGAAAGGGAAAGCTGAAGTGCCAAGATAAAAATACAGTGGGTGTTATTGGAAGCCTGTACCAGAGAAGCATTTGCTCTCATAAAGTCTGTAAGAAATACAGGAATGACTATAGCATGCTGCTATCTATTGCAGAATCCAAGTCTTCTTGTAAATGCACCCCAAGTACTGGACTTTGCTGCTGAATAAAAACTGTGCACCTATTTCACAAGCTGCACAGGGATACAAGGAATCTAACAGAAACTTCTGCTCCTATGCATGCATGCAGGAGGCTGTACTTAATTCAGGCATGCCATTTTTTTTATGCTGTTACATTTTTACCTAGTAATTATATTACAAAGGCACATAGGGAAAGGACAAGCACACAAAGCACACACTCTTTCCATTTTCTTCCTCACTGCAAAAATGCCAGCATTTGAGATGATCTCTTTGACTGCATCTTACAGTACTAAACTCTATTTTCTTTTAGGAATCTAGTATATTTTTGCACCAGGGAATTTTACTTAACCAAAATATTTTATGTCAGACACAGCTCCTGAGCACTATTGTCTAGTGTAATAAGCTCTAGCCATACTTACAGCAATCTGCAAAAGCTTTACAAAGTCATTCCTTACAGTTCCTCAAATGAAAGAAGTATGAAATCCTCTCTTCATGTCAGTATGTCAGTTGTGCACCTCCCATGGATTACAGTAAAAGTGGCATGTACATCTGGGGTTTTTTGGTTGGTATTGGGGTTTTTTTTGGTTTGTTTGTTTTTTTTTTTTTTTCTTTGCTTTTGTTTAGTTTGTAGGGGTTTTTTTGCATGGGGGTGGGAGAGGGGGTTTAGGATGGGCAACAAAGAAAAACATATTGCATGAATACTTGCAGAAAGAATTGAACCGATTTCCTAGCCTGGAAATCTGAAGGAGGTGCTGTGGCAAAGACTAAGTGCAAGACTGGGGTCAAAACACACATGTGTAAACTCTGTCTCTGGCAAGGAGTTGATCATGGTGTGCCTGTATGACGTATTACTAAGGGCAGGAAGGGGATAACCATGGGACAAGAGTTTCCCATATCTGCCAAAATTCCTCGTGCAGCCATATGTTCATGCATCCTCCATGCTGCAATATGTGCTTGTGTATGACCCAGAACGTGGAAGAGGTGAAGCCTGAGCTCCCTTAACCCTGTAACAGAGCATCCCTAGATGTGTCCCAGGGTGCACACTAGGAATAGTGGGACACAGGTCGGGAAGAAGGCTGTGCTCTATGACTCAGCCCCAGCCCCATGTGCCTACACACAGCATGGGTGTAGCCAGCATAATTTCAGAGAAGTCCCACGCTTTCTTTGTATTGCTTTCCCTGCTATAGAGCATATAGGAAAAGCCTGATTTGCCTACTTTCTGAGTGTGTAGCCATGGCTGGAGTATTTTTAGGAAACCACACCAGAAGTATTTTCCCTCTATGTTAATAGAAATGGCACCTGTATTAAGCAGTAAAAACCCTCACATTGATTTTGCTACATCCTCTGGCACTGATGCATTTAGGTCCTTAAAGGCTCATTATGACTTAAGTCAGTCCACTCCTATCCTGCTAAATATATGGTTGCAGAAGTTAAATAAATGTCATTAGGAAAGCTGTGATCTTCCCTCAGTCATCTCAGGCACTTGCTAAATCTGCCTTTTTCCATGGAGTTTTCTGTGATCATTTTGATGCCTGCAGCTCCAACAGAGGCAGTAACAACAGGAGCACTTGTTTATACAAGCCATGGAGAGCTGTCTACATCAGAGTACTGTTCTCTTTTGATCTCACACACACTTACAGTTTTACCTACTGAGTCCATTTTTAAACTGTGGCCGCTTTTCCCATCATTTCCAGAAATCTCAACTCATTAATGATAAAATCAAATTTCTTCTGATAGACTGATTTTTTTTTTTGGTGCCAATAAATACAGAAAAAAAATCATGTTTCCAGTTTCATTACTCTAATTAAATAATTAAGATTCTACTAATGGCATAGGCTTGTTATAATTACAATCAATATTTTTTGATATAAAGCCAAAATAATGATCTGGAGAGATCCTCTCTCATTAAACCTGAAAACAAGTCAAATTCTGAGTGTATGCTGTGGAACTTAGGATGCTAAGGGACAATCTTGCTGTTTATTGATTTTTACCAGAAATAAAGATTAAGAACTATTGCAATGTTTTCTCCTAGTCTTTGCACTGAAGATAGAAGCTTATTGAAATTATAGTTAGCAGCAAAATCCATGCACTCTGAGGCATGACTCATGTTTTCTTCTTCTGAACTCCCAGTCCAAAAGCAGCATGCGTGGTAGAAGGCCTGGGTTCATTTGCCAACGCATGACATTTTTCATGCTTTCAGAACACATCTTGTGCCAGCTAATCTGCCAGCCAAGAGTGGCACCCATCAGCTGCAAAGGATGCTCATCACCTCCATTCCCAGTTGGTGGAAGTTTGGACACATTGAGCAATGCTGTTTCTAATAAGTTATTTGTAAAAAAGCAAAAAACCCACAACCTCTTATGACGACACTGTAAAAGATAATATAGCAGTGACACTGAGTCTTTCAGAAACAATTCATTAGAATATAAATATTTATAGATTACAAATATTTAAATATCCTTATTTAAATACAAATATTTCAATATTTTTATGCACACTCTGGCACAAAAAAACCTTGCAAAATCTGTATAACCAAAGCAAAAGGCAATGAAAGATCCTGTAAAACCTCAATTCCCCCTCCCTATCCCTCCCTCAAACACAGAAGTTACCAGGGTTGCACAGATGTTTTGAGATCATAACACAAGGTCAGAGGATAACTGGTAAGGTCAGTTGGAAAAGGGGGAATGTAAACACTCTCTCTAGACCTTCATTAATGGGATTCTCAAAATAGAACTTCAGGCTAGAAGAAAAATGAGATAATCTGACTGCCATCCTATCCTGTACTGGTTTGGGGTTGTCAGTGTCTTCTACACAACTCAGATTTGTTTTACCTGCTGATTTTGTGAGTGCCACTCCAGGAAAGGCAATGGTAAAGGGATTAAAAGTCTAACCTGGCAAGAATTATTTTACGTTAAGGAATAATAAATAAAAAGAAAATATATTCTGGAGGTTTTAAGCAAACCAACTAAGGATTTTCTTCTGTTCCATTGTGAGAGAACAGCACACTCTACCGGCTGTTTCCTTGAAGTTTTCTAAATAAAGCCCTGCACTTTACTGTAAATCAGGATCTTTTACTGTTCCACTGATACAATCAGAGAAAATATGGTGTAGCTGGAAAAAAAGGAAAAGCAAAGGATATGGACAGCAAGTCCTGCCTCTGCCACCAACCAGTTCATGTACTGAAGGTAAATGATTCGACTTGCAGCACTACAGTTTCCATGTTAATAGAGCAAGGAGAATGAAACCAACCACTGCAGAGCACACTGACCTTCACAGTCTAAAAGCACAGACTGAGAGAATTAGTACTGTTGTTCCAATATTCACAATGAAAACACAATGGTAGAGGTTTATGTTTCATCTTTCATACCAGCTCAGTTGTTCAAGATTCTTCAATGCTGTAGCACAGCACAGTCTCAGGAGAATGATGTCTGTATACTTATCAAGATGTTTGTGGTTAAACTTCCTCTGTTCTTTTGTTTTGCGTCTCTGTGCAAATACACCATTTTTCCTGGGAAGTCTATAACTGATGAAACTGAAGACTACTATTTTGCTGATTTTGCATGGAGTACATTACAAAGAGATGTCATTCACTCTCATGAAAAGTCTGTCTCAAAGGCATGTGCCCTACATGCCAAGTTGTGTGTCAGACCACAAGAAACAGTTAAACTGGTGCTCCAGTGTTGTGTGAGGTTTCTGCTGTTAGCACCCAGTAAGCAGAATCCAGTTTCATGTAACTGATGGGTTTAACGTGTTATTCCTTTCAAAATATACCAATTCAGGACATTGTTACAGTTAAAAAAACCAGCTTGCATATTTAAACATCCTTCAGTATCATATACAGAGAACTAACTCTTCTTTCAGGTTGAAATAAACTAACCTACTAAAAAAAACCAAAAATTTCAGCTGCTAAAGTAAAAACATTGATTTCACAAACAACTATCAGTAGTCAGTGTACTGCAACAGTTTGAAACAAACATCTAACTTTGAATTTATGTAGCTGTTTGTAGAATATCACTGCTACTGGTATCTTTTCTTCCTTATGACAGATTACACTAACCTCTTTGTAATTCAAAAGAACATAGTTAATCATTCCTCAACTACACTTTTGCATATGTACAGACTACTTAGAACAATAAAGAAACTACCTAGCTGGAGACACAGAATTAAGACAGAAGAAAAAAAAGTAACAAAACCCCAGATCCTACAAATAGTTTTGTTCATATTTACATGGCAAATTTTTTATTAATAGCCTATTTCTTTCCTATAAATTAATCGAATGATTTTTGCCTTTTTCTGATTGCAGACAAAGAAATACAACCAAACTCTTACAGAGTCTACAAACAAGACAACATGATTGCAAGAGACTTCCACTCTTTTATTCTACACAGAAAGAAACAATTCCCTGGGGGTCACTGAAAGTCAAACTGGTTCTTATGTGCAGCTTCAACTTTTCGTTCATATGAAAACAAATCAATATCAAGTCCACAAAACTCAGACTCTTTCTAATAGCACTAAGCTGAACTCCCTTTTATCAAATTCTCAGCAGAATTTCAAGTATATTTTTCTAGGTTTAAAAGAGATTACATTCAACTAATCACACCTATGAACAGAGTATCCAGTCCTTCTATCTGAAAAACTGGACAAGAGCTTGTTTCGTGAAACTACTTCACTGTGTACAAAAGAATATAGTATCACAGGAAAACAGGTAAGATGGTTTTCAGAGAAATGTTCTTTCAGAGAAGTGGGGCAACTGGCACTTTTCACACACTTCTTTCTGTCTCACAGCTCAGGAGGGATGAAATTTAACCCTCTAAGAGAAGCTAAATCCTTCTGGTATTATAATTCAACCAGTCAGACTTCAACTCCTTCGTCCTTAGGGCTTGATTCAAAACCTTTTGAAGTCAATAGAAAGACTTCCCCTGACTGCAGTAACTTTGGCTCAGGTCCTAAGCCATGATTCTATACCTTTCATTCACCCTTATGCCTTCACACCCTCCCAAGCCTTGGAACCAGTGTGCATGTTTCATGGCTCAGAGCAGCCTCAGGGCTGCTCTAAATTACTTTAGCTAATATTATCTCCCAAAGAACTAACTGGGGGGGATACAGCATCAATCTGTTGTACCTTCTCCTCTGCTCTATCTCCATAATGGCCTCAGAAGAATGGTTGGCTTGAGACAGCTGAGATTTTTAGTGCGCCAGAAGAATTCATATCCAGAAACTAATTCAGCTGTTTTTATTTTAATGGCAGAAAATAATGCCAGATTCTGGCCGGAAGCAACTACAATTTATCTCAGAAAACAACTTTCTCCCAGCCCTGCATTCCTTCCCAGCAAAGGGGACCTACTCAGAGCTGGGCTCTGGGAAGCCCTTCGCTGCAGGCGAGTGCATGGCATAAGGCCCTCCACATCCCAATAGCACCAATTAACAGAACAGACACTTATAACAGTAAGGGTCAGAGGCACAAGGACTGTCCTTTTTTATGGCCATTACAATCAGTGTAAATTTATAAAGGTAGCATTCACAGTACCCATTACATGTTTTTTAAGTGTCTCTAAATCTGGCTGAGTCCTAGCAAGATGCCATCCAGAACCCTGGGTTCCTCTTGGAGAGGTGCTGCCTTTCTCTTTTTTCCTCTATAATCTCCATCTCCATGGTATTCTAGGCAGCCATGCATTATTCAGCAGAGCATTGAGTAATGTGAGTGACATTTGTGGGTCTTTTTTCCCCTTCATATTCTCATCAAAGAGAATTATATTTCATTGTTATCAGGCCCAAAGTAATGGTCAGATGGTATGGACTGTTGGCAGAGCCACTTGCCAGAAACAGCTCTCCCACTGTCACGTACATGTGTCAAAGCCATTCGCCCACACAAGCATTTCCTGAAATCCCATTTTATCCCACTGTTACTGAAATTAAGGTAACCTGCCACAGGTCTAAGTGAGCAACACAAAGGAGCTGAATGCTGAACTCCACAAAAATGCAGTCAGTGCAATTATGATTGAAAGTCTAACAACAGCAAAACCAGGATAAAACAGAGGAAAAATTTTACTGAGCATTGGGATAATCTGATATGGCTCAATTGTGTTCAGTTTGTACATCTAGGTAAAAATTAACTTAATTGATAAAATGATGTCATTTTCAAATCCAGAAGAAGTGTATAATTTTCTGGTAAAATAAGAAGTGCAGAACAGTTGAAATGCAGATTTTTTATCTAGAGAAATGCAGATTTTACTGCAGAGAGTATAATGTACAAAAATGTCATTCTCCACAGAACCAAAAGTGTATTGCACAGAAAATCAGTCTACAAAGCTACAGAACCACCAAAGCCATTGCCTTCTTTTTTTTTGCTAGTTCCTGCTCACTAATTTCCAACCTTTCTTTTAAGTACAATAATAATATTGAACGGGGCCATTTTATTTACCCACCTCCTTAAAGATAATGTCACAATCTACCAACCTGTCTGCATGCTTTTATCTTCTCCATTTGAATTAATGAATTGCCTTAACCCTTAAAAAAGACAAGCTATGTTGACTCTGTACTGTTTGTACTTTGTACTATTTCTTCACTAAATGTGTTCAAATAAATTTTTGTGGAATCACTGACAGAAATTCCTGAATATGCACAGTCACAAGATTCCTCTTCAAGATTTTAAAAAGAACGCCAATGTAGAGAAGAAATCTAATGATCACATCAGCTCATCAAACATATCCTTCTAAAATAGACTGCATTACATGTTAGTAAACATCTGAACTGTGTGGAGTTATTTCCATCATGCGACCTAGGTTTTTTTGAAAGCTTGATGAAACGTAAGCACAGCAAAAGAGAAATGTTGCTACAACCTGCAATTGCATGAAATAATAGCAAGTAATCAGGGGTCTGCCCAGTTTCAGCTGCACCGTCTAAATGTGGAATACAACTGACCACTGCAAAGTGGTTACTAAGCACACAGCCAGCTGCATGGATATGTTCTCTTTCCCAAAGCATCTTCCCAACACTTTCCCTGCTGCAGAGCCTGCCAGACAACGTGTCATGCATGACTGTGTTTGTGGGCCAATGACCCACTATGTTCTGCACAGCTGCTTCCTGCTGACACAGGTGGGTTTGCTCCTACCTGAATTCAGTCCAGTTTAAGCAAGCTATCTGGGCTTTCCATGTGGTCAACAGGCTGAAACAGGCCCCTCCAAAACGCAGCTTATCCCACCTTAGATTCTTACGTTGCTGCTCCCTAGAGATGTCCCTGACTACACAAGCAACTCCAGCAACAGAAACAAGGAACTCCATAGCAAGCTGGGTAAAACAGATGCTGTGTTCAGGGATCAGGCTGCAGCTGAGGTCTTAGAAGGGTCTGGATCAGACAGCAATAAACGCAGCATCCACTGAAGTCTTTGCCAGGTGCTTCTGGTGAAATGTTAGGAGAGTCCCCCTAAATAACCACTGGGCTGGTGAATAGTCCCTGCTGGGCATTAGCATTCTTACTCTATCCTTACAAGTGGTGGGTTTTGTCTCTTCCTACTTTTATCTACGTGGATTTGATCCATTGGTGAATAAGATAAAACCTTACAATATTTGGAGAGCCAGCTTATGATAAGGGCATGTTCCAGGTACTAGTATATTTACAACACAAAGCTGCTAAGCTGTAGCTACAAATTCTTATTGCACTGTACAAGAACAAGAGAACAGTCTGTACAACTGAACAGCACCAAATTCAAACTTGAAAGGAGGAAACACCTTCTCCAAACAAGGTGTAATTGGACCTTGGAGCTCATTATAACAGGATGTTACTGGGGTTATGGTCTTACGAGAGCACAGGCATGTACTGAAACAGCAGTGATATCCAGGCTTGTAATAGTTAATGCTTAAAGGAAGAGTATGGGAACAAAAATGAAACCTTATGCTTCAGGATTTAAAGCAAATTCAATTTACTAAGAGAGATCTTTTCTGAGTGTGATGAAAAGAGGGAGGAATTAACCACCTCTGCTTGCTCTGAGCTGCTGAAACATTTCTCTGAAATACCACATTCTGGATCTTGTTGAAAATAAAAGTACTAAACTGGATGGATCTCAGATTTGATCCAGGCTAGCATTTCTGTTACCAAATATCTCCTGTATATTGCATTGTTGATTGTATACGACAATACATTGTACTGTAGCAAGCAAGGTAGCTTTCTTTAAGGACAGAATATTCAGATGCATTAACTACTTGTTTATTTGTTTACTTTAGTGTTAGAGATGTCTTTTCAAGCCACATATATATTCATTTCACATGAAATGCATTTAGACTTTGGAACTCATAATCACACCATCTCCCTGGGGTATATGTATGTAAGAAAAGATTTTGTATTTTTAGCTGCCTCTGAGGACCACAGAGATCACAGTTCAGGCAGTTTAGGCAAGGATATTCCTCTGGGAAAAATGGTAGGGTGTTAACAATTCCCACTGACACTGTCAGAGACAGTACATGAAAAATGAGGGTACATGCAGCCCCAAGAAAATGCTATGGGCAACATGGGAGGGTTGCACATACCCACAGAGGTTTCAGCCATATTAAAATAAGATGCGTTATTGTTAGTACGAGGTGAGAAATTTCCCCCTCATCAATTAACAGAAGGCCTGGAACACAGAACATGCTGAGTTACGTATTTTGCTGGGGAAATAACTGGAAATATTTTTAAATTGAAAAGGAGACAAGTGGATTTAAAACATATCATGTTTTTAGACGACTAAGTTTCCTCTGTATGGAAAAAGAGGTATAAATATTGCATTTGAAAAATGTCACGTTGATGAAAAAGCTACAGTTTCACCAATATAAAATATGAATGTAAACAACATGTCTGTCAGACATGGCTATAACATACTGCTTAGCACTGCTAACTTATAATATGCACCTATAATTGTTAGTTCTCTTAATGAAAGAGAGACACTGCATAAATTCTTGAACACATGTTTCGCTTTTCCAGCTGCCTTGTGCTGTAGAACATCATGCTAACAAGAACTGATGCTAACAAGAAGCTAAAACCAGTGTAGCAAATGGGGCATTTAAATATATATAAACATACAGACATTCATATATAAATAGAAACTAGCTATTTTGGGGAAATGAATGGATCCCTAGACAGACATATTTCAGTTTAATATTACCTATATTTTCCTACATGGTAACCATTACAGTCCTACTTAATCAGAAAAAAATAATTGTTATGCTCACTGCTAAAACGAAAAGTCAATATTCAGCTATCATCCCTTTTATGTTCAATATGAGATTCTGTCTGTCAAGCACAGGGAGGAAAAAATATATGACTTTTGACATTTTCCTTCAGTCACTTCAAATCAAGACTTGACACTTATATGTGTTAGCAAAAGGTGTGGGTGTTCATGTTCAGACCAGTGCCACAAAGACTGCCTGCATGCAATGGCCAACAAGGTCAGAAACCCTAAATCTGTGTTTTAATAATTAATAGAAGAGAATATTTTAATACCATCTTCAAATGTATTGTACTTGCATTGTCTCAAAGAGGTTATTCTTTGCTCTTTCCTGTGCCAAAATCCACGTTTTCTCTTGTGATTTTCAGTCTCGACTCAAGTACAACAATCAACATCGTTATTTACTGAGAACTGCAGCCCAATATTGCTGCAGGGTGGCATACTTCTATCTAACCAGCACATCATAAAAATAGTATTCTGTTTGCACCATGCACTAAATACTGACTGCATGATCATATGCAAGCATTAAGCTATCATCTTTCTTCTAAAACAGAAACAAAAAACTAAAAACAAACCGAAGGGACCTACATAAAACAGAGTGAGATGTTCAATACCTGATGATAATCACTAAGAAATCTGTAAGCTTGAGTATCTGAATAAACAGAGAAGGAAAAATGACCCTTTGAACTTATAACCTACTGGGGGTGGATTCTACTGCAGTAACACCCCATTTAAACCCTATGGCTACAGTACATCTGCGGTTCACTGGCTGTAATTACAGCTTTAATACTGTAACTGTAGCAAATAAGTCCCATGGTGTATTAGACTAAACACATGAGGCATTTTGTCCTCCTGACTACAGCCTGTTTAATGGCATTTCAGGCTCCAGCACATAAGTCTGCTCTTGGCCACACACTCCCAAGCAGTTAAAGTTGGCCTGAACTAGTTCCAGAGGAACACCGATCCAGCCCAACTGGGCATTGGACAATTACTTGAGAATATAATTTAGGGCTGAAACTGATATTTATCTAGTGATTGAAATCAGTTGGGAACTCAGATACTGTTGTGTCAGCATTATGTCTCTCCTGGAGCCTTCGGCACTGTTGGTTTGGCTTCTTCCTACACTGGGCATGTACAGCTGGGCTGACGTGGCAGCTGAAGAAGCAGCACACTGAGTGTATTTGTTTGTGTTTTTTATTATACTTCTCTCTTTATCCTGGCCTCTCTCCTGAAAAAAAAACAAACACAACCCACATCAGGGGAACTGAACTCACTTTGACTATCCTTTCCCTTCCTTTTCAGAAGTCTGCCCATGCTTCTCCCTTGCTGTGCACTGCAGGCAGGAGTCCAGCCCAGAGCCAGGGACTCACTTTGAGCCTCTTTTGTTGGACATGTTGCAATGTGCAGCCTCATCTCTATAGCCTCCCAAAGAGAAATTGGTGTCTGCTTAGGACAAGTGACCTGGGGAAACTCTTTAAATGTGATGTTTCCCTCTGCCTTGATCAGCTGTCCTGGCTTTACCTCTGCTGTCAAGAACGAGCCAGAAGAGCTCCTGCTGCCATGTCTCATCATCCATGTATGTAGATCCCTGTAATCCTCCCTTTACCGAGAGGTTTCATCCAGCCAGCCTTGTCCAGAGGATCAACTTTGAACATCTTGAGTCTTCCTTAAATTCTGCACTAAAATGAGTCATTAGCAGTCATACCCTTCTCCTGACCTTCAGAGGAAGAGCCAATTTTATTTTCCAAGTAGGATTTCACTTTTGCTTTCCTTCACAAAATTACCATTTTTCCAGTTTTGCAACTATATCATTTGGTCAGCAGAACCTGGCAGTCCTGCCAATGCTCCTGCCTACCACAGTTGGACATTTCTCCTACAGACTTTTTATCTCTCTTTTTTTTTTGTCTTCCTTGAAACCCATTATTCAGTATTTTCTCCTACATACCATATTTATCTAAACACAGAGTGACCCTGAATACAAAGAAGAGCTGACATTTTGCCTGTGAGGTGGAAATAGGCACCAGTCTTTAAAGCAAGGCCCTCCCTTTGCCTCCCCACCATCCATCCTTGAACCTCTGTTGCTCTGTATCCCACTCTCTATCACATCTCCTCCCTTTTAACTGTCCTCTCCCATTACCATAAAATATCCACACCCCCATTTTCATTTCTTCAGCTGCAAAGCCCAGGGACACTGTTCTATTCCTACAGGCACTGCAGAGGCTTGAAGCGAGGATGCCATTTACTTGTCTGTGTGTTAAGTAAAAAGTCTAAGTTCCTGACCACAAAGAAAACATGGTGAATATAAGGCAAGTATATTCTTAGGGCAACTATTTGGAAAAAAAGTTTTGTTTGGGGTTTTTTTTGTTTGTGGGTTTTTTGTTTCTGCTTTGGTGTTTTGTTTGTTTCTTTGTTTTTGTTTGTTTTGTTTTGGTATTTGTTTTTATGTAGGAGAAACGGTAGACTTAATAAATATGCAACAGTAGCTTACACCACAGCCAGGGTCTGGTGGAAGCTGTTCCCACCAGCTGCAGGTAGAGTGTGAATCAAAGATGGCCATGTATGGCCTCATACCACAACTACCAGCCAAAGCAGTCATAGGCAATTCCTTAAAATATTGGAAGTGTACTTGGCACTCAGTTTGGTCAAGGGAAAGAGCCTGCACATGAATATTTAGATGCCCACTATGTATCTTCAAAATAATGTAGGTTAGAACTTTAAAAATAATATATTGCCTCTAATAATAATAGTAATAGTTCACAGGATTGTAAGTACCTTTCAATCTAGGTTATCAAAACACTTTACAAAGGCAGTTAAGTAAGTATCATTATATCTATTCTACACTGAGGTGACAATGACTTTGTGTCAGCTGTAACTGAAGAACAATCCAATACTTACCCACTATTCAGCTTCCCAAAATAACCTGCAATTCTCTAAGCAGCTCTAACAGGAAAACGAAGTTACAAATGGGGCAACTGAATGATTCATCCAACAGTGAATTTAACAGTTGATTTTCCTAATGGACAGTGCTACCACCTCACTGCACTCACGCTGCAAATAATGACAACTTGTACCAACACGGAATCTTTCGCCCTGGATGTTTGCAAAGCCCTGCACAAATCTGCAGTAACATCTGAGAACTGCCCGCACGGCAGCACAACACAGCCACCTCTGGGAAGGAATGCAAACAGCATACTGAAGCAGGAAAGTAAAGAAAAAGCCCACACAAACATTAGCTTTTTCTAAAGCAAATATGAAAAGGAGCATAAATTCTCAGCATAGAAATACAACAGAGATCTTTTTGGTAGGTAACATGAAAGTTACAGTGAGACAATCAGTTGAAGAACTTGGAGGTTTCCTAAATAAACACAAAAGCCAGGGCCCCAGCAGGTGGCCAAGTCTGATATTCAAATCTAACATTTTACATGTGGAGTTTTCATTAGGACAAGGTTACCACATGATAGACAATCTGTATATATTTGCAGATGTGGCATGCAGGAAAGTCAAACCTGGGCAAGGAGCATAATTCACTGCAATCTCTCTGCCTGAGAATAGCTGAAGGCAATGTCCAATCAAAGTACTGTCAGTGCAGCGCTCGGCGAATAAATGAGTTGCTTTGACAGGAAATTCCAACAGCAATTTTAATTCTGATCAGGCTTCAGGAAGTGGAAAGAATAAAAACACATCAATTATAGTGACAGGAAGTTTTAAATCACATGGCAAGCAGCTGCTGCCAAAGGACATGTCTGCCAGCTTTGTTAAGAAGTATGGTATTTTGGTGCGACCAAAATTTTACACCAAAGTTTTACAGGCTGACATCAGTCTCTAATTGCATGTTATCCCACTACAAGGGTAAGGAAAATGACACAGTGCACACAGCACACCATCATTACAACAAATCAGAGAGACCACTTTTTTTTTTTTTTAATCCTGACCCAAAAAGTGCGTATTTATAACAAGTCCAGAACACACCGCCAGTAATGATATGGAGCACATGCACATCTACCTGAGCAAAGCAGGAGATCCCAGCAGCAAGGCAAAAGGACAGTCCTTTCCTGAGTCAGCCTCAGGCTGCAGAAAGATCAGCGCTTTAATCATTTTATATGCACTGCCTGTTTTCATTAATCCATGTTGTAAACAGTGACCACTGCAATGAATCAGTGGTGCACTGAGAGCAAGCCTGAAGTTTGCTACCAAGCCTGACATTTGCTGATGTTCTTACCGTGTGTTGCAGGCTCAGAGTATCAAACAGCTTCCTTCAGTTAGATGGGTGCTTTTCCATGCTCCCTGTGCAGCACCATGTAACACAAATTCTAGGCTGGATTTCTCATCACAGAACCACAGTGAGAGAACACTGAGGGTTGGAAGGGACCTCTAGAGATCATCCAACCCAACTTTACTGCCAAGGCAGGGGCACCTAGAGCAGGATATACAGGAATGCAGCCAGGCAGAACCCAACTAAGCCGGTCTGGGAATGGGATGTGTGTGATGATGTGAGAATGATCTCTTGTGTGGAGAGTGGGCAGAGATCTCAGGCTACATTGCTGATCTGCCTCTATGGGATCGTGCTTCAGATGGCAAGTCATCACTTCAGTCAGGGAAAATCATTCAAATGGATGCCAATTGTTCTGGCCTCACTTTCAGGTACACTAAAACGGTCTTCTAGAGCACTGGGATGGAGAAGGGCATTAAAGCTAATTTAAATGTGATTTGTAGTCCAGAACAATGCCGTAAAGCAGCCCAGCTATACAGAGGACTTAGAACCCTGAAACAGTACCTTGATCTCAGTTTTATCAACAGATATTTTGTAATTGGCTTCAGCAAGTATTTCTCTGCTAGAGTCCAAAAGGGAATTGTTATTGCTGCCTACATGACACACATCTACAGGAGGTTAGTAGGACATGGCAAGTGACCAAACAAGTGTGTTGACTACACAAACATCGATTGACTCATGTTCTACATGAATAACTGATTTATATCCCTCACAAGTGAATTATATACATCCTCTGCTGTACAGCTTTCTGGCTCAAGTAAGTCCTGCTGTCCCTTCACTGAAATCACCAAGAGGGTCAAAGGGTGCAGAGCTGAAGACTGTTTCAAGGTGGGCAAGTATAGGACAGAAAAGCTTGCTCTCAGAAAAGGAAATGTCCATGAGTTTTGCTATTCACATGGACAAAGATAGCACAGTACTTTGTAATGTACTTTCTAAACTGTGGAAAGAAAAAATCAAAAATGACAGAAATATTTATGCAGATTTAGCAAAGGTCACCTAAAAGTGTGCCATTTTGACAATGCTGGCAAGCTTTGTATAAAGTTTTGTTTTTCAAAGAGAATACTTTTCAGCATAAAGACTACTGCAGGAAAGATTTAAACTACCTCTACATAAAATTTTTCATTATGTCTTTGGAAACAGTGCAAATATTGGATTCCAAAACAAAGAAAAAAAACCTGTCAAGATAAGACATGATACATCTCTTTTTTTCATTTTAACTTCTACTTAAATAGTAAAAGAAGCTAAAACATGAAAGTGCTCATAGCTTCCTGCATAATTACCCACATTCAGGTTTCTCCTCAGGAGAGATTCTGTGGGCTTTGATCCAGGGATTTTGATGCATTTAAGGGAGATTGTTATAGTTTGATTTAGACAGAGATATAGGTGCCAAATCTCGTATTTCTTCTAAAGAAAATATAGTATAATTTGCTTATGATTTTAAGGATGTTCCACACATGAACAATCTGGCCTGAAGCCAGAGACAAGGAAAAATACAGGCAGACTTATTAAATGTCCATCATTTTTGTATGTCTGCTTCTATTATTTTTTAACTTTATAAGATTCTCTTTATATTCTGACAGAATCAGTGTTTCCCATCCAAAGAACACTTACAGTATATCTATAGCATATCTTACCAATTGTCCATATTTTTCATCAAAACGACCCTATTTCACCCTAAAATGACATTAGTCTATGTAAACACAGATTAATAGTGAACACAGTGGTGCTGCAGGGTTGACAGTTAGACTTCATGATCCTAGAGAGGTTTTCCAACCTTAACAATTCCATGTTTCTATGATTTCTATATAGAGACAGGTATACACAATACCTCCTTATGAGCACTCTGGCTCAAAATCACTTTGTGCTTCAACAACTACCTAAAACAGGCAAAACAGTAAGTGGCACAGATTTCCTGTTTCTGTTCTCCACTATTGTCCTGCCAGCCAACAGTTATGAATGTATGTGTACAGACCTGCTTCCAAAATTCAGCAATGGCCTTAATCATGCAGAAGTTTCCCACTTAGGTCACCTAGAAGTGCACCTTGAAGAAGAAGTGTCTTATGGCACACCCTTGGATGTGGGCTTGGCTACCCTGACTTCCTATCAAAATGTTTTTAGTAGCACCATTTTCCACAATGTCCTTGCTCTGCATAAGGGCTGGGGCAGGCAGCATTGCACTTCAGCTGAACTGGGAAAAGCCCCCTTTTTCACACTAAGATCACTCTTCAAGCCTGTTTCTGTGGCAGTTTCTTGAGCCAATAAAACCTGCTACAAATCAGATCTTCGTACATCTTCCTCCTTTGTTAATTAGCCACTTTGTGCAACATATCTACAAACCATGGAAAAAAATCTTTAGTTTCAGTCATTTGACTTCTTTCCTGCTTGATTTCTTCTCTGTTCTTAACAGTGAGACTACAACCAGCACCTGGACTCCTACACTTTCTTAGGGCCCTGCCTTTCTGCTTTAAAGGACCCATTGGTTCAGGTCAAACTGTCAGGGTTCACAGGCTGATGAAACACTAACAGGGTGTCATGGGTGTATGCAACTGAAACTCAGCCCCTGTAGTCCCAACCTTTAGTCCCTCTCAGGTTGCTTTTACTTCGTTCCCAAACTGCTCAGCAAAAGTAACTCCAGGAACAAAGGATATAATGTTGTTTTAGAGCTGCAGACCACAGGAATACACACCGATGCCTAAAAGCTTGACCACAACATAAACCAAAGGTAAAGAGTAGCACTGATTTCCCAGGGGGTGAGTTACAGAGCCTTTGATGTCCCGACTGGTACTGCATACTGAAGTGTATACCCCCACGATGTATGACGAAATTATTACGTTCTTACAGCTGTGTGATCTTCTCTTCATGTGGCTCTGCCTTTGTCCAGAGAAACTTCCACACCACAATGCACAGGGTGGCAGTTCTCAGGCTGCCACCTTCACACTCACACTAAACAGAAGTAGCTCTGGTTTACACTGCACTGAATCTAGTCCACCAGCTGACAACAGACCCCCAAGGACAGAACACGACACTCAGCTGCTGGTACATTTAGTCCAAGAGCTCCCTGTGTTAAATGACAGAAGCTCTACCTTCTCTGAAGGGTACACTGCAGCTTATCAGAACAACTTTATTTGATTTGCTCTAATGAGCAAACCTTCATTGGAGACTGCAGTAAGAGCTCTGGAATCAGGAGCAATGCAACAAGATGACTCATTAGTATGTGGTTAGATTTTTCCCATGTAGACAGTCAGCTCCTCATATCCTTTCCTTCTGTTACCTCCAGGAGCATCCTGTTAATTTCTGAGGAAAATACCAATATGTCCTTGTGGTTATAAGGACTTCCTCCACTTTCTTCCAATTATTTCTTCATTTAATTCCTTTTCATTTCATCATTCTTTACAATCTAGTATTTATCCACCTTCTTTTTCTCTTCATCATGCTTTATTTTTCATGCCTATCACCAGGAGGTATCCTTCAGCTTTTGATGCTCTTTCATCTCTTCAGCTCTTTGTCATTCTACCAAGGACCAACTGTCATATTTTTCAGCATTTTCTCCAAACACTTTTTCTGACTTAGCTTGTGACTGGTCCTCTCCAGTATCATTTTGTTTCTTCATCAGTTGGGGAGAAACAGATATGGTGATTTACTGTTGTTATTACTGTTGGCTAAACTTTAGAAAACTGTGTTGGAGATCACAGGATTCAACTCTGAAATCCCCCTCCCAAGAAAACAGTCTCATCTCCAGGTAACCACTATAAAAGGCTCTTCCAGCCTCAGTGAGTTGATCAATGATATAAAAAGGTGATGCTAGTACAGGGTGATTTTGTATCCTATTATTTGTATCTTATTATATCCTGAATAGTTTCCTGTTCAACTCCTCACAACTATTAGAACAAGACACATTATTTATGAACATGCCTTTCAACATTCATCTCAGTTTTCTAGCCTCTTCAAAACCACTGGAAGTCTGTAGCCTCCACTGCAGACATTTCTCCAAGGATCACACTACTCCCTGTAGAGATGTGAGTTGCTCCTAAGTCCTATTCCTCTGGTCCAAGACATCTTGCTTCATTCATTCCTTCCCCGAGGAACTTGTTCAAGATTCTTGCACAACTGAGATCTCACCATCCAAAGAACCACAAAAATACAGCTCTGTATTTCAGTCTGGCCACACCCAGACTCAAGATTTTGAAAAGAAAGTGCTTAAAGCAAATGAAGAGCCTACCTCTTTTAGCAAGAGTTTGCTTCTTGACAGAAGAAATACTGATTGACAGCTTGCAGGAAAAGGACACAGGTCACTGCCCTTTTTAGAGACCCTGAGTGAAAGCCCTAACACACAAGAGATTCAGAAGACGACAATTCCACTAACTCTAAGCAGCCATGGGAATGACCCAGCTTGTTGCAGTGTCTCAGCATGTCTCATAAAATGCACTGAAACATTTGCTAATGAGGCTATCTGCATGTTATTGTTCATTTTTATTACAGCAGCACTAGGAGTGCCCATCAATATCAGGACCCAGGGCCTGGTACAGATGTCAGTGTGTTAACCAAAGGAGAACACATCCTTCAACTTTCTACCCCCAACAGAAGCAGTCCAATAACACGACCCTTTCATGTCAGTGTGCCATTTGTAAACACAAATGCTCAGCAGCACGGATCATAAAAGCTAGCCCACAAGGACTGTTTCAAAGGCAAAAAAAAGATTCTTCAAATTTATTTTAAGATTCATATCTATGCATCCGTGCCTGTGTATTTAACCATATAAATAATTCGCTTAAGTGTAAGAGACCTGCTTTTAAATACTTCACCACTGTGTCATACCATGGAAACTACCTCAGGGCTACTAGGAAGGGGGTTCAAACATCCCTCTTATAAAACACATCATTATGCATTAGAGGAAACTTCATTCAACAGAGAAGAATGGCACACCAGCTGGAGGTGAACACCATAAACCACATAAAGTTTTAATTAAATTCATTAAAAATTCTTTGTCTCTCACTGTGTTTGGAGGCAGATAGAACCCTTTAACAATGGCCAGCACACAATCAGGTTTGTCAAAACTAATAATAATACAAAAGCATTTGCTTACCCTGGGACATTTTGAAAAACTTTGAGTAACTGTATTGTTTTTAATATGAGACATTTATAAATTACTGCAAGATGTGGCCGGTATTGGAGCAGAGTTGTTGTTTCTATTGTTCATTGGATTGATAAAAGGTGTTAATAATAAAATGCACATTTTTAGCAGCTGTCAGTCTCAACCTGGGACACAGGAAAGAAGCATATTTTCCCCTTAAAATGCATGTGTGTGTGTATGTGTATATATATATATAACATATACTTAGTAGGGCCTGTTGCAATCAAACAAGAGGCAATGGCTTTAAACTACAAAATATAAGGAAATGTTTTTTCACAAGAGTGGTAAAACACTAGTGCAGGTTGCCCAGAGAGGTGGCAGATGCCCCATCCCTGGAACCATTCAAGATCAGGTTGCAGAGGGTTCTAAGCACCCTGATCTAGTTGAAGGTATCTATCTNTTCCAACCCAAACTACTCTGTGATGTATCAAGGCATTTTTTCATGATCAGTATTTCTTTACAGCCTGTTTTTGTATATTCTGTACAGATAAGTATGAAAAACAAACACATTTCCTGTCTTTAGGGCTTGCAGTCCATCACTAAGCAGGATACAACAAATGAATGTTACAGCACCAGATACCCTCCTACAAACACATACATATCTGATACCAGATAATCAAATATGTCAGGGGACTAATGATGAGCACAGAACATGCATAAGTATTTGCAGGATTAAGCCTGCTAACCAGGGTAAAAGAGGATAGCTATTTGGTTGCCTGGCTCTTATTTACATAACTTTGTTTTTCAAAGCTGGAAAGCCTAGCAAAATACTTTTGTATTTAATCAAATACAAACAGAATGATTCTTCAGTGTACTGAAGGGCTTCACATGGTGAGTCAGTGACAATGTCAGCTATTTAGGCTCATGGCAAGCACTTAATTTGGTCCCAGTCCAGGCCCCATTCTAGCCAGTGGGAGTCTTTTCCCTGATTGCAACACGAGCCTTTGTTACTAAATTATCTCAAGCTGATGAACTGTGAAACAGAAAAGGTACTTTTACTAACCTTTTCAAATCTAGATTCATCAAGGATAATTGTAAACTAGTACTAACTAATTCAGTAATTAGATCTGAAAACATTCTCGCTGCATAGCTAATACCTAAGGGTAAGGTATTAATTTTTCATACTTCATCAAGACACTCTAATACAAGAAATATCACAGGTCAAATGAACAGTCCCACAACCTATGTGATATCATTGAAAGTGATGAAAGAACAGATGCAGGCATGTATTTCCCACCCTACACCTCACTGAACAAAGTCGTGGTTTTGTCCATTTCACAGCCATGGTGCTATAATTTCTAGATCTAGATATGTATCTACTTGATGCTCAGCACTCTTTGGGGCAAGGATTTTGATGGGCTTTACTGTACAGCATATGCCTTGAGGAGAATGGGACAGAAACATGCATTTGAGGAACTACACAATACACACACTAGACTGATGTATCAAATTAAATGTTAGCACATAAAGTGTAGTATTGAGTCTACACAACGAAGTCCTCTGAATAGTAGGAAAACGCTACTTAATTGAAGATATAAAAGGGCAAAGTAATTTTACTATTTTTTCTCTGTCCTATTGCCTTTATCAGCTGGGAAAGTGCTGTCCTCAATTACATAGTTTTCGGAAGAAAATAAGATGCCTGCTTTTTCACTTTTCTTTCACAGAGGCCCAAGACACAACTTCAAAAGGGAATAGCTAAGAGATGAAGGAGCTGAAGAAAAGAAATAGCAATAACAGTAGTTCCAAAACTGTTTCAGGGGATGACAGTAAAACACTTCATAACGCAATTGCCCATATTTCCATCACAGAATAGTGGGAATTATCTAAACTCAGTCATCTAAAAATGAAGGTTATAATTTTAATGTATTGGCTAAGTCCTATAAGCAATGGAGAAAGGCACAAAGAGAAGATAATTTAAATACAATAGATAGGGTAAATTGCTTTCTTGGAGGTTCTGTGTCACTCTTTTGAGTATATAAAGTTTACACAAACAGGCTGGGCCACTCAAGGTAGAGCTATTGCATGTGATTATACCAAAGTATTTCAACAAGGATACAGCTAGTTAGCTTGGGTACTAGCACTAGTCATGCTGCCAGATCAGATAGCTGTGTGACAGCTAAAAATCCTAGTAAATTAGGCTGTTGTGAGTTCACTTAGTTCATGTTTAAGCTTTTAGTGGTCTCTGCTATGGAGAAATGAAGACATGGACCTATGTCTCTGTGTTGATTGTAACTCAGCTTGTGACTTGCTCTGAATTAGACATATAGACTGTAACAAAGATAAGACTCCTGAGTCACACCACTGCTCTGAGCCCAAGGGTATCACTTGCAGGCAGTGAGATCTTGTAGTGGTCAGCTTTACCTACAAGCATCTGTAAATCTACAGATATAATATAGATAGGTAATACATTACATAAACATTGTATCTATAGCTGCACCAACAAGCAAATACTTAAATAACTATATAAATATATCTGCAACTTTTTAACATAGTTCCGTCCATAGACTAGAGAGACAATAAGAGAAAAGAGAGACCAGATTCATCTCCTCTTTGCACTCTGCCTCCATCCTGTTACAACCTAGGAATGGCAGGAGAGATGTTTCCCAAGCACACAATGTCATGGGTGCACTTGTGCCTGCACATTCCACGCTAACTCTGTCCAATGCATTCTTGAAAATGGAAGCTCACTGTTCACTAGACACCTTTTCACGACTGCACATATAAGAGCCAGATGAAAATTTGTTGTATCTTTGCTTAAACAGCAGCTCTTACATCCCTAAAATGTATGTGAACATACCTAACTCTTAGGAGCCCTGCCTATTTGGAAATCCTGAATCCAAGCTTTCTGCAATACTCGATCTAGCAAAGAGGAAAAGGCAGATGATTATTCCTAATAAGAGATGATTATTCCTAATCAGTATGAGCTGTAAGCATGTTACAGCATACCCAGTTCACATCTGGACCAAATTAACTATTTGCACTGGTCTGGAAACTTGGGCACAGACTGAAGGACAGTCTGGGCTAGGGTCCCCCTCACAAGACTGTGCTGGGTTCAGCTCTTTTGGCCTCGATTATCCCCCCATGTGAATCCCAGCACATCTCATGTCACAGGTAAGAAATGTGTGAAACGCATGCAGGAGAAGTTTGTGCTGTCTCATTGTGTAAGATGATGGGATGGTAGGATAGCTAGCACAGGATGCTGTGAGCCTGACAAGAAGCAATATGGGTACAGCTGACTGCTCCAAGAGATTGTGGGGTTTTAAAATTGGAGCTGAGATGACCCAACCCATACCATTTGGCACAGGCATCATGGACTATTCTCTGGGATCACCACCAGAAAGACATACGCTGTTTAGCAGACCTGACAAGAACCAAGCTCCTACCTCTGGTCTAGGCAAGCATCTACCACTTCTCAGAATCCTCAGCAATGGATCTCCTCCAGGGTAAGGTATCTTTCACCAGATTTTCTACCACCAGAAAACACAAGAGGGACTCAAATTAGCCAGTAACTTCCAAAAATTGCATAAGATCCATAGATGCCAAGGTGAAAACAGGATGGCTGCTCTAGACACCCAGAAACAAATTAGTCCTGTGTCATGACGGTAATGAACATTCAGCTAGATTACCAAACACTAAGCTTCTGGTTCCTGGTCCAACAAATAGCACATCCCAGATCACCCAAGACTTTACTGGTAAAAGCATTTGCTTATTAGGCAAAGCAAAGACTTGATCCCAGACACATCATACAAGAAACATGTGAATTTTGGCTAATTAGCTACCAATTTTTCTAATTATGGCTGTAAGCAACAAGGTTTTGGTAGTGGGGGGAGGGTCTGCAGGGGTGACTTCAATGAAAAGAGATCAGGAGCCACCCTGTGCCAGACACACAGTTCCATACCACATCCACCACAGGACACAGCTGAGCCATCTGCCATGCTGCTGGCACCTCTGGGAAAATATATTCTACAAAGAGCAAAACACCACATGGTAAAGAGAGAAATGAGAGAAAATAAGGGTGAGAAGCAGCCCTGTGAGCATTAAGGTGAGAGAAGAAGGGAGAAGGGAGGTGCTCCAGTGGCCAGAGCAGATATTCTCCTGCAGCCCATGGAAAGGACCATACCAGAGCAGATACCCACACTGCAGCCCATGGAGGAACCCACACTTGGGCATGTGGATATTTTATGAAGGAACTTTTCCCCATGCTGGAAAAAGTTTGTCCTGAAGAACTGCAGCCCATGGGGAAAACCCACAGTGAAGCAGGAGGAGCTGCTATGGACTGATCACAAATCCCCAGACCCACCCCTCTGAGTACCTTGCAATGGAGGGGAGCTAGAGGAGCTGGGAATGAAAGAATGAAGTTGAGCCTAGGAAAAAGGAGAACTAAAAGGTTATTATTCATATTTTGTCCATGTTTCTCACCATCCGAATGTATTTCAATTGGCAATAAACTAAATTAACTTTCCCCTGGCCAAGTTTGTTTAGCCCATGATGATCACTGGTAAGTGATCCTCATCAACACATGAACTCTTCTGTCTTACTTTCTCCCTCATTCTGTTCAGCAAGAGAGAGTAAGAGAGAGGCTGGATAGGCAACAAAAGTCAACACACAAAAGAGTTTACATCCCCCAGTGTCCTTTTTTAAGGTAACAGGTCAAAGCAATTTTGACACTCGACTCCAGAACATTGGTTTAAGCTGTGTTTTCAACCTGCACATTATCTGTGATGCAGTACCAGCACACAGAGAATTCTTCATGCAGTCACAAACGAGATCTTCAGTGCTTTCTGTGTTTCACAGAACACAAGTGGCTGTTTTCAGCATGTTGTTGCTGAGTAATTGGTGCCTAGGAGAGGAAGAGTGAACATCTGAGGGGAGATGACAGAAAAGAAAATATGAAACAACCATGATTAAGGGCTAAGATTTCAAAAATTCTCCAGTTGTGCAGCTGGGGCAAGGCCTTCAAAGAAGTTCAGCTCCAAACCAAGTGGTGAATTCTGAGAGAATCCTCAAAACCCAGCAGCTGCTACTGAGATCAGTGAGTCTATTCGTAAGTGCAGGGATCTGCTTGTGCCAATCACAGAGGAGCTGAACCCATACTGAGCTTGGATGCAGCAAACTTTACAAGACAATTGAGGTGAGGAAAAAAAGAGTATCCACAGCAACAACATGCAATTATAGACTCAAAATAAGTGTGAAGTTTCATGGCTCAAGTTCAACATATTTCAGAAAAATAATGATTTATGTTTTCACTTCCTGTGTGCTTTAAGTAGGGTATTAGCTTGCAGGAAGAGAGAGTGCTGGTTTGGAGGTTTATGGCTAGGACATACATCTGAAGTAATTGTGGCTCAGACTGAATACATGCTAAGTTTATTTTAAATAAGATGGATGGGCAAGTGACAGCCAGGGTCTGGTTGAAAAGTGACATTATTTGTGGAGACAGTCTATTGTATTGCAGCAAAAGATAATTCCATCTTCTATTAATAGTGGCCAGTGGGAATTCATGCTGAGGCTTTTACTTTACTGACATATCCATTTCATTAAAGGTTTCCTCATCCAGATCCTTTCTTCAGTTTTCCGAGTAATTCCTGGTGTGTGTGAGCGAGTTAAAGGGTTCTCTGGAAAGGATCCAGCTACGACTGATTTTGAGCAGGGATTCTCAAGTATTACATACAGATGAGATCTACAGTTTGCCATTATACCAAATATAGCATGGCTTTACATGACCTTGGAGCAGCTGTTGGGAGGGAGAAGGGGGCCCTGGGGTGCCACTGGAGGGCTCTGCCCAGGTCAGAATGTGAGGACACACCTGGTGAACAAAGATCCAGCTTGGGGTGCATCCCCTTTCATCTTCAAGGCAGGCAGAAATGTAGGGTGTGCCAAATTCTTCACTCTACCCAGCCCAGCCCCTTGGCTCCCTCTCCAGTTAGTCTGAGGGCAAGCAGCTGACGCTGCTCTATCCAGGGCAGGTGGCCTCTGCTATGGAAATGAGCCAATTAAAGGAGACTATAGAGGGGCACAATTAGTCAGCTTCTTAGGCTGAGGCTCAGCTATAGAATTGAAGATAGAGAGGTGCTGAACAGGAGAGTTTCAGCTGCATAATTTTTGACCCAGTACATTAGCACTGTGGGTTAAAACAGAGGAGAGGATTTTGGCACATGAATCTTTTTCATTTCTTACAGTCCAAGTGCTAAGGATCAAATTGAGAAGTGTGAAGTAACCAAGCAGTTTTCTGTACATCTTTTTAAAAACACCACTAATGAAGGCCTTCCCACATTATGGCCTGTGTCTATTTCAGCCCTGATTTTGTATCTACTTACAGGATTAGAAAGATTAAGTGCTAATTAGAGCACTGAGGATTAATAACTGCTACTTCTGCAATGCACATTTTTCTTAATCTTCTCTTAAATTCTAGTGGAGATTGGTCCATGTTACAAAGCCAGAATTTGCCAAAGGTTACTAAACACATAATAGAAGGTGCTGGGTATTAGTTTTCTTGTATATACTGAATAGGCATCACCCATTAGTCTCAAGAAGGAATTACAGGAATGGCAGGAAAAAGCATGCTTTGTTTCTGAAGAAAACAAAAAGGCATGTCTTCATTGTTCTGTTGGAAGCACTGTTAACCCAAATTTCACCCTTTTTTACATTTTCAAGTCTGAACCTTCTCATTTGAGCATTGAAATATGTACACACATTGCTAATTCAAAGCACATTCAAACACTGCTGAAATTATACATGTAGTGATAACGAGAAACATGTGAAAATAGCAAACAGAGAAAAACTGGCCACTGTCGTTCCACTGAATGTTGACTGGGAAATCATGGTACTGTTCATTAGTTGGACAATTTCCTTGTTCTCATGTTAAAGCTAAGTTGTAACATACTAATAGTCATATATTTGCAAATAAGTTTAGAACTATTTTGTTGCTTGAGGGGAACATTTAACAAATCAGCTCAATATAGTTGTTCATGTGTAAAACATGGCCAGGATCTTTTCCAGAGAAGAAAGACTTAGAGGAAGGTTTTCATTTCCAGCCAACAAAGAATTCAATTTGCATACAGGTGTTACAGGGCTTCTCCCTGAATTCATGGATCACTGCTAGTTTCGGATGTCAGGACACAGAGATGGGTCAAAGGCACTGTGAGATGACTTGCAGCTAGTTAAGAGAGTCTGAGGTCAGGGCTCTTAACATCAGCTCTCTTGTTTTCCATCAAGCGACACCAGATGTACCAGAATCTCATTCAACTACATTATTTCCCACTGCAACTAAAGGAGCAGCTTGGTTTTTGCACAGGGAGACTGACTACAATGCTTTTGGGGTTACTCTGGGAGAGAACAGCTTCCCATCTCTTGGGTGGAGGATGGGATCCACTTGCTTAAAAGCACAGAGCAAGGATCACCCATTAGGATCGAGAAGATGCCAGGAGGGGTGGCACAGCATGGTCCTTCCACATGATGGCTGTAAAGGCTCTGAAAGCAGTATTGTTCCTATGCACAGAACAAAACTGCACAACAGTCTCCTCCAAGGCAGCACAGGCCAAAAACTGGTTCGATTCATCAAGAAGGCAGTTAAGTTTTGGTTTGTTCCTCATCTTCTGTTGCCTGAATGGTTTAGAGAAGGCATAGTTCAGCTGTGAGAAGTCTGTTGTTCCCTCCCCACCCTCATAAGGAATTACTAGGATATACTTTCTTGGCTTTCATTTGAAGCAGAGGTACCTTGTGCAAAAGAAACCAGAGTCTGCAGAAGGCCAGGGACACTTTGGAGCAGGAAACTCCTATGTGTATGTGCCTGCTTTTCAGGAGACCTGCCCAAAATTTTGTTAAGATTGTGGAGGAGCTGCAAATAGTCAAGTTACTTGATCCTTGTGTAATGAAATTATCAGGGAAAAAGTGTAAGATTTTTTTTTTTCCAGACCTCCAACTGTGTGTGACCAGAGGCAATCTTCTTTCTGTTAAACCAGTTCTTAGTAGATAATTCCCTGAGAATTACTGATGCTTAATAAATTGTCAGATCCACTTGTAAAAAACAGTTTAGCATTAAAAGGGCTCTCTGCATAAGACTATCTGGAATCCATCTTGAGTATAAGAAAAGCTGTTCTACAGAAGTCTTTAGAGGAAACCTGGAAGGAGAAACAGGGAATGGGAGCAATATACTGAAGCAATGATTGCTGATTAATATACTGTTAGGCCACCTTTTAGAAATAGACTGGGACTGTCTTGCAGAAATCCTGTTTGAGCCCAAGCATGTTACATGTTTTAGGAGAACAGTTATTTGATGTCCCCTTCTGCACTCAAACACCAAAGTATCCATGACCAGACTGTGGCCTCTTGATTATTCCTCCATGAAGAAATCTTTGCAAGTGTCCAATATATTTTTCTGCACAATAAAATCCAGAGAACCTAATTTCTAAAGACAAGTTCTGTATCACATAAAATGATCATGATCCAGCTGGTGAAGAAAGCATTTGGAGGCACACACCCGAAGTCTGTAGCTTGCTAGAAATGGAATACAGATCCACCATACCTGGTAGCTGCCTGTTGTGGCTGTTCTGGAATATATGTATTTTAACCAATTGTACTTTACTAATTGTACTTCAGGAAGGGATTGGCAATAACAAGAGACTGCACCAGATTTCACTAGTGTATTATTGCCTGGATCGCTATGACTGATTTTCTAAGGCTTTTTAACATTCCTAAATAATGTATTTTTTCCCCCCCAATTTCTTTGTAATGTCCCAGTCTCTTCTCACCCTTCCTTCATCAGCACTTGCATTCATACATCTCAGTCATACAACTCAAGCACCTTCTGTTGAGTGTAATTCTTGCCTCAGACAAAAGCTCAAGCGAGTGGTTTCTGCAGGTCACTATAGCATCCCTGCATCCCTCCCTGCCCGCATCCCTGAGGCGCGGCCCTTCACCGCTTCAGCACCAGAGGGCGCTGCCTGAATGCCTTTGAAACATTTTTATGTCAAATTTAAATTATAGTTATTTAGAAAAGGTGATGCAGTTGTGACAGGAAAAAAGAGGAATCATTGAAAGACTGCTATACAATGCAATGCCTCAAATCTTTGCACCGCTTCAGTCTAGTCTCATCCAATCTTGGACAGTCTGGTACAACAGTACAAATTAGGCTTTGTTGATTTAATCAAACAAAGCCGTCTTGAATGAGAGTGCTTAGGCCAGCTATAGAGATCCATGGTACAACTCTGATGGACTGCAGCTTGAGAAGAAAAGGCAAAATGGATTTTTATAGCTAAGTATGAACACCTAGTGATACATGATACCGCTTAGGATGGAGCATAATATTTTACAAAAATTACAAAAAATTATTACAAAATTAGTGTCCATTAGTACAAATCCTAAGGCTCTGTCTCTTTAAAAACATAACTTCTACTTTAACACCGGTTCATCTTTAGGTTATCTTCTCTCTTTAATAGTGATTTCTATCCTAGTTTTGCTTTTTAGCACCTCCTTTTCTTTACAACAGAAGGTCTTCTCTTCCCCCCTAGTTATGTCCAATACCTTTCCATCACACATTATCATGTATCCTGACACATATGTTGCAGGCATGGTAATGCACAAATGCGCATCTGCATTTCCCATTAAATGAGGCATTCAAAGGTATTCTTGGGTTCAGAGTTGTCCTTTTCAGACTGGAGCTGAGCTTACAATTCTCTGGAAGGGAGAAGCCAAACTAAGCTCTTTAACTTAAACCCTAGCTTCTGATCCATGAGCTCCAGCCAGATTGGCCATGGAAAAGCTCAAGTATGATCTCACCTAGTTCTGGGACTGGCTTTTCCAAAGTACAGTGTGCATTCAAAAGCTAGAGCTGAGCTACAGTCAGGCACAGTGAGGCACAGCAGGACAGGGGCAGACCTTGCTGGGCTAGAGAGCTGCAGCACAGTATCCTAAAGCATGAACAGAGACAGATCTCCACACTGATTAAATGTGGAAATCTCAGACCTTGACCATCAAACTATAAATAGGTGTATCTATGGACTTTATCACAGAAACTACAGAATTCCAGAGGCCTGACTTGCTTTCACAGCATTGGGTATTGTCAGTCCCAGCCACAGATAACTTCCCATCCAATTACCAGAACTCAAAATAGGACACAGGCCTCACTAAATGTCAATGTATCACTCTTTTTGACTTATGCATTTTACTCAATAATGAGAAACCTAAATCAGTATGGCTATATGAAGTACTCTCTTATCAAGTTTGTCAGTGAAGAACTAGTCAATGCAATCAGTGGCACCTAGAGAATTTTGGTTCACCCTACAGTAGGCACTTAACATTTGGTGCCACACACAGATACCTGAACTCATGTGTCTCATGAGCCTGACTGTGAGCAGAATTCCCCTCTCTTCCCTCACTGCTTTAAAAAGGGTAACTTTCAAGAACCTTAGTTCAGAGAATTACACTGTCAGACACATGCAGAACCCAACCCAGCCTCTGGAGCTCCATTTTGCCACTTCATTCCAGCCTACTTCTAGATGGAGCAGAGAGCTTATTTTATTTCTTTTGCCTAATAGCCAGAATACCCTTAGTATTTGAAAACTTCAGACAAACAGATGGACCACAGGTCTCAGTTGTGTTCTCTGCCAGAACTCGGCTACATTTGTGATGTAGGGTGAGGTTACCCTGCTCAGGAGGTGAGTATGGCACATCATTTGTTTTCCCCACATGAACAAACATCCGTTGAAGACGAAAAACTGGTCAAGTGTGAATGACCTCCATTGTTCTAGAAAGTCAGATCATCTCTTGTACACAGAACCTACTCTTTCAGGAATGCATTTCTGACTAACCTATTTGCAGTGACAGTATGTCAAGCCAGAATGTGAGAACATCTCATTTTACTGATGAAGTAGTTTCTGCTTCACAAAAGAGGAATAACAACTCTCCTGACATGGGACAGCACAGCCAGAAAGCTCAGAGACTTTGTTCTTCTTGCAGCTCTCAGTTTCTGAGGGGACCCAGATCAGAGGAGTATCTCCCTCCTCTGAGATTGTACCTCCTGGCCCATTAAAGAGCAGAACAGTAAGCTGGAGAGGAGGCAGGCATCTAGCAGAGCCTGAACGTGCAGACTGTTTTCTTGTCTGAAAAGGTGGACTTCAGGCAGTCATACAGAGCTCCTTCCACTGCTGCACAGCATGAGGGATCCACCCTGGGCACAGGCCAGGCCATGGCTTTTCTGTTTTCACCTAGGTGCACCTTTAGCAAACAGCAGGTCTGCAGTGCTTTGGAGTGTCCAGCCATCAAAGGCTACATGGGGCTGCCACTCCTCAGGTGACGTGAGTCTCTGCACAATGAAGGAAAAAAATATTTGGCATAGTCTAGGTCTTAATCAACTCGAGAATGGAAAAAGCAGCACAAGTAAAATGCCTCTCAATGCCTACAAATACCTAAATTCAAGTTCAATTCTGGCAGGAGGAGAGGGAAAGTAAAGAGCATGTTTTTTTCTCAGGCTCCAGAGCCAAGATCTATGTGTTTCTGAAGTCATCCTGCAAGAAAGAAAAGGCTGAAACTGACTGTGACCTAAATAAAGCAAAAGAATTATGTACTTGTGATCAAAGGATTGAATGATGCATATACACATCTCCCTGAATAATAGAGTTGGTGGGGAAAATGACATGTCATTATTCCTCTGAAATACAGCAAATTACCTGTTCTGAAAAGAGGAGTTAATCTGTTTTTTATACAGTGAAGAATAATGCCACACTATTTCTTCTAAAATTAGCAGCTGACAAGCTGAGACTTCAGTGCACATAGCATCTGGCTCTCTGGCACCACATGGACTTAACCAGAGTGAACCTTTTCCAGTTTTATAAGGTTTGGTGGGCAATAGCCATTACCACAAAGAATATCCACTGAGCTCCAGAATAGCAGTAGGTTTAAAGTACGTCAGAGTTTCTTTCTTGCTCTTCAGAGAAGAAAATGTGGAAAATCTGATAAGGATATTTCAAAAAAGCTGAAGAACTTTGAATGGACTCAAAGTCCTCTTTTCACCCATCTTCATTAGTTGTCTTCCAAACAAGAAGCAAGCATGGGACAATCTCATCCTAAAATTCTGCATTTTGACATATCCAGTATTTAAGGCAGGCAGTGAAAAGTCAATTCCAAACACTGAAGTCAGACTCATCCAAGTAAATAAGAAGTTGCTTGTTTTCTATTCTCAAACTTGAAGGCTTCAGATGCTAAATAACTGAGCCCATAACCACAGTAATGGCTGAAAAATTTATCTTGAAAAGACAATGGCTATATTTTATCATATGAGTGCATAAAAACAGTGTAGAGACTTCTCTAAGCTGCTCTTCTAAGAATTTCTCTCTGGTGTTCATGTTTAGAGTGACAGTATGAAGGGCTCAGCATTCATAAGGAGGCTTGGGAGATTGAAAACCTGAGAATTAATTTCCATCAGACCTGGGAGACCAAAATCACAGTGCTTATTTACCCCCTAGAGAATTTCCAATAAATAGCGTCTCAATGGAATAACCAAATTTGCCTGAATCTCCTTCACTGATGCACAACCATAATCATATCTAAGTTATATGCAGAGAATTCCCCAGTAACAGACTGGAAAGGAAATGTAAGTTACACTTTCTCTCCCTCACACATCTAAAGGAACAGACTGGGTGACATTTTCTCTGTGTTTAAATATGTGAAATACCACTATTGTTGATGTTTTCTCCTTGGCTGTGATGACAAAGAATAGGAAAGATAACAAATCCAGTCACCAAACCTACATATTTGACTTCTTCCATCACAGTTTTGGGCCAGGCAGTTTAAAGTACCTGACATTTTATGTCTGCACTTATCTTTTTTCACACAAATGAGGAACAAGTGACATTCCTCTGTGCTGGGAGGATCAATTCAAACCACACTGCCTCTCTGCTCATTGTCCTGACTGCCAGGCTCCATGGCATCACACTGTTGTTTGTGGGTTTTTTTCCTTGAAGAGTAGGAGATTGTCATCTTGTCTAGCAAGAAAAGGATTTTGTAATAGTTGAAGAGATTCTTGGGAAAAAAGCAAGAAGATCTTACTGAAAGAAGATGCTTCCTCAAGTGAGGCTGTCCTGTTCAGAAAGGTAGGTCAGCTCATGAGAGCTGGAGTCACAGGTCTGAGGGAGGCAAACACAAACCCATGTCCTAAATTCCTCATATCCATAGGTTCTTGCACTGGGTAAAGGCCACGTGTCAGAGAGGAAGGACACCCTCTCCATCTGAACAATGAATTCATGATAATGCTCCAGGGTTGAGCATCAACAGGTCTTAAGCAAGAAGACAAGGACTCAGGGGAAAAACCCATTTTCTCGAGGCTTCAAGCAGCCCAAAGAGACACGAGCAGAGATGAGCTGGATCAACCCAGGGAGGCTTCTGAGAGATTTTCGCCCTATGGGCAGGCAAAGCTCTCTGGACACGCTGTTCAAGGAGCATCATCCAAGCAAAAGGGCTATCTGTGTTTGAAGGCACTACTTCAGTCCACAGATGACCAGGGTAAACTTGTGCTACAGGAAAGTAGAATCTGAGCATCTAGCTCAGTGGTTTCTATTTCTGGTACATAAGGCAGCTGCCTTCCTAAGGCAGACCTGGTAACCCTGACAGTAACCTTATATTTAGACAGATTTACCACCACCACCACCTTTTGAACCTACTTGAGTATTTTTTTTTCTCTGAATGAAGCCTGGCAAAGTTCTACAATATCTTCTGCAGATAATTACTCAGTTGTTGAACTTTTCTTGATCTTTCATTGTTAACAGCAAAAATTACGGTCAAGACTGATACAAGTTTTTTCCTCTTCTAGTGCATAGATAACATCAGGCTAATGTACAGTTTTGCAGTCAGTTTAAATGGTGCCACTGACCTGCAATCAGCATTCTGTAGTACAATACTGGCAGATCAGCATCCCCCTGCCACTCTGTGTATTTACTTATCAACAGGAGAGCCAAACAGCCAACAAACAGCTCCATGAGTACAGATGCCAGCATGATGTCAGCAGAGAGAAAGAAAGACTGTCCACATCAAAGTAAGCAAACCTCCTTTATCAGTACATGCAGCTAAGCTGCAACTTCTCCCTAAGCTTCACCTGCAGCAGAGGGACACAATTACACTGACCAAACAACTGAGGGCAACTTTCCAACACTGCCTCTTTACAAAGTACACAATTTATAACTTCCTTGAGAAAGGAGAAAAAAATTGAAGCACTATTTTAATCATATTCATAATGATTTATTTTTTAAAATGTTCCCATTAAACTGCTATCTAAGCACTACCCATTTTAAGTCTGAAGTAGTTTGGTTCCACCTGCATTTAAACTGATGTTTATAATTATTCTCATCAGAACAGCCATTAATCACATAAACAATACCTGGCTTGCAGAAAATACATGATAAGCAGCTATGTAATGACTTATTATTATTTTTATTACATTCTTCAACTCAAATGCAAATTTCCTATTAAAATGCTTTAAAAAAAAACCCCCATAAATCTTACCTTCAGATTGATGTGTGGCCAGAGGTGTCTGTGTCTCCTTGGAGTATGATACCACCTCCCGAGGTAAGAAATCAACCTGGGTAATCTTTGACACCCCTAGCTTGTGCAGTCTGCGTCTAAGGTGGAATACAGGACATCAAAAGGTTAGTCATGTTAAATGTAAATCAGCAGCAGGAACAAATGTTTGCTGTTATGAACAGGATAAAAATACTTCAGTGCATGTTAAGATGAAACACAACACAGTATGCATGAGAAGTACCTCACTGCAGTGAAGAAAATTAAACTGAGAACCATTTGCTGTAATGAAGTACAGTTGTTGAACCTCTAGATCATGCTGCTGAGAGGGACTGTAAATGGAGAGAGAAACGGCCTGCTTGTGCCCCTCTTAACATGCAACAAAATTCTCTTTCATACCATCATTACTATGATGTTCTGCCTGCTCAAAGAGTTCATCCTCAGCCTGGGACACACAGTTGTGGAAAGGGTACAGTGGGTTTAAACTAGGATGGATTAGGACCACCAAATGCTCAGCTGGGAGCAATAACAGAGCTTTTTACTGCCAAGGTGAGTAATTTCCATAAAGAAGGAGATTCGCCCTTCCACAGGAGTTGTTAATAATGGCATTGATGATGGTTTATCATTAGTGGAGTCCTAATGCAAAGACTGGAGGAGAGCTAAAACACAACTGGAGTAGAGCAAGTATAGCCTTCTATTTTGTCTACTTCCCTTACTTTGAATAAACCATATCAAATAAATTAGTGAGGCAAACTAACTGTAAGTGGGTAAGGGAAAAAGAAGAGAGGCAGCTGAGCATAGTCATGAACACTTTTAGTTGTGCATGCTTCACTCAGCAGAGGGGGAAAAAGGTTATTTCCTGGATATTATTTGACTGACTGCAGAGAGTGAAGAATATACTAAAGGTTACTTGGAAGGGTTTTACTGGAAAAAATGCCAACTTTCAGCAGAGAAAATAATGCAAATATAATAAACAAATGAACTGAATAAGGCCAGTTACCTAAATCAACAAGTGTGAGCATGTTTGTGCATTTATGGGAAATAAACTCCTGGACACAATGTTTCTCAACTTGCCACATTATTGAAGAGAACAATCTGGAAAAGCAGAAAACTCTTACACATTATCCATATTCTCTTCATTTTCCAGATTATCAGAAAAGCAGAAGTCAAAGGAATTTTGATCTAATTAATTTAAAGTGGTTTAGATATTCAATTAAGATTGATGCCTGAAAGGAAATGGGAGGCTCAAAAGGAAACTGTCATTGGATAACACCTACTGAACTTTTCAGCTGGTTAACACTACATCAGCTATATTTTTTTCTTATCTATTTTACTGCCTGAGTTGTTATTAAGCTGACTGCAATTAGATTCAGCAGGTAATCAGTACAAATCAGCTGTATTGTGTAACAAACCACTAGAGCAGAAACAGTTGTTGTAGCTGAATCTTTCCTCTTTGAAAGAAGAAAAATTAACAAGTCGCCCTCCTTACAACCATCTCTGACTTTGCCAATATGAACAAAACCTACAATTGTCTAAAAACTCTACAGAAAAACTTTTACCTCATTTCTGGGGGCAGAAAAGTTTCTTCAGCTAGCAAAAGTTTCAGTACTTTTACATTTTGTAACTGCTTTAATTTACAGTCTGTGTGAATTCAATCTTTAATAAATATTTTGCCCCAGTAAACTCTAATGTGCTTTTCCCTGCCTCAGCACCAGATATGCAACCTCTGTTGCCTACTTGGTCAGTCTGACTTCCATATGTAACCACTCCCCTGCTGCCCCAGGCTACTCTTTCCATTCACTGAGGTTCT
>VZTR01018498.1:710590-742432 GCA_013400775.1 Chaetops frenatus | reverse complement strand
ATGTGTCCCAAAAAAAAAAAAAAAAAAAAAAAAAAAAAAAAAAGAAGATTCAAAGCTACTAGTCAGAGGTGGAAAAGTACCACTTGCCTCAATGGATGGTTTGCATCTAAGCCCCTATTCTGCTGCCCTCTGTGCTCTGTTCTGCAGATCTGTTCCACTTTGAAAGGATTGGCAAAAAGAAAATACCTTCCTTGTGCTACTTGTTTTCTGAAGCACACTATAAGCAAGATGGCTATCAGCAGTTAGGGAGGATTTGTGCCTCTCAACACGACACTCACTTGTGCTCTGACTTCACTGTGCATTCTTGTGCTCAGAGCCGGGCTCCTGATGCTAATCATAAAATAAAATGTCTTAAAATATTCAGAGAACAAGGAGTTTGGCACCGCTACTGGAGCACAGCCAGAAGGTTTTGCTTAGGTTTGCATTTACACTTCCAAGCAGGCTGACACCTCTGACTTCCAGTCTTCACCAATAAAAAGAGCAACTCTGACCTCCCTGAGAGCACAGCACTATCATTTAGCTGCCTGCAACCATAAGAGCCCTTTTCAAAATGGCATGAGTTTAAAACACTTTTTTAAAAGGTATATTTATGAAAAATCACGTACAAATAATATTTAAAATACACGTATATCAAAATTCTTCTTGAATCAAGGCTATGCTGCAGAATGGATTTATTAGTTTTCAAAAGCCAGTTGACTTTTAAATCAGGATAAACAACTCTGGAAAGCATTCAGTGATAAGGACATATCACAGGACCAACACCTTGCTGATTCCCATTTCACAGAATTCCACTAATTAAATCAGCAATTTAATCCATCCAATTTGCTAAACTTATCTGCTATATTTGAAGGCTGTCCTTTGATTCAGGTCTACATTACAGATCTCCTGGCAACGTCGTAGTCACACTTTATATTCTATAGCTACAGAAATCTTAGTCTGCAAATTTATGCTGGTTTACCAGGAAGGTCACTGTGGTCAGCAGGCTGGATCTCTGAGGACAGAAGGTCAAATTGTTAGAACTGAGACAGATTTACTCTGAGTGCCAGATACCAAAACGGTCATTTTTAAAGTGCAGTAATAAAAAACAGGTTTGGTGGCAATGCACAAGTTGTTTTATTCCCTTAGCAAACCCTGAAAATTCTTTCTCAAACACTATTTTTCTCTTGGTTTTTATACCAAGAGTACGTCTGTAAAACAAAACAGAACTCAAATGATCACAAATGTAAAGGAAGAACTTGGCAGGAGAAGTTTTATATGCTATCAGCAAATGCTTGAAAGGAACAGCAGTACTAACATCAGGAGTCTTTGATCCAGACTCCATGGATATGCATATGAGGAAAGTTTTCTCATAAACTTCAAGGGACTTTGGGTACAATTGCATAAAACACAAAATCACATTTAATAGTCAAATCTAGGAAAGGCAATCCATAATCTTTCAGAGGACTCAAGAGGTAACACGAAGCTTGGAACCTACAACTTTTAGGTCTGGTATTATTCAGCTGAAGAAGTAGTTGAAAGATTTCAGCAAATTTTAAATTTTGCTTTGGTACTGAGATCCAGTAAATACTAACTGAAAGAAGAGCTAGTGTTTCCCTTCCTTATACCATTTATTTCATGGTAGAAAAAGCAAAATCATTCCAAACAAGGATGGGATTTTTGCTACAATTAGGGTTGAAACAAGAACCCACTGTATGAGAGTTATCAAAATTTTTTCACATTAACAGTCAAAATGTCAAAAGTTCTCATGACCCAATGATCTGACTTTTAATAGACCAGCTCAGAAGTTTTTTTCTGAGTTTGAACTATTAAAGTAAATAAGTACATCTAAAATTTATGAATCAGAATAAGTTTTAAATGGAAAACTATTCATTTTCATAGGTTCTGCTTATGGAAAATTTTATGTGGCATACTTAGACTGTTTCAAAACTCCTTGGGGAAAAAAAATAGCATTATCTCACAATTCCCATTATACATATTTAAAGAAAAATCCTAAAAATTGCATTACCAAAATGGTTACTCATGGAATCTTTTTATTTTTCCAGATAAAACAAAACTGTGAATGAAAACTTTCTAAGGGTCACTTTAATAGGCTAGAGAAGGCAAAAACATCAATATGCACAAACTGTACCGGTTTAACTATGTTAAACATTTAACATAGGAGGTGACCTTATACAATTTAATTAAATCAAGATGAAATTCAGTCCAAGAGAACTGTTTAAGCTGAGCTGGCCTTAGCAAGTAAGTTGTTTGGTTTTAAGAGGATTAGTGTTTTAGTCCCTAAAATCATCTGGTTGTCTGACTAAATATATGATGATATGCCAGTAAATAACTAAAGAGAACTAACTTTAGCTGGGCTGATAACCTAAATGATTAAGTGGGGCTTTATACATTAATATTATTTTCTTCCAGATGCAGCTGGGGCTCAGGTTTCCAAGGCATTTTACGAAGCACCCTGGGAATGGCAATCTTTCCTTCTTCTTTGATTTATAGCATGGAGATGTTTGCTAATGAGAAAAATGATCAAAGATCTGGAGGACTGAACTCTATCAATCCTTTCGGAAGGAAAGCATGAAAATCCTTAATTATGCCACAGGCTCACACACTAAAAGGATTGCAGATGATTCTAATTAATATGGACCATTCAGACTTTGTAACTGGCACGCACTGAAAAACACTCCCTACTTTCTAGGTCAGATATACAGACACTTGAAGCAACTGCCAAGTATCGGTCCCTAAGGGGTCTGCTTCTGTTTATAGGCTAAAAAAAAACCCCAAAAACTGGCAGGGAGAGGCTTTAGATATCTAGGGCCAAATACCCATTGAACATAAAGGAGAAGGATTGTGTTTCTTCTTGTGCAGGGAGAAAAGGAGGGAAAACAATGTAAATCTGCCATCCTCCAGCCTTGCATCCTAATCTGTGCAGGGCAAGCCACGATGTGCAAACGGCTCAACACAGCCACCCACTACTATCCTGTAAAAAGGCTGATGTTGGGAAGTGTGAGAGATTGCAGCATCACTTTAAAAAGCAGCAGAGTTCCTAGGCCAAAGACAGCAGAGACAGCCAGGGTTCCCCCAGGCAAGGGGCGGAGGCTGACACTGTCACTGCTTCACAGAAGCCATCACCATTCAGGTCAAGAAGGCTCAAGGCACAATTTGCCCTCTAAGTCTGCTGGAAACTGTAAAATGAAATGTGTGCCAAGCAAGCCTGATGATGGAGTCTTGGTAAATTAAATGGAAAAACGTATAACAGCTGGGTGTTATAAATTTCTGTCCTACCATGTAATGGTGCACATCCCATACCAAGCCCAAAGCCACCAAAACAGAGTGGCAACCCAGCATCCCAGAGGGTATCCTGTTTATGTCTAGCCAACAAGCAGAAAACTTGGCTCTGCACTGTGAAAGACTACACAACAGTCCCTAGGGTTACAGTGCTTCTTTGGCTGAATAAAACACCATGCAAGCAAAGTTTGCCATGAAGTAGTTATTTTCCCTTAGAGTCTTTACATTGTCCTGTGCTTCCCTTTGGCTTAGTCCATTTATAAAATAAGTATGCCACTAAAGCTGTCTTTTAGAAAGCATTTTGTACATATAAATTGATCTTACAAAAAAGCACCATGAAGAAAATAATCCTCTAATAATAACTGTTACAGCTTCTACTCCTGAGGCAATACATCACAGGCCCACTTGTCCTGGCACAAGTGAAGAAGGATCCCTGTCATTTCTGAATGCGGTATCACAATGAAATGCTGGTAATGCAGAGCTGAATAGCAGTGATGAAACAGCATCATTGCACAGAACCTGTCAAATGCATTTACTTAATGATAAAGTAGCTAAGCCCGAGGCAATACGGTTCTGTTGGCAGTGGTTTTAGCAGATCTTACAGAAACATGGTTTTGCTAATGTCTGTGAGAGGTGTTTTCTGCAGCTAAAGAGAAGACAGGAAATATGCTGTACGGACTGTTAAAGGTCATCTACTACAATAATCCAATCTTCCTGTACAAATGAAATAGAGACCAGAATCTACCTTCTTTTGCCTTCTTTATCTGTCCAATTAAACAGCAAATTAGACACTTAAAAGGGAGAATGGCATTCTGATACCCTTTCTTCAGCTTGCTGTTGATGTGTTATATTACTGTTCTACGTAAGAAGCTGTTTGAAAAGAAAAGCTGAGTTGCCAAGTCTGATTTTTCAGGTAAAAAGCACAGAACCCAAGCACTTTGAAGACATGTAGATGTACTCATGAGAGATCATCAACCAAAAGGTATCTTTCTGATTTTAAATATTATGTAGTAAGAACACCCTTATTTTCTGTTTTTTGACTGACAGGGGGCAAGATTAAATAAAAAACTGTAAAATAATGACATGCTTTGACTCATTTGGTGCCCACATGCTCCGTAGCTATCTCCTTCCTTTTGACTGTGAATCTGCAAAGCATGAAAGTTTTTGTTTGACAGTCAGACATGAAGTAACGTGGGATTAAGACTGGTGTGTGTGTTTAGATGCTGTGTAATAAATCAGAACACCTATTATTTATACAAAAATGAGTAAACAATATACTGCAGAGAAAAAAAGGACTGAAATTATATCTGTTTCTCCCTGCACCGAGCCAATACAAACTGGGGGTGAACATCAGCACAGTGAAAGAAAACATATCCTAGTGTTTTTATTTTTAAAACGAAATGGCTCAAAGTGGCCATGGTAGATGGAAGCAACACAGGATCACATCTGATGAAAACATACACAAATGCAGACTAATACTGTCAGCAAACTTCAAAACAGAATGAGAGGGAAGAAAACACACTCTCAGCTCTCTATCAGTAAGGACATCCAACCTAACGTGACAGCTGCTGCTATATTCTCTGGAATACAACTGGGAACATTCAGAGGTCACAGTAACTGCAAGATGAACTGATATAGTGGACAAAAAAATCATGCCACGAGCCAAAGCCAAAGGCAATACGGCTCCTCAGAGAAAAGTGTTCCAGCGTTGCAGACAGCTATTCTATTTCTAGGATCACTCATTTGATGTATTTTATGCAGAATTAAAAAACTAGTGATGATGAGACAATCAGGATTCCAGAGTGATCTAACTTCTCCAGCATATTACTGCTACAAAATCTCTTTGAGAAATCCAGTTTCCCTTGATTTTTTGTTTTCTTTGCTACCTAATGCAGTGCTCAAACCCACTCTCACAGGAACTTGCATTAAATATTTAGAGCTTCATCCAAAGAAGGACTAACCCTGCTTTACTGCAAGTACACTTCATACACTGAAGGAAGTTAATCAATTTCAGTGCGCAAAACCTTCTCAAAACCTGTGATATTCAAAGGAAAAACAACATAAATCAGGTAGAAACCATTTAAACTAAGTATTACACAGTGCCCTAATCCAAATAAGAACAATAATTACAGAATGAGTAGCTGTAGCCAGACAAATCCACAGCACAGTCCAATGGGCTATGAGAGAAATAGTACAAAATAATCCAGCTTACATTATTTTACAGCAGATAAAGCCCCATTTTGAAAAAATCATCCTCTGAAACAATCCACCAGAAGATGAATGTCTCTGTCTTTATGGAAGCTCACAAAATAATCAGCTATCTAAACTTATGCACAGCAAAATACACAAGTTAGAAAGCAAAAGAGCACAGATAAAATTCTTGCAGCAAGAAGGGCAAGCATTAACCTTTACTCATCCAAGACAGCTGAGCCTGGTGCAGTTCACTGAGCAGATGGAAGGTAGGAAACTTTACACCCAGCCTAATGGGATTCTCATGTTCCCCAATGCACAGCGGGAAGTGCAGCACACATGGGACTTCACACACACACAGTCCACAGTAAGTGAGATGCCACTTTGCAAACCTACTACTGTGGGATAGTGAAGCTAGCTGAGAACATGTAGGATGTCCCCAGCTAGGAACATATGGGAGCAGTGAAGGATTCTGGGCAAAATGGGCCACACAGATAAGCCCCACCTTGGTCCCCAAACAGAACTCCTCCCATCATGCCACACGCCAGGGTGAACACAGTTATTACCCCCGTGGGTAATGCAGGCATATACACCAATGCAGGCTGGTGTGAGCACTGAAAGCTACCCAGCCACAGCAGCACCTCCTCCCAGCACAGATGTATTTCTGCTACCTTATCTTGGGCTGACATGCAAAGTGCAGATGGACCCCAGCTGAGCCAGGATACAAGGCCTTTCCAGGGAGCTGCTCAGCCCACAAAACCTTATACTGCACTGCCTGGCTCTGAGGCACTGAAGACAACACAAACCCAGAGTTCATGGCTATGAGTGCTGCAGAGATGAGATTTACAAATGCCGAAGGTATGCTGAGTAGCAGAACATGCCTCTCCATGGGCACGTTTCATGGTGGCTCTGTTATATTAGTTAGCATCCTCTCTAGCACACTAGGATAGCAAAAGTTCAGAGTATCCACCAGGGTGATGCATTCAGTTATCACAAAGCAGCTTTATGTTAACAAAGGCAAATTTGTGTTTCCAACTATGCTACAGCACAGGAGCTCTCAGCAAATGCCTTTACCTCAGCCCTTTTCCTCACATGCATTCATATCTACATTGCAGTTGTGCATGTCTGTGCATGTATAAGCTGACCAGCAGCAAGAAGACACTGGGAATCATCAAAATGCTTACAAAGTACTAAACAAACCAAAACACTTATCCTGAAAGAGCCAAGCAATACTCTTTTCCAAGGAGAATCTCCATACAATCCCGCAACACTGTGTTATGGAAAATGAGTCATGTCTGAATACATCACATAAGAAAGCTCTGTGAAGCAATGACCCGTCTATTCAGAGATGGGTATCTGCCCAGGCTATGTAATTTTCCCATCCTATCTGTGTATCACAAGCAACACAGGCATCAAAAAAAGTGAAGTGGGATGTGCAAAGCAATGTGGAGACAAGTAAGTTGCTCTCTGAGCTCAAACAACTGAGCTCCAGTGAATTGTTCAGTGTAACCTGGTAAGTAAGAGCAGCACCAGAATCAAAGCATAACACATCTCTGCCTACCCAGAAATTACGCCCANAAAAAAAAAAAAAGTCTCCCCTGTCCAACTGAAAGCATTCAGTCAGCGGTTTCTAGAACCATTATCCATCTCACATCTGCATATTCTTACAGTTGCTTTCACGGCTCAGAGGGAAGCTGGAATGCTGCTGAAACCTAATGTTTTCCCCAGTGGAAAGGCTGTGACAAATAGCAAAATGGAACTAAAGATTAATCAGCAAAAAAACCCCATAGAAACCTGGGGTGCAGAAGATAGAAACAGTTCCACAATTCAGTGCTATTACCAAGTCCACCCCATCTCTTCTCCTAATACACTGAATGGCATCAGAGAAAAGACAGTGCTGCTCTGGCTATTGTGCTGCAGATAATGGACAATGGCCCTGAAGGACAGCAGCACTGCTAGCCTATAGGTCGCATGGCAGAAGTGACTACTGTGACTATGCAGCTTTTCTTCCTGTGCAACAAAAGGGCTGTACAACTTTTATGAATGAATTATTGTTTGACCTATTATCTGCCTGTTTGCCAGGCACATTATCCTGAATTAGCAACAGCCAGTGATAGAAGATCCCACGGAGCCTTTAAGTAAATTGTTTTAGCAATGAATTTGTCTCACTATTGATTCTTTTTCTGTTTTATATTTCTCCAGCTTCAATACCAAACACGCTGCTTTCACCTTTCCTGATGGAGGAGCCTGTTTGCTCTTATATAACTATTACACCTGGTGAGCAAGCTATCAGTCAGTTTTCATCTTGTAAAGTAAGACTGAGTGAAGTCTATGGTTCCAGGACTACAACTGCTCAAACTCGCCAGTTTATCAATTTTCTTTCCTGAAGACCAGATGTCATAAACCTGTGTTTCTGGCTGAACTACATTCACTGTTAGATAAGAAATCACAGATGCTTGCTGATCAAACCATATCTCAAATATACTTGGTGATATTGGGACCAAAAGATTAAGTCTGACAGCTACCAGAAGTACCAACAAGCCAAAGAAGTATGAACACAACCTAGTTCTGTACCAGAATCCATTCCCTCTTATGGGAAAATATGAAGATCTCCTGCATTCTTCAAAGCTTTCAACAGAGCCTCTCTCCTGTAACAAGCCAAAATTTGTGACTTCACAGCTTTTTCTTTTTTTTTTTTTTAATTTCCATCATCTTCCTCTGGGGAACACTTCAGCAATGAGTAATCAGACTTCCAGCAGGATTTCTGCCAGGCTGTGTGAGCTCCTCATTCTGCAGCAGCGTTAGCAGCAGCAACAACAGACAAGCTGTGATCGCTGAGATTGGGGTATTAGCAGCTTCGAAACTAATCTGCTCTCCTCTAAAGCCTGAGCTCAGCCTAGTACAGAAAACTCATAGCAGAGCAAGGAAAAGGGGAAGATCTAACAAGCAGAAATGCCCTCTCTATCACAGAGTGAAATGGAAAGTACTTTTCAATTAAGCAGGATAACCTTTTTCATACAGATAAACAGGCAATAATATATGCAGTAGTCACAGTAAGTTAGATGCATGATTTGGGCACCTCTGAGAGAAAAACAGCTGAGGTAGTTTCATCCTGTTTACCCACTGTGATGACAGGTCTACCAACACCTTCCTTACCAAGTCTGACCACTCTATCACACATGCAGGCTTGAGTGCACCTGTTCATACGAACACTGAGCACATCTACCTACACCCAGCGACACTAATTTGACTAACTGCCTCTCGATACTGTCCACTGGTTACAGACATTCCCCAGGGCTTGGACCAGACATTATCTTTTTTCCATTACCACAAACCAATTGCTCCAGGCAAACGTCTGCAAGCAGCCTTCCTGGCACACAGCACAGCCCTTTCAATACCTGAGAACACGCCAAGCAAACTGGTAGACTACAAGCAAGGTCTTAGGATTCCCACTTAATTCCTAGTATGGCTACCAGAAGCCAGAAAATGGATCCAAATGAAAGCCCACAATGCAGAATGTCATGGGCTCAGAAGAAGGGGACAAACTCCATTCTCCTCTGAAACAACAGGTTGTCATGTGCTTTCATTGCTCTTTGCTGGCAGAGAGCCAAAGTGCCAGCGTGGGTCACAGCCAAATAAATTCTTCCAAGAGCCTTTTACCTTAATGGTAAAAAAGTTTCATCATTGAGGTTCTGAGAAAAAGCAGGAATTTAGAAGTCTCCACCCAGCCTTGTCAGTGCTTTACACAGGATTGTAGTAAATAGCTGCATCCTGAAAAGCAGGCTATACTTTGCTAAAAAACGATTTTTGTTCTATTCAAAGTACTTTGACTTGCTGAAATCTACTGCATTTACTTATCAAGGCAGAAGTACACTATTTTCTGTGTTTTAAACTGCTACCTCTTACAGGTTAGGGCTTTTCACTTAACAACCTCCATTTCTCCTAGAGCGTAGACCAGGGAGCAGGGCTGAGCTGATTTAACAGCAGCTGTGCAGCATCCACGTCACCAGGGACAGTGTCTGCATCTGGCTGAAGGGGAAACAACATATCTTCTGCTTATGGAAGTGTGATTTTTCTAAGCAGAAAGCTGGCGTGGCATGAAATCTGGTGACCTGATGCTTTGTCACATTAGAGTCCAAGCCTGGAGAAGTGTGATGTCTACTGAGCACTGTTAACTACAGAAAGCAATCACTGTGCTTTCAAGCCATTAGCAGAGTTTTGGCTCACAGACTTGGATGAGCTGGCAGCTCAGCTCTATGTTGAATTAGTGTGATACAAAAAGAGCTATTAGGATCCATCTTTTACATTTCTCAAAATATAAAGTATAGCTGCTTGCACCTCTTCTTTCTTGAACATGCCCTTCTTTACCAGCAACACCCTCACATTCTCCTTTTCTATGCAAGAGAAGGAATTATTTTGGGATTGCCACTTCCTTTTTTATTTCCCCCATGGCAACAAAAATAAGATTACTCGTTTCCATCCCTCACACACATTCCACCTTCCAACAAGAACAGAGATGCTTCTCTTCCATTCTACATGAAACTCTCCAATATCCAGAGTTTCCAAGGCAGAATTGCCAGTGGGTTGTTTCAGCCTGTCCCTGTCCAAGCTGTTCTCTGCCACTGTCAAGTGGGATGAGCAGTCACAGGAACCTGAGGCAACCTGGCGTTACATGAGGAGGAATTGCAAGGGGATTGGTTATGTGAACAAAGATAGCTCTACACGAGTAACAGGTTCTATCCCGGTCATATCTCCCTCTTTTTAGTGTATTTCCAAACAGCATGAGAGCTTTCTGTAGGCCATTTTGGAAGTGTAAATTCAGCTCTTGCTTTCACTATAAGGTTTGGAGCTCTGAGCTTAAGATCCATTTGCTGCAGGCATTTATTTACCTCACATCTGAGATCAGTTTTACTGGATGGTAACACACAGTGGACAATGCAGAAACAAAAGTGCACATTTAATACAGCACATTCTTATTTATAGCAGAAAAAGGAAAAACGGGGAAGTAAGAACAAAGTGAAAAAACCTCACACTTATTCAAGTCTATTAACTCTGTGTCTTACCTTCCTATGGGTCCCAGATCCCCCGAGTCCTGGCTGCCTGCGTCACTGGGTGTGCTCACTGATTTCGAAGAGGGAGACATAGGGGTTGGGACTAAATAATGAAAATAACAGGTATCCCATGTTAACACATGCAGCGACTGCACTGATGAAGAGCAGTGTCAGACAAATCAAAACCAATGGACCAAAATGATAGTGGATGAATGAGTAGGAGAGTTTGAAATGGTGAAAGCAAATAAGGAAGGAAAGAAAAAGAAAAGGAAGAGAGTCAAGTGAATTTTAAGTCTTCTGGAAGTGTTAAAACTGACATGTATTTAGACAGGACTGAAAGCCCAATGGGAATCTACAGCTAATCAATGGAGAGGATACCTGTGGAAATAAAATAGCACTTTTTTTCTTGAGTCTGATTTGAAGTAGGCTTGCAAAAGATTTTAAAGCTATGAAGAAATATCAGGGGCTTGTCTTGTCAAAAAACTACGTGAACTCTTCTAGGGAAGTCAAGTAGGCAACAGAACAAGCATACTTTTCAAATTCTGAATTTAAATCAAAAGCCAGTGTCCATTAGATATGCTCTAAGGTTGCAGCGTGAAAATGACATCAAAAATAAAAGCTAAGTAAGGAAATCTAGCTGAGTTAAAATCATTTCCCAAAGATGCTGAGAATACGCATTAGTTCGCTTGGTGATTGTGTTTTCTTAAGTAATGTAGGTCATAGAAAATTTCCATTTCGGGTGGGACATGATTTCAACACTCAAGGAAAAGTTTCCCTTGGTTTAGAAACTATTTGCCCAAGCTCTTGAAACGATTTTCTCTTTAGCTTGCCAGGGCTTTTGAAGCATATTTCATGCAAAGGCAGTTTTGTTTCCTGAAACAGGAAAGGAAATTCATAGCTCAAGGTCAGCCCGAGTTAAAGCTCTTCAGCAAAATAATAAACTAAAGAGTAAAAATATCCTGATTTCTTTTAAAATGGTTTCGCAAAAATATTAAAAATTAAGAGATGGCTCCAGTCAAGACTTAATGCAAGTTTTCTTCAAAGCAGCCACATTGAATAAAACACAAAAAGAGGGTTTAACACAAAAGCAAAGTTTCCATGTGATTTAAATCATGTGCATTTCCTTTTATAGATTTAACAGAGTAAAACTTTAAAATACTTTGTTATGCTTTACAATGCATAATGACAGACCTGTCAAGAGATTCAGATTTTCCATGTGGTCAAACATTTAATGCAGATTCTCCCTAGAAACTGTCACAGAAATGACTGCAGCATGAAAAGTGAATTTATCTTCATGACAGCCCTTTGGCAGGTTACAGGTATGTCTGGTTGTTTACATATTCCATATTCACTGGGAGACCTGGCATCATGTGAAGGTGGAATTAAAGCCTCTTTTGCATATTAATTGTGAGTGTATGTAAAGGGAACAAAAAAGAACAAAATACTATTTTTAACTAAAAGGAATCATCTTACATGTGAATTTACATGTTCTTTTGACAGCATCAAACACAAAAAAAGTTAACTAAGATAAAAACTGATAATTTGCAACATGAATATATGTGTTTGGTTATTAAAACGATAAGGACATATATAGTCATTCTTATATAAAAATGAGTATTTAAAATGGTATACATTAAAAATATATCCGATTTTATCTTGAACCTTATTTTTGTATCATGATATAATTTTAAAAACATCTTTTATTATACATAAAAATAAACTAACCATTACTTGTCAGACAATTCTTCTCAGAAGTGGTGTCTAAAAGCTTCAATCACTCTACCATAACTTATAAAAATAGTAACTTTTCTCAATCAATGTTGGTTGATGCAAGTAATTAATTCAAATTCCAATTCAGAATGTCACTACCTACTTCCATATGCACCCAGGCATCTGTGTAAGGCACTTTCCTAAACCAAAACTTCAATATTTTGGCAAATTTGAAGTTTTTCCTATATATTACTGCAAGAGTATCTAGGGATAAATTCCTAGATTCAGTCCCAATGAACTTAATGAAAAGGCTTGATAGCTCTAGAGAGGCCAAGATTTCAGCTAAAACAGCAAGAGTGATCCCAAATTTGAGGGAGAGGGAAGGGGAAGGGGGAGGAGGAGGGGAAGGGGATGGGAATTTCTCACTTTAGGACCATTCAACAAATGAGGCAGATCTTAATCAAGGAAACTCAGATACTGTATGTATTTTTAAACTTAAGACTTCAGGTTCTAGAACTGAAACATCAAAACCAAAAAAGAGGTCAAGCACATGAAACCAGAGCAAAACTCTACAATAGTGTCTGTTGATAAGTGCTTTTCCATTTGTGATTTGAGTATTTTTTTTCCTTCTCCAGTTTTGCTTGACTTTAAAAGAAGCTCAGTGGGAGTTCCCACATGACTAGGCTCCTCCTTCCTTACAAATGCTTAATTTGAATTTTTGAAACAAAACTTGGGGCTAATGAAGTACAGCACTTATATTTTTGGGTGAGAAGATAAAACAGGCCATCAGAAAAGAAATCACTGCTGGTATGCAAAACCGACCTGCGTTATGTTAATAAAAAATTCTTGGAGAAATGAAAGAGATGCTTTTGGCAATGACAAGTACTCAAAATGCCATGAGCTTGTATATGTGAATGGTATGGCAGGCATTCAAACAGAAGAGTTCACTTCACAAATACAGCCAAAAATCAAAAAAGCCGAGCATGCTTTAGTAGAAAGGAAGCATTAGCTGTGGCAGAGCTGAATGCTTTACAGTGTGCTTCTCTTAAATACCTAGAGGTGGTTCTGGGGATATACCAATGCTCTGTAACAAAGCTTCTGTCTCTCTTCTTTTACGGTCTAGGTCAGAATCTTCCTGAGCTGGCTCCTTCTTCTGCTGGAGATCAGCCTGAGTTAAACCAGAAGAAAACAGAAAAAATTATTTCATATATAATAAGCTCCAGCAATTATTTCACATATAATCAGCTCCAGCAGCTATATGTGTGGAAATATTTTTCTGCACTACTGCTTAGGTACAATTTGAAATTCATTTTGATGCTTTTAAGTAATTTATAACCTAGATAATTTATACTGTATATATCAGTAACAGTATTTTTCCCTAAATGGATGGTAAAACTGGTCTTTGCAAGGATATTCACAAGAATTTTTACAGGACAATGATGGAGATTTTCTACCTCTCACTCATTAGGTGCAACTTATTCAATTAACACAAAGGCTGAACATAGAATAATAGGTATCATTACCGTGAATAAAACTGGCCCTTTTCTACTTACTCCAGCATCAAGAATAAAATTTCATTGCAATTCAGCAATGTAGCTTAAGGTCCAACATTTGGTCCCAAGCACTTGTTGGGAAAAGAAATACTTCCTCATTAACTTCAACATCCAAGAGGCACAAAGGAAAGAAGTGACATCTCTAAACTAGGACTTTGGGAGCCCTTGGCCCACTAAAAGTCCACAAGATCCTTCCCTCTCTGCTTAGTGATCTCTACCTCCTTGGAGCTTTCACACATTAGCCTGCTCCCACTCTGCTCTATGGGCATCTAAAAACAGTAGGAGCACCTGCATTAGCCAGCATCTCACAAAGATGTCGTCCTTTCTGCTGAAACGAGAGTGTTGGGCAAAGAGGACGTGTACAGTTCCTTAGGCTGGTGTTGATTTTGGTGCAGGCACAAACAGAAAACCTGGAAATTCAGAAGCATCCCCATGTTCTCCAATTCAGACACAGCCAGGAAACATTGATTTTAAAGTCACAGCCCAGGCATATTCCTGTGCTCAGCTCTTCCCATGAACTATCTCACAGTATGCAGGGTTGCAGCCAGCTCTCCTGCACCAGAGTGAATGGCCAGACACCTTTGTGAGTGTCAGCCTTCTCTCCTAGACCCATCCAGCACCACAGTGCAGCCCATTTACACAATTATGCACTGTAGCAGTATCTGCAGACATGGCTCTTGGGGCCAATGGAAAGTTTCACCCACCAACAGACCTCCATGAGGCATAAGGTCAGAGTCAGGGGACAAAGAGAAAGGATCTAAGAGGTCCTGTGAGCCATTAGCTTGGACCCCTTCCCTCCAGTTCTTTAGTAATTAACACTGAAAGCGTTGCCATTTAAAGGTCTGCTTACGAAGGACTTCTCCAGTGACTCCAGGAGCCTCACTGGGGCGTGTGCTGTAACTGCACAGATGTGGCTCAAATGAGGAAAGATTAAAAAGACAGCCAAAACTGGAACACTGATTTCTTGGATCACATCACATTTCCACAGTAATTCCATGAAATTCATGTACAATATTAAAGTGTCAATTTAAAAGGAAACCAGTTATTAGTAAAGGATAACAGGTGCTTTAAACTATAGTAAGTGTTGACATTTGAAGGAAAGGAAGCATAATCACTTAATGCTTCTCTGACTTTGCATGAAAATGAATATCCACTCCCTGTCAATTCTCACCTCTATTCCACTAAGTGACTGAATAAAAAGAAGTACAAATCCCTTAATGAAAAACCTAATGCATATTGTCAAGGACAAATAAACTAATATGTCAATCAAACTTTAACAGAACTGAAAGATGCACCCATGCCAGAACATGAAAATGCAATTGCCATTATGTTTTACTTTACTGGAGAATAATAATTGTAAATCTGTTACCTTAGCTAGTAATCAAACTAGTCTTCGGAGTACATATTTACTTCAGAATATATATTTAGATAGTAATGGCTTGAAAAAATGTGAATTGTCTTTCTGTCTTTCCCCACTCTCCACTCCCTTTCCACTGAAGGAGAACCCAGGAAAAAGCATTGTGGCAAATCAATTTTTCTTTCTCCATACACATGCACATCATGTTGTCTAAACTGTTGTCATTTGACAGTGCCATGATTTTAAAAGCAATTCCCTTACCCCAGCATTCTTGACTGAAAATAAGCTTTTTGATTTTAAGGTTAGTCTGACGTGGGTTTGAGTATTTCATTCCACATGACAGATACCTTGGGGCATATAACACTGAGATGTCAAAACCTCAGCAAGCCCCTTGTGCAAGCATGAGCTATCTAAAAGGTGGTTTTGCAAATTTACCTCTTTTTTCTTCCTTTCTTCCTCCTTCCGTTTCTTTTCTTCTCTTATCTGAGCCAAACGTTGTTTTTTGCGCTCAAGTTCTGCTTTTAAATCACTTTTGTCTGACATTTTGACTCTGCTGGAAACAAAAATATGAAAATCAAGGTGAAAATTGAATTATTTCCCTATTTGCTGAAAAAAAAAAAAGATAGTTAATGATATCAAAAGTAGGGCTTCTAAAATTGCAACAAATCTATTTCTATGTAAACACAGCTCCTTGGACTATACTGACATTGTAGAAAGCGTAATAGTCTCTTCATAATTTTCACGTCAAGAAATTAGACCAGAATATCACCAAATGTGGAATATATTTTCAGATTACCTCTACTAGAAAACTGCCTTTGTGAAGCAAACCTATTGCTGTTCAAAATAACACTTTAATGCTTTCAAAGTGAAGCTAAAGTCTTTTGATTTTCATGATCTTCAGCAGCTCATCCAGACTGTAGAACTCAGATCCACAAATAGATTTCAAGTACCAAAATCAGAGCTGCCCCAAACAGCCCCATACTTCTTAGACAAGTAATAATTTTACTTGCAAAAAAGGGAATCAGGAGAACTTTTGCCCCTGCAGGTGCCTTGCGCAGCTGCCAGGCATGATCCCCCATTCCACCATCACAGTCCCACACAGACTATCAGCTCAGCCTCAGTATCCTTCACACATTCACCCCTCCAGCAAGCACTCTCACCAAGCTACGAGCTGTCCCGCCCAGGAATCTCCTCCTCCCTTCCCAGGGAAAGCTGGGCCATTCCCCCAAGAAGCTGCAGACAAGGCACAAAACCAGGCAACCCAGCAAATCTGTTTCCTCTAATGAAGCACCACATTGCTTTGCCAACAGTCTTGTGTTCAGACCATCTTTCCAAGAAGCAGGAGACATGCCTAACACTCCTGATTTGATGCCAACCACATAAACTTGGCCAAAACATCTCTTCTGAGATTCTGAAAGACCTCTTCCACCATTTAAATCCATTTTTCTTTAGGGTAGTGATGTGAAGCCACAAATACTCTTTGTCTTTTAAATATCTGTCAGCCTATGCTGATAAATGTGAGCCTTGAAAATGAAGGGTAGGGAAATAAAAACTCATACTATATAGATATAGAGCTAGATCTTTAAAGAAGATATTACACCGATCTTTTTCTATAGTATAAAAACACCACTAGTGTTGCACAAATCTATAACTTAAGTCACAGATTATTTATTGATTTTTTTAACATCATAATCATTATGAACTGTAATCTAACTGTAGTCAATACTGATTTTCTTATTAGGACTTTGTTTCAAAGACAGTTCTGCCTAATACAGACATTCACAAAAGAAGTTAACTGTGCCTTTCTTGTTCACACATCACCGACCGTATCCTCTGCTGCAACTCAGAATCAATCAGATCAATGGCAGTGCCATGTATAGACAATGAGAGTCCATTGTTCACTTGAGGCACTGGAAATTTGAATGTCAGCTCTCTGTTAGTACAATGAGAACTCTACTCACATTACTGCCTGGCTGGGTGGATGACCAGAGAGTAAAACTATATGCTAAAAATTACACGGCACTTTCACCCATCATGAATTTCTCTGCAGTCATCAGCTTCCTCCTCAAAATGATAAAAGCATAGTTAGCCTGTGACATAGAGGACATTGCCAACAAAACATCACCTGAACATTAAGCACAATCTCCGCCCCAAATGCTTTGTTGTCTTTGCAGGCGTTTTCCTTTAAGGAAAGAACAGAATAACATTTGGAATCAGACAAGGAAACCATTTAATGAAAAGGACAGGCATAAGAGCAGCTCAAACTCCAGCTCACACTGTCACAGATTCTGCACTTCAGCAGAGCTGCCCATGCTGGCAAGGCACCCTTTCAAGGCCAGGGGACTCTGGTTCAATCCACAACTGACAGCAAATGGTATAGCTAGGAAGGAAATTCAGCTGCCAGCCAACAGGACCACTGGATACACTGGCTGCATGTGGACGACCACCATTTCTTTATTCCTCCATCACTCTCATCCTATTCACAACAGTATTGCTATCAACTGGAGAAAATCAAAACTGTCAGGAAAAAAAAACTGCATCTGGTATCAAGGGAACTAAGCAGTAGCACCTTAAACAACCTTAATTGGTGTGATCGGTTGACATCAGTGAGTTATTTTTTACATGAGAAATGCCCAGAAAAAAACCCAAGCATTTTAATGGCAGTGCAAGTAGTGTTTTGCCTACCAATCTGTTCAGGATTTCTGTGTCACTCTTAGATATGGCTGAAATCCCATTTGAAGTAATTTTCCTAATCTGTCGCACACATTTGAATTCTGATTATGAAGTTACCCCCCAGATCCCTTTGGACTAGATAAGAGTTTTTGCATCGTTTTTCTGCCATGTGGCAACAGAGAGAGAGCTCCCGTTTCTGTGCAAAAAATATGCAAATGAATTTAAAAGCTACTGACAGAAACCCTGAAGGTTTGGCATCCCTTTCAAGCTGTTTGTCAGGTATCAATGAATGGCTTTCTAAAAATTCATTCCCTTAATGTCACGGAAGCTAACTAGCTTTTCCCCTGATTTGAGCATCAATGGTTTGGCGCCTGGCCCCTTTTTTACAATGCTCCAGTCAGGGTGATCAAATCCTATTATAACTTTGCTCTATTTTTAACAAAATAGATCTTACATACAACAAAGATGATGTATTAAATTCCCTTCAAAGAATGTTGCCAGAGCTCAGTTCTGTGCTTTCATCCTGAATATATTATAGTCATGCCTAAGTCCCCCAGACAGCTTACCAACCTGCAGACTGGCTGTTTACAATTTTAGCACGAATTGAACACCAAGGGTTTGTTAACCACCTTTCTCAGATTCCAGCAAGCTGGTAGCAAGCAAGGAGGCAAATGTATTTATCACTCTGCTTGGCATTAGCCATGACGGTAACACTGTTCATTACTGGAAGCAAACTTCTAATAAATGCCATTCTGAGTGATAAAAGGCAAGCCACACCAAGAGAGACAAATGCAAACAGTAAAAGAGATTTTCTTTTAACATTCTCTGTAGTGCAGAATGACACCTCAAGGCTTATGCCCGACCTAATCTCCAGCCTGGGATAAGGCACTGGTCAGAGTGAATCACTGAGGAGCACATTTTCTACTGAAGCAATTAAATCCCCTGTGTGGGAGAAGGAACACATAGGAACAAACACACTGAACACTGAGTAAGTGAAAAAATAATTTTCATAGCAGGGCTACAGCCTGAGGCTCCCATCATCAAGGTAGATACATAATCTTACATTTTAGATCAATTTTTATTTATTTGGCCCAGTTTATTGTCATAGTTTTAAAAGGGAAGAGAGAGTCCTCCCACTCCAGAAGAGCTTACCACACATGCTTGCACAGGTTCTTGTTATCAAGACCTTGCACAGAGAGCACCCACCTGAACTCCCAATACATGGAGAAAATTCTCCTTCCTTTGAGATACTGAAGAAAGGAACTGACTCCTCATAGCATGATTTTCAATGAAATGGAGCAAGATGCCAGTTTTCCCTATGTGCATTAAACATGTTTCAGAGTCCGCTCTTAGGCTTGGAAACACAGTTAATTCCACTTACACACCAGCCCCAGCAGGATGGCAGCTACCCAGCCCCTGCACATGCAGCACTGCCTTTTGGGGACTGCTTCCTGGGATTTCACCATCTACTGCCCTAGCTCACAGCATCTCACATGCCCACAGTGTACATGCAGAGCTATCTCTACCATCAGGATAGGTAAAATCAAGAGTCTGGTTATCCTAGGATGTGATTTCACTTTTCCTAAAGCAGATGTTTAAAAACAGCTGGATTAAAAGTCACCAATTCCTCTTTAATGATGATAAAGGGCCCTGGATAATGTGCATTAAGTTCTAGAAATCTCCACTGTAAATGTCTCAGATAGGGTAAGAAGAATTCTGTCCTTAAAATGCTCCCAGCAGCTCCTTTTAGCTTGTCAGTGTATTAAACAAGATATTTGAAAGACAATTTACATTAATCTTAAAATAATAATGATGTTTGCATGAACTTCTCTGCTGTAAGAATATATGCCAAACTACTCCACTAAACTCATCCCACAGGTAGTAACAACCATTTCATTTGTGGTAGCTGTAAGAATATAAACACACAAACAACAAATTTTATCCTCAACTGGACTAAAAGCCATGCAAGTACTTTTACAGGTACAAGCCAGTTTTACTACAGCTTTATAAGCTGCAATGTCTTTATCAATGATCAATATCACAATATTTGATCAGATATTCTTTCAAAGCATTTATATGAGCACTTAGCAGAAGAAACAGCCACAGGTATCTAAAAAGGTTTACTTGAATTTCAGTACCAAGAAGTTGATGCTTGTTAAAAGTAATAAAACCAGAAGAACAGGTACAAAGAGTTACAAGATGTGTCCATAGTTTGGACTAAATATAGGAAAAAATAAGCCCAAAATGTCCAATGTATAATGAATAAATTAAAAAGACAATTACAACAGTGCACACTTTTTTAAGTAGAGAAAGTAAAAAATACATAAGATCTCCCTTCTCTTCAAGCCTATTCCTTGTATTTACTAGAACAGCATTTTGCCTGCATGCTTTTGCTAAGCTCATCTATAAAGGAACCTAAGTTTCCAAATCTGGTAGCACATTAAAAAAAGCCTACAAATTTTACTGCTTTTTTGGTGTCTGCATGATTTTTACATGCTGTTCATTCAGTATGCTGCACTAGAGTAGAAATTTTTCAAAAGGAGTAGAAATTTTTCAAAAGGAGTAGAAATTTTACCTTTCATGAGCCTTGAGGTCTTTCCTGGTTTGTGACTTCCTGTGTTGTCCTTTTCATGATTATCTCCATTGCAATTACCAAAGGGGTTCATTAAATACTGTTACATATGGCATTAGTCATCCTATATAACTAATTATAAATAATTGATTCATTAATATACTCCTCTAAAATAAATAGGCAGCATCTAGTATTTAGGGATGCTGTACATGTATTATTCACATGCCTTCACAAACAGCCAGTTACCTGAGTCCAAAACTGCAATATGTATTCGTGTGAAATGCAAAGATGTTGCACAATAAAATACATTACTCAGTGATTTTGGCTTTAAAGAATGGGTTTATAGAGTGGGAGTACTATTACTATTGAAACTCTCACATATGAAGTGTTTCATTGGAAAAAAATAATGTACTGTATTTATCTTCACTTGGTACAAATTAGCATCTTTCCTACAGTTAAGAATATTATATATTTTTACAACAGAAAAAAGACCCCATGAGATCTACCTATGATTTCTACAACTGTAAAGTATGAAACTATACAAAGCAGATAAACAGCTTTGGTCTGCAAGAAACCAGAGGGAGTTGCTACCCTAGTATAAATGCACTCTAATACATTGCATTCATTTGAAAATGGTGTTTGAAACACACTTCAAATGGGCAAGAGGGGCTAGAAGCATCTCAACAGCAATTTTTAAATAAACATGAGTGCCTCTTTTCATCATGCATCAGAATTTGCACTTGACTTCAGTCAAATAACATAAATAATTTTGCTAAATAGGCATATCAATGTTTACGAGATCACAACAATGAGCAAATATTTGCAGCTGCAAAAACCTAGCATTTGCAGTATTTAAAGGAATCTCCTGTGAGTGATGAATTCAAGAAAACACTAAGTAAAATTGGAGAGACTAAGTATTTTTTCTACATAACCTTCAGGCAAAATAGTAAGGGTTTTTACACTGCATCTGTGTATTTATCTATAAATAAAAATGGTTGTCAAGTGTTACATTTCAGGGAATGCACCATTTTTATCCTTCAGCCTCTAAATGTTTCTAGTAGATGGGCAAAGGTCTTGTACTTTATTCCGAAAAGGTTTACAAATCACAGGCATCCAGAGATTTGGTTCTGCGCTTCCTCCTGGTTGCTATGCAACAGGTCAGCACATCTCTAGACTATTTATGTTGGCAGGGTATAAGATATGTACCCACAACTGCTGAGTTACACATGCCTTACAATCTATTACCATTTAATCTTTTCCCTCTTGTTTTTTCATAATGGCCCTACTACAAAATTAACTCAGTTTCAGCAGAATTGCAGGGTCCCCACAAAGCAGCATATGAGCAGAACTCTAATACTGCCCATTCTTCCAGCACCAGGAGTAGAGGTAATAAAGCAGCACCTTCTTATTATCTCTTTCTCTCATGCCCCTCTAGTCTCTTAAACTTACCATGGTCTTTTCAATTCCAACGAATATAGTGCCATGGAAGACCCATCAAGGTTGAAGGGAAGAAGCTGCTCGCAACAGCTCCCTGGAGATGAGCAAGAAACACACAAACTTCCAGCAAGGAGCAGAATGAACTCAAGGACTACATGCTAACATGTCACTCTAGCAAAACTGCTGCACATCTTGGAACAAATATGCTCCCTTTATATTGAGTTGCACAGAACCAACGCATGTATCACCTCCAAGAAAACTGGATTTCAAATAGGCCTTTTCAAATGTCTTGGATTTTCTCTCGAACAGCATTAATGAGCACAGTTATAACTGCACAATGATCTCAGATGTGCTGGTGCAACATGGTCCTCAATGATGCAGCAGCCAATACTGATTTGAACTTCCCAGGTATCTGACTGAGGAACTGTACCCCAGTTACAAAGAACAGATGTTTTTAAAAAAGCAACTACTTGCATGCTTGACAACATTTAGATCTTGTAGAATAGAAGATTCCTAAGCATTCCTGGTCACTTCCTCCTAGATCAGCTTCTTTTACTGTTTGGCTGCAGTAACACACAGGGCTCCATATGTGGCTCTGTATTATGGCTGGTAACGGACACAGCGAAATTCCAAATTTTGTGACTCATTTCCCACACATTACCTGGTCTTTCTCATTGCACTATGTGTTATTTTCTGTGAATTTCCCAGCTTGCTCCAGTCAGCAACTGCAGGATGGACAGACCAAGAGCAGCCCTGCTGAGAAGGACTTGGGGATGCTGGTGGATGAAAGGCTGGACATGAACCAGCAATGTGCACTCACAGCCCAGAAAGCCAAACATGTCATGGGCTGCACCACAAGCAGCACGGCCAGAAGGGTGAGGGAGGGGATTCTGCCCCTCTGCTCTGCTCTGGTGAGACCCCACCTGAAATCCTGCATCCAGCTCTTGAGTCCCAGCACAGGAAGGACATGGACCTGTTGAAGTGAGTCCAGAAGAGGCCAAGTTGATTAGAGAGATGGAGTCCATCTCCTGTGAGGAAAGGCTGAGAGATTTGGATTTGTTCAGCCTGGAAAAGAGTGGGCTTTGGGGTGACCTAATTGCAGTTTTCCTGTACCTGAAAGGAGCCTACAAGAAAGAGGGAGAGAATTTTTATAACAACATGAAGTGACAGGACAAGGGGAAAGGGATTCAAACTGAAAACTAGTAGGTTCACATTGGCTATTAGGAAAAAAGCTTTTACTGTGAGGATGGTGAGGCACTGGAACAGGTTGCCCAGAGAAGCTGTGGATGCACCATTCCTGGAAGTGTTTAAATGACAGGTTGGATGGAGCTCTGAGTGAAAGGTGTCTCTATCCACTGAAGGGGGCATTGAATCAGATCATCTCAAAAGTCTCTTTCAACCTCAGCCATTCTATGATTCTGTGACCTAGCACGATAATTTAAAGACGTCTTCTGACATTAAAAGAAAACTAAATGCAAGCTATAAATTGGTAAGATTTTAGAGGTGGATAACATGAGAGAGGTGAAAACCTAAACCTCAAGCTGCAGATCACTTATCTAGAAAAATAAGAGCCTTGTATTTCATGGTTTTGATGTCAATTTCTTTTTTATGCATTTCTTATACAATGATCAGATGTCAATGGTATCTGCTGTTATCATTGATATGACCACTTCTTAGAAACCTATATAAAATATCTTGTTCATCGTAACAGTACCAAAGTGCCTCTCAGGGGTAAATTTAATGACTTACTAAAGCTTAACATCGAATTTTGCTTCAAGATGTCTGCTAGTCTCTCCTCAAATAGAACAAAGACTCATTCTCTCCATCCTGAAAATATTTCAGCCATTAAAACGTGTACTTTCATTCCATATGGGGGGTAAAACTGACCCCTCTGACTTTTCCACCCTTCTCCTGAGATAACACAAGTGGTGCATGGCCAGCAAAGTGATACTTAAAGCCATTTACCCAAACATGAAAAATGCATGCTCTAGTGTCTGCCTCTTAACCCAGTTATGACAACTGCCAGGGAGACATCAAAGAACAAGCTATGCTGCCATCACACAGTTTTTGCTGGAAGACTTACCCAGATATCACTTCTTTCCTATAACAGAATATGCTTTGCTTTGCCGCTGATGTCTGTAAGGATGTAACTAGGTTAAAAATATTACACATTGATTTCAGCCCTTAAGTCAAGAACAGCTAAAGATTTAGGAAGCAGGGAAGAGCCCTGGCTGTAAGAAATATACAGAAAGTTCTCAAAAAGTAGAACAAACACTACCATTCTCTTTGTACTTCCCAGGGCTTATCTGGCAGTACTAAAAAAGCAAGACGAGTGCTCAGAGCCTTCCTTAGCCAAACATCCCTGCTGATCGACAGAAGAGAAAAAGGTATGTCCAGATAACAAGGCAAGATGACAAGTGCAGATGTCTGACAGCATAATTTAAAGGATATCTGCAAACAATTTGAATATGAGAGAAGACTAAGAATCAAGAAATCTATGTCTTCCATTTATCTTTTCTGTGGTTAAAGCATTCCAACCAAATAGGAGAAACAAGTTTTGGGGTTTGTTTGTTTGTTTGTTTGTTTGTGGTTTGCTTTGGGGTTCGGGGGAGTGGGCTTTTTTTGTCTTGAGAAGACTGAAACCCACATTCCTAGGGTGGCTGTTGGCTAATGAGTGAGAAGGACTGGGAGAATGGAGATTGCATTCTTAACCATTGAAGCTATTTTCTATTAATTTCTTTTCTGCAAAGATTCATTGGACCAGAAGAAGCAGATGCAAGAGAGCAAACATTAATCCCTAACAGAGGCCCCTGGGTTCTAGTCTTTGTTTCAGGGTTAGTTTATATTATATGCAGTGACTGTTTAGTTTAAAACACAATGCTGTATTTAGGATCTGGAGCCAAAGCTTCCTCTTGCTTTTTGAGCGTTTGAAGCAAGGTGCTGAGGAGTCCTTTCTCCTTCTCCCACGTGCTTTGTTGCATCCAAAGAAACTTTAATACTTTAGACCTATGTCAAGCAGCTTCAGTGGGAAAGACTGGAAAGGTACCTACTGCAGAAGACACATAGCTTGCTGGTCAGAGCACTGATTAAGGCAAAAATCTCTTTAAGCAAAAGCAAAAATTACCTGAGACTCCTTTACTTTAGGTGAGTCCCATTAAAACCAGAGTCCACTAAAAGCAGGAGCAGATGCTGCCAGCTGCAGCTCAGCATGGAGCACAGTCTGGTAGATGGGCTCGAGGAATGTGAGCAGACTCACCCCAGGTTTAAGGTGTGGACATGCTCTGCACTTTAAGCACAGCCTCCTACAACAGCAAGGCTGGCTGCACATGAGCTCTCCTCTCCCATTCACACACGGATCTCCCAAATGCCCCGGCTTCCACTGAGAAGCAGCTTGCAAATGGGCTGACTGTAGAGCACAAGCAAACAAGTCCCCATCCTAAACGGTGGGGCAATCACATCCCTGGAGCACACTACAGAACTCCTCCAGCAGCAAGCCTCAGTGCATTGCCCACTACACCAGGACCTTGGCTCCAGAATTTGAGACCAAGACATTAGTTAGAGACCACCACTTCTCTTCAAATGGGGAACATGACATAGATAGTTTTGGAAAAAGTATCAACGTTTATTAGTGGCTGTCAAAATACTGGGCCACTGAAGGTCCACAAGGAAATCAGAAATGGTCCATGTCTGCTTTTCAGCCACATCAAACTGTTAAACTGGTTCCAATGGGTAGTCCTGAGGATTAAGAGCAGAACATCTTTTAAAAACTCTACAAATTATGGCAGTATCACAAGAGAGAACCAGAGAGAACCCAGAAGTAATTGGGTAATAATGAAAGTTAATCCTTTAGCAAAAGTGGACATTGTGTGATATGAGAAAGAACAGCAGTCTTACTGACATAGATAGATATAGATATATATACACACACACATATATATGCACATATACATACACATATACATATACATATATATATATATATATCCACATACACAGTACCTCAAGAAAAGGAAGACAAAAATGGCAGGCCACCAACTTTAATCACACTTACTCCTAATTCATCACTAGATTTAGTGAAATCAGAAACTTTCTGGGGAAAAAATGAAACTTAATTAAACTCTACTGAATGAACACTGAGGAGGCATGATCTCCATTTAAAGACTTCAATATTAGTATTAACTAATATTATTGATTAATTTTATTACAATTATTTTCAAAAATATGTTTGTCAATGTGGAAGTCTAGAGTTTTCTACTGCCCTGTCCCCTGAGTCATTGCTAAGTAACAGTAAAACCTGATAAGTGCTATGTACATGAAGGCTGCTGTAAAAGTTGTGGACAGCATCAGTAATAACATTGAAACATGGGGGGTTTTCCATCTTAGCCCATTATAGAGAATATAGATTACTGTAATTTTTTGAGTTCTATGCTTTAAACATATGGGAAAAATCCTAAAGCTCTTAAATTTATAATTATCAGACAAAGTACTGAATTTGCACAATGTGTTTTTAAAATATTTGCAGAGGCCCTTAGAGGCTGAGAAACTAGGCTTTCCTGCATTTTCTTGCTATTCAACTTTCTGAGAAAAAGAAAATATTGTGGGAAATAAAGGGACAGTTTTCCCACAGGCTCTTTCAGTACAAAGAGAGAATGTCATCACTGTTTTTTTTTTATTTTGTCTCCAGTACAATACCCTCCTATCCCATCAGCACAATTTTTGTTGTATTATTATTACTACTGTGGAGATAGTGAAAGGCAAGAATACAACATTCACAGGCTTTGCCAAGTGCAGCAGATTATGTACATGAATAGCTAACTGCACACTAGGGGGTATGATTTAGGTCAAATTTCTTGCTTCATTCCAAAAGGTTATAGATTTTTAAGTCATTCATTGTTTAATGCACCACACAGTTTACAGTCCTAAGTACATATAACCTGAACTATCTTTTCCCTGGTTTTTGCAGACGTAATTTGTGTTCCTAGGCAATGAAGACTGGCAGAAGTTGATAGCCTGTAACAAAGTGCTATAAGCGTGTGACAAAGCTCTATGAGCAGTTTGAGCTAAAAAGGACAAAGAATTAATTCATTTAGGGGCAAGCTAAGATCTGAAAAACATCAGAATTATGATAGCAACCACCTTCTGGTTCAGCAATTGCTCAAAATGTAACTAGAAACAAACTGATGAAACAAACAACGTAATATGACTTTGAATAGAAAGATTAACAAAAATGGCAAATCTTTTCTATTACTTACAGAGAAGATAAACATGTATTATGAAACAAGTCACATGAGTTTAGACAGTCCCTCAAGTTTGTGCTGTGAGAATCTGCGAAGAAATTGTTTTAAAAGCTCAGTGTCAGTGGAACGGTCTTTAAACCGGGACAGACAGGTTCAAATGTACTAACATTAGAAACAGCCTGGGTTGGTTTGTTTGGTTTTGGTTTTTTTTTTTTTCTGTAACCCTGTTTTATTAAATATTTTAATTTCTGGAAATATACAATAGCAATCATTTGAAATGTCTTTGCCCCAATTACCAAGTGACCTGGTAACCACTCTGATCCTAGCAGTGGTAGCCTAATGTGCAAAACACGAAACAAGGGCATGCCTTGAATAGTAAGGATTTAATATGGCTGTCTATGCCCTTTAAAAGCTAAGATCTGTGTTAATGGATACAAAGCAGAAGGGGTGAATAGTTTAAGGCAAGAGAAATCCATATTTTCCCTGCATGTGGTCTAAGACCTACAGTGATTAACTTTCAATACTAACACAGCATAGTTTCAGTACTAACATAGTATAGCTTTTTCTGTCAAATTCAGCCTGAAAATATTAGAATCAAGGAAGGCTTGATATAAAGTGATATAAATAGATAAGAAAAATATCCTCCATTATACTTACTTATATTTAATCATATTAGGCAGTTTTGTGTCTTTGCCTTACTGTAACTCGCCATTGTTTGTACACAAAACGCACTGCATCTTTCTGCTGGGCTGAAGTGAAAAAATTAATAACTGAGAAGCAGGACTTGGAATTATTTGTACCACATCACAATGGAGGGAGAAAAGAACAAGGAACTAACACAATTTCTCTGCTAGAGAGAGAAAACAAAGGGGAGGGGAAGGGAAGGCCAGCGAAGAGGGAATGTGATGTTAATACAAGTATTCAGGAAAAGAGAAAAGGGTAAACCTCAAAGAACAATAGCAAGAGAGAAAGCAAACATGAAGAAAAGATATCAAACAAAAAGTTACATCCTTAAAAGATTCCTTCTGTAATTGTTTTCTGCTGAGTGGCAATAAAGGAGCCTTCTTCTTTTATCAAACTGTTCATTAATTATTCTAGGGCCAAGCAGGGACAGGCAGCCAGCACCTGGGGAACACACAGGGTAGAACTGCACTGCTCCTGAAGGGCTCCAAGGAGATCTGTTCCTCAGGCTGATGTAACTTGTCTCTCCAGATCAGGTAAGCTGATTCACACGCATAGGAGCAGTGTTAAATATAAAACATCTACTTTGACTCTAAGATTATGAGCCAAGAATCACAGGAGACATCTAAGCAGCTATTATTCATCAGGTAACAGATATCTGCACACAGGTCAATGCAGCAGTTAGACAGGGACTAATACAAACTCTGTTAAGTCAATGCAAAACTCTCACTTCCTTCAATAGCATTTGGAGAGGTATCATGGCTCTCAGACAATGAGGGCAGCTGACTTCTGCCATCACTCTAGAGGCCAGGTTCACCACCAGAGAAGTCAGACAGGAATTCCCATTACTGTCAGCAGTGATAGGGCTGAGACCCCTGTCCTTAAACTTGGGCATGGAGTTAGAGTGTGCTGTTCACAGAAGGCTTCAAGAAACCATCACTCCTGCTCCATGCCTTCTCCATGCTGCACTGCACTCCCAGGTACTCGTCAGAATGCTTCTGCCTCAAAATGTACAATAAAAAGCGTTGAAGAAGCATATTAAAAAAAGAACCGGTATAGTTTTAAGCTCAGGAGGAGTTAGTACCTCACCTGTCGCAGATGATCAGCGGTATCTTGTATGTGTAAGATCTAGTGGCTCACACATTAGTCTGCTTCACAGCTTCCTGCAGCTCCTGCCATCTGCCTGAAAGTAGCCATTTTCCCACAAAAGTTGGCAGGATGATGCCACGTAAAATGAACAGTATTGGGGGAGCAAGCTCATGTATATTGCCTTATTTTGAGGCTTGCAGATGGCCAACCAAACAACAGCTCCCAATGTCATCTCTAACTAAAAAGAGCTAGCACACTTTTAGATGGATTATTACCCAGTAGCAAAAGGGACATATTGCATTGATCTGAGATGTAGACTGAGTCAGGGTCTCTTTGTTAAGCAGTATCATTCCTGCATTACCATTTCTGCCTACTTACAAACAGCTAAGGGCAAGACCATCCCAGCCCTCATCTGGAAAGCAAGCTGCCATATGGACACGTGAATGTGTACTCACCTGCGGGACTTGTGCTGCTCTGACAAACAGAAATAAAGCTGCACTGGCAAAAGCACAGTTTCACTAACACAAGTTGCAACTGTACTAACGGCACTTTGCCAGCATATTCCATCAGTATTTTGTCTGGAAAAATGTCCCTTTTAAACACAGACTACATCTAGAGTCATTATGGTTTGTTTCATTTAAGGTTTTTAAAATAAAAATCTGAAAATATCAGATGAGTATTGCACTGAGAGGTCATGATGTCTGACTATGGCTGCAGAAAGCCTGAGACTGTATCTCTGCAGATATGAATTACCCCATGCACCTCAGTGAGGTTTTCAGTGTTACTTCCCTCCAACTCCTCTGAAAATTAAAGCCCATGGATAGGATAAGGAGGATCATTCTGTTAACATCCCACTACCATTTCCAAGCAGCAACTCATTCTGGCACTAGGTGTTGGTAACTCTGAAAGATTCCTAATTACTACTTCTGCTGCTGGTCAAACCAAGACAAAGGAGCCCAACAGGGCTCTCCAGGCATAGCCTGGTTAATAAGCCTGAGTAGTCCTAGAGAGTGACAACAAATACGTTTAAAATCTCCATGAGAAGTTAAATTTGAGGAGCTGAAAGATACCACATGATTACCTGAATCATTAGCAGGAGCAAGTGAAGCTTTAAAAAACAATACTGCCTTTCTATACCCTTAATGCTTTTTCTATTTCAATCCCTTATCTTTTTCCCTTCCAGCCCATTTCACATCATTGTCCAATATCCTGCAACGGTGATACCTCTAACACAACCCGTTGCAACCAGCTCTATCTAGTGTTCCCCCTCTCCTTGCAGGCTGGAAAACAGGGCAGCAAAGAAAGCTTTTTGAAACCTGTCTTACAAAAGAAAAGATCAAGAGACTTCATCTGTTAATTTTTTTGAAGATAAGGCAGGTAAGTTCTTGCTGTATTGTTTAGAGTACCTACACTGAAGACATCTGCTAAAGCAAAGCTTTTATCTATGGGAGGCATAACAGGAACCAGAAACCTGAAGTTGGAAAAACACACTGGAAAACAAATACATTTCAATAATGAAAAAAATAGCCACTGAAAGGCATCACAAAGGAGGGCAGCTCACTGCCCTTCCTTCTATAGAAAGAGCTGGAAGGTCAGCTTCTTAATTTAAGGTTTGCAGGGTACAAAAACTATTTCCCTGACTGTTCTTTGAGTAGCCAGATTTCCAAACTTCCAATAATTACTGCACGTGTAGCGTGTGGTTTACTGCTGCTTTTTTAAAGATTCCTCTCTTAAACTGTGGATAAGGCAGCACTACAGTTAGTGCATTTTTATGGTAGACCAATTTGAAGCAGAGGTGCTTAGAGCTGAGAGAAATCTGGCCAATCCAACTCTAAACCTTCTTTTGGATCTCCACATACCTGGTCCTCAGAAGTCTCATGTATCAAGGGAGATGATGGCAAGTCCCAACCTTCAAAACAGTCTGTTCACAGAGAAGGTACAGAGGGGGCAACACATTCTGTATTTTTATGGACTATAAATGGATGACTTTGGGAAAGGAAAATAAAGCAGACAATTGGTGTCACAGTGAGCACTCACATGGGGAGAAGACCTTGATGCAGCCCCAAGGTTTCTGTTGAAGAAACCCATTCTTGCAGAAAAATGTTGCAGAGAAATTATAAAAGGAATTTTATCTGCCTTCACTAAATATGGAGAATGTTACTAGAGATGCCATCTCAAATGAAAATAAAAACCAAAACCAAAAAGAGCTTAAAAGAATCAGAATACCAAACTTGTAACTTTTCCCCATTAACTTAGCAAGAACAAATGAGGCACTTCAAGAAAGCACATTGGTAGTAACAGAAATTAAATTCCCCAATTGCCCTGATAACATCATCTATCAGGAGACAGGCAGTCCTGGGACCTGGGATTTCCATTCTGAAACAGGTTTTGCAGTCCCATGCTTCATGGTATTTAGTGCAATTACCAATGTAATCTAAAGTCCTCATGCAGAAGCAATGCACTGACAAAACCCTGTATGTCAGGAGAAATTGCCAGGTGCAAGTGCCAGTCGCACGCCAACTTCATGTCAGGGCCTTCCATCTCATGCACTCTATCTTAGCAGGCCAGATTGATTGATCTGCCGAGATTCCTTATGTTATATGCATTTATAGCTCACATCTGTACTTTCTGTCAAAGGCAATACTGGCAGAAAAACAAACCTTGTTTAAGTACATAAAACGGGGGCTTTGTCTAGGAAATCTGGGGCCTTATGTCCTCTGCTGACTGGGGGGGATTCCTGGGATGATGTAACTGTAATAACATCCTTTTGAAAATCTATTTCAATGGACTACCAGTGAAAAAAGGCCTCTGGCTGACTCCCTCCTTCTCTCATCCTTTTAGGGAACTACCTTAGGAAGGAGAAAAGATCTATTTACCATCCGCTGTCGTCCTGGACTTGAGTAAACCCACTACCGCTCACGCTGTAGTGAGCTAAGAATTACAGATGAAAAACTTTTACCACCCCCTTTTGCTTTAAGCTGTTCGGCGCTCAGGCACCAGCCGGGAGCCTGCG
>VZTR01018498.1:630825-706527 GCA_013400775.1 Chaetops frenatus | reverse complement strand
AAAAATCTCCATGGTGAGACAAGAGAGACTCTTCTTCCAATTGGACTGATGAAAGCCTATTTCAAGAGTGGTAAATTGACCAGGGGTTTTCTAAGTTTGTTTCTCTGTGTTGTTGGTGAGAAGGATGGTGGTAAAGGAAGATAAATGAGGTGGGAGAAAGGAACCATCATGGGTGGGGGGCTGGGGGGAGGAAGAAGAAACCACCTGGGGGTTGATTTTGATTCTGTTGTCTTTTGTTAATAAACTATTTTTATCTTTGAAGTTTAGGCCTGTTTTGCATTTCTCTCAATCCTTATTCTCATAAAACCACTACACTACACTCTCGCCTGGTGTGAGCAGGCGAGCAGGTGAATGTGAAACCGCTACAAGGGGGAAGTTTGAGTTCCATCAAAGATCATGGATTGTGTATATAAAGGCTATTGTAAAAATTACAAAAATTCATTGTTTGCCTGTCTCCCCTCTTCTAGCTTACACACATGTAAAGTGTAGAGGTTTCCGTGGACATCAATAAATGCAATATGTGGTTAATTGCTAGATTGGAAAAGTTCAAGGGAAAACAATTTGACCTGTTTCCTTTTTGAAGTCACTTTATATAGAGTTCTTCACATTTAAGTTCTTAATGAAGATGGGCATAAGTTGCTCTGGCAAACGGGTAACTGTTTATGATCCAACATGAGGTAAATAATTAGTAATTAGTACTGCATTGCATTTCCCTGCCTTAGGCAACAGCAGCTCCTACTTCACAGAGGGCATTAACAAATGAGCAAACCCTCTAGGAAGTTTGTGCCACTGGAAGATTAAAAATTAATTTAAAAGCAGGCATTTCTAAGGCTCAGTGGAAATGGCAGCACATTTTAAACACCTTGCATGGTAAGCATAACCTGGGCTTGGCAAATAACAGAGGATGTTACAAAATGCCTTCCAGCTTTTCAAAAGCAATGATTTAAACAAAGGATCAAAAGGCAGAATGAAAGCAAGCTTTAGAAAAAGTGAGGAATATCACTTCTGAAGTCAGGTTTACTGTTACAGCAGCAAAGTCACTATAGGGCACTATTCCACATGGCTTCAGAAATCTTTCTTTCACAAATGAACTAGTTAGTTCCTCATGTAAGAAAAGCATGGCTCGTTGCTCAGTTATTAAAAAAGTTAAGCAGAAAGTATTGGAGAGCTTTTTTTACTGTTTGCTGAAATCAGTTAGCTCTCCAGGCAGACCAGTGAGTTGAAATTTCTGCAAGTCTGAATATCCACAGTACAGTGGAGAAAACAAATGAAGATTTTAAATTTATCTGGTACATAGTCACGGATAATTTCTATGTCAATTGATTTCCTATTGGTAGGTTGCCAGTTCCAAGACCTTTGCCCAAACACATGTATAAAGCCAAAAACCCCCACATATCTTAAAAAGGATAAATTCTTTCTCAGAAAAAAAAACCCATTAAAAATAAGAGATTATGTATACAAGTAGAAGGTAAGGGGAGATCTGTGGCAGATGGGTGAGTTCCATGATGTTCTGCATTTGGGTTACTCTTCAAACATGTTGCAACTGTGTGCTCTTAGAAACAATTATTTTAGTGACAGGCTCTTTTCTAGGCTTCAATTCTTGCTTTGTTCCTCATTTGCCTACAACATTGTCACCAAAGAGGTGACCAAGCAGGTGCTTGCCATGTAATGCAACCAACTCCTTTTATTTGAAAAGATTCAACATACTAGGAAGGGCTTGGAAACATGTCAGCAAAGCAGCTAACCTGGGAAAGAAGTGGAAGGCTCTGGGAAACACTTCCCCAAGTTCTTGGCAATGGCCATACAGACTCAGCAGCATGCAGAGGACTTCAGTCTTGAAGGGTTTTACTGTGCTTTGCTATTGTGCTCATGTTCTGAATTACTGAGGAAGCTGCAAAAGCTCCACAGATTGAGTGGAAGCACTTTGAAGTGAAATGGGCTTGGGGCAGGACTGGACAGTTTAGGAAACACAGACTCTGAAATGCTCTCTTAAAACCAAAACAACACATGTGTCTCCATTCACCTCTGTTTTGTGTTCCTGAGAACTCAACAGTTTTGCTGAAGGGAGCAAAAGAAATGTCTGAGTTAATAGAATTAACAGCAGCACCCAGCTATCTTTACAATTATCTTACAATCATTTATGTTCTTTTTACAAAAGATTGTCTTATTTCCACACACCACTTTTGGTTTGAAGTCCATACCTTTATGTTTGATTTAAAACAACAACAATTTGCATTTTTGCAAACATCAAAGGATGCTACTCCTTTATAGGATTCCTGAGACTTGAAGCTTAGCTTTACCAAAATTAAAATCAGTGGTACATACAAGATGATGCATGAATTTCATACACCATGAAAATGTATTAAAATGTATGAAAGCAGGTAAGTGCTATTTTTGACAACAAATTGAACCTTATGGCAAATTATTCATATGATTGAAAGTAGAAATGCATAATGTGGAGAAGATTCTAAAGGAAAGTATTTATCTAAAATGTCTCTTTGAAATGTCCCTTATTTTTCATACTTTGTTCTGCCCAAGACAGTCATCTTTGCTCACCTTTTCATTATGCCTTAACCATGAGCTGGATGGAATAATTGGTGTGAATTAATAGAAAATTCTGGCCTTAATATCCCATCTACAGACACAATAACAGTAGGTGCTAATTACAGAAATTATCTGGATCTTTTTAGATGTGGCTATCAATGTGTCAATGCACAATCAAAGTTTTCAAGCAGTGTCCTAGCTCTGAGTTTATGCTGCAGTGTTAGAAAACCATTTACCTGGGGCCTGAGACATCCAGCCCCCGCCATGGACTCAATTTTTTAACTTTGTTCTTCTCATACCTACCCACTGCTTATTGATAAATACGTCTGTAATTTTTCTTTTCTCTCATCCTCATTTTTCCTGACTTAAAGTCTCCAGATGAGGATAAGCAGCTATGCTTGCCTGGAGGCCTGGATGACAGTCACAGAGGGAAGATGAAAGCAGCAGCAGAGAAATATAACAGTTTAATCTTCTTAAAAGGGGATAGCTGATAAAGCAGTTCTGGGGTGGGCTTGTCCCACTGCTTCAAAGTGCTGTTTGGTTAAGGGAATTTATTGTTGCAGTGTGTGAGCGTGATTATTTCAGCATTGCTTCTGATCCCAAATAGCTATCATTGCCTAGAGTTGAAGATAGGTATGTTTTTTTCTCATTGAAATCTAAAAATAAATACTGGAGGAGCTGGGGAAAATTTCTCCTGAATGCTATGAGCTTTCAGACACAGCAACCATCATAGCAAGGAAGCCCAAGGGAAAATGGCAGCACAGACTGTTCCACCAAGACAAGGCAAATTAAAATTCAGCAGACAAATGGCCTTCATACCCAGGTTTTTGGAAAATCAAATCAGTTACACATTTCATCTAGAGGTAGGAGGCTGCTTCCATGCAGCCAAAATGATCAGGACTGCTTAGCATGACATGAACAGGGCTATCTGTCCTCACTTTGTGGTGCAACAAAGTGGTGTGTGTCTGGCATATAGCAGGTAAGGTGGTTTGGAATCCCTCAGCTCACAGGACACTGAGATTATGACTTGGAACTGAAAGTATGCAGGCATCCAGTGTCAGTTTAGACATTGTGGTGCATGACCATGATTCACCTTGACTTCCCCACAAGTTTTCACACACCCATGTCCTGAACGGAATGTCTGTGCTTGGTAGGCAGCACAATTCTGACATTTTTGCTTTAAGGGAAGTCTGTGTCATTCTCATGTATATACTGCTAACACATCTCCACTAAGCCTTGTTATGCTGACATTTCATGCACTGTGCCACTCTCAAGGACTGCCTGCCTGCTCTCTCCAGGCCTGACAGAGCTATGTCTGCACCAAAAGGCATCTCTAAAATGAAGTGCCAGGGATAAGACTGAATCTCATCCACTTGCAATAAAATCTCCTGCCCCATTCTTCTTAACTTAGAGGCTAGTGAAGAGACTGCAGAAGAGATGGAGACAGAAGGATTACTTAGGAAATTTCACACTAGATGGTTAGAAAGCCAGTGACAGAATAAATAGAGATTAGAGCGAGTTAGGACCTGGGATGAACTTTAGGGCTGAACAGGGTCACAACAAGCAGCTCTGCAAGATATAGGCAAGAGTCCAAGTGCTATAGGCCTAAAGAAATGGGAAGACCTGAAAGTGATTGTGGCACCTGGCTTGTCTACTTGGATTGTAGTGGAGGAACTCACCCTGAAGCCTTTTGAGGAGAAAAGGTTTGGCAGCAGCTGCAGAGGCTGAGGTGACAGTAGCTCCAGGAGTGGTTCTGTGTGAATAAATGACAGCAGTCACAGCACAATCATCCCCTGAGTGGTGAAGGGAGAGGTGGTGAACGTCAAAGATTTTGCTGCTGTGATGTCAAGGTTAGATGTCAATCTAGCACAGCCCAGATGATGTTGAGACAGCAACAGAAGGAGGAAAGATGCTATGTCTGTATTTCCACCCAAAAAATAAGGAGATACCTGCCTGAAATGCAAGGTGCCAAGCAGTGGCAACTTGTCTTACCTCTGGGGCTGTGATCATCAAGTACAGCAGGGGCTCACTTGAGTGAGCTTTCCTTCTGCACATCAGCTTGACAGAGCTCATTATTTGGAGGGTTGGGATAGTAATTGACTGTGGGAAATATATCCATGATGAATTACAAGTTGCAACAGTGCTCTGCCAGTGCCAAAGAGCCTCAGCACTTGGTTGTGGCATAATTGCTGGCCTCTGTTTTCTGGAGCACATTGGACATCTTTAGAAAACAGCTCAAAATATGAAACACTTGATTGAGAAGATAAGATCAAGGTCAAGCTAGAAGAACAGTTCTTTTTCTGGAAAGCTGTACACTGGAAATGATGAGCTACAGTGCAGACTATGGAAAGAAAGAGTATTAGGGAGGTCGAGGTTGGTGTTCCTAAGTCTCTCTTACTTCTTGGGCTGTTAAAAGTGGTCAGACTCTGTAGTAGCCAAATCATATAAGTGCCCATCCACAGACCATATTCCCATGTAGCCTGTGAGACATCTGGCAGTGGTCTGCAGAAAGACAGGAAAAACGTGTAGTCTGGTCAGAAGAGAAGTACTGTGCATTGTCTTGGTGGTGTCTCAATGATGAGAGATCAGGCTTGTCATTAGTAGACACCTTGAGTCTGCATTGATATCTTACTGCCAGTCATGCCGGATGCAAAGAGTTGTATTAAATGACTTGTTTCTTGCCCTATGAACTTCCTCCCTCACTTGAGCAATGCTGTCACATCCCAGATTAGTCTGTGTGCAGGCAGCTGCAGAGTGGAGCATTAGTCAGATGCCACAGTAGGAAACCCATGGACCCACATTCCTTGTGGGACTATGTGAGCCCAGTGCAGAACATGTGACAATCCCCAAACTGTGTTTGTTCATGATGCCCAATGTGAAGGAGAAAAGGGAGTTCTTGCCAGAGTTACATCATCTCAGAGGCCTCACACGACACTGCTGACCTCCTGGAAAGGGTTGTTCCCTTGTGGAGCAGGGAGAAGCCATGCTTTGGAATATCTAAGACAGGCATTGATTTCATACATGCACAATGTCTGACCTGCTTACAGCAGAGCTATTTAGCCTCATCCATCAGGGCTGATGCAGAGCTGCCATGAGTCTGATTGGCTGGATGGTGCCAAGAGTCTGGGGAAAGCATGAACAAAGGACCTCAACACAAACTGAGGATCACATTTTTTCCCATGAAATTTTGTCTGTCTGCAGAAACATCTGTCAGTGTTTTCTTGACTCTTGTGCAGTATTTGCCCAAGGAACTGCTGTGCCTTGGTGTGAGTCTGTCCTACCGCAGCCATTCCTGAGATAAGGTATTTCTTCTTGACATATGCATTATCGGCAGAAGACAGTGATCAGCTGAGGTGTGAGAATCCTCCACTTAAGGCTGGAGACCTGCTGTCCCTAGTAGTGCTGCTGCCCTCCAGCCCTGCAGTGATGCTGGCAATTCTGGGCCCTTGTGTTACAAGGGGAGGGTCTTACTGTTGGGAAAGAACATGGGCTTCCAAGATCTTTTTGCTGCAGGAGAGCTATGTGTGGTACATGGGAGAGGGGTCTCTGAGCAGTGCCCTGCAGCCACCTTGGCAAGCAGCTCAGGGATGCTGGAGCACTGAACAGCTCCACCTGCAGCCTTCAATGCCTCCAGGCTTCCCTCTGAATAAGCACGGGAGGGAGGTACCTGCTGCATGACTGAATGCAGGCCACGGCTTTGGGAGATGCCTGTAGCCTAAATGTGGATGACATCCTTTAGTCAGATGAACTACACATCAACTATACCCATCCATTGTAAAATATCGTGTAAGTGCACATTGTGAGAGATTCACTTTCTGTCACAGCCTGCTCCTGAGCAGTCACAGCTAATGGCAAGGCAGAGGCTTTGCTGCAGCCTTGGGACTGTGTATTTCACACCGTGTGCCACCAGCTTATATTTCAGCAAGCGTTTCCATTTCTGTGTCAGTGGCTAGTGTTGTCCCTGCTTCCCTGGGCTGCACCTGCTGTGCAGTGTTTTCTTTGATACCTGCCTTTACATAATTGCCTGACAGCTGCCTCCAGTCCATACCTGCTTCCTGCTTCACACTGTTTCCCAGCAGCACAGCTGCTAGGTCTGGCACGTATTGCTAATGCATCTCCAAAAGCATCCAGGAGTAGTAACTCATTAGCAGGAATTAGTTTTTGAAAATTAACTGTCAGGCTTTGCAGTACAGTACAGATGTAAAATCCTCTTCACCACCAGTGCTTTTATTAATGTGCTATAAATGCAACTATAGCAAGGCAAAATTATCATTATGTGAAATTGTGTTGAAAGCATTGTAAGCAGCTAAGGAGTAAAAAGCTTATGAAGTTGCTGCAACTATCCCCCCATTGTATTACATGTCCAAAAAATCCTGTTCCAGGTTACACAGGGAAAGAAAAAACAGCAGATCTCATAAAGGTCTAGAAGGGTACTGCTAATTTTACACTACATTAGTATGATGATGAAGTTTTGTGTTTGTAACCACTAATCAGAGTAGATGAATTTATAAAGACATACTGATTTTCAACACATCCCCTAAAAAAACAACCCTTGTGCTACTACTATAAAGGTGATACTACTATATTACTATAAAGGTGTCACAGAGTTAATAGAAAAGCAAGTATCTGTGAAAAATGTCAAACTGAGCCAGAGGAACCATTACCTATGTCGCACTCTACACTAGGAAGATGAATGTATCCTCACCTCAGCATGGTTTTCTCACCATGGCTATGATAAAAATAAAAATAGTTCTGTGTATGTGTCTAGACAATATACATACAACTCTCTCCAGTAAATAAAAACATTTTTTTTGGAACATGATCAGATACTCTGCTTTCTACTGGTTCATCCTATATACATACTTTTTTCTAATTACCATCCTAAAGACAGCTAATATTCTACTTTTTATTAAAGATTTCATCTTCTTGGTTTACGTGAAGAATGTTTTTCTATGTATAACAGGAAACTTCATTTCAATGAATTTCAGTGCATGCTGAGATAGCTATATTATTTAATTCTACATGTGTCGATTTTTGTAGGTTTTCTTAATATTTGGGAGTATTCTATTTTTGTCCCAAAACCTCTGACATGAACATAAGCTGTGAAACAAATTGTGCAAAAAGTTTCAGTGAGCTCTATGAGACATGTAAGTATGCAACATTGCAGCAACAAGCCCCAGGCTCCTGTCTTTGTACAGAAGCCAGTGATGACTACATGGAAATCAGTGCCAAAAGCCCCCTTGCTCAGAGTGCACATAGTGTGCACTGTGCAAAACTTAACACCAAACAGATATGTAGCATCACCATCTGTTGTCATGTTGAAGGGGATGCTTTTGCATTACATACCACTGCCATGCATCTGCAATTATTTCAGATCACCACCCTCCTTCAAGGTAAGCTGAGTTATATACAAAGTACTTTTGAGCTACAAGATCGGTTTGGCATGACCATTGACACAGTAAGAGAGAGGCCTGCATTTGGGAACCTCATAAATGGTCCTTAGGTTTGTGCCATTAATATCAGTCCCATGTTCTGCTACCCAAAATCTCAGCCTCTTTCATGTTTTGTGATCTCTCCCCATAGAGATGCTCACTTATGTAAGTCTTCCATTGTAAGTACTTTTCCTACCTCTGTCTAAATGGTACATTTTCATTATCATCTTCAGACAAGTCAGGGTCAATCAAGTTGGTTGATAGGAAGCACTTGGATGCTCAGTCTCCAGATGAAGTGGCTGGGATCTTTCAGAAGAGTGAGCTGCTCCACAGCACCAGTCCCTGGAAAGCCAGCAGCTATCCACTCGATGATTCTGCTCTCCATCCTACAAACCACATATTCTGTTCCTGTACACTTAGATTATGAATACTTCCTTAGACCATGAACCCATCCCTTTAATTCTTATTGCAAAAATCTATTCACTATACATTGCTTTATTAACCATCAAACTATTCAGGAAGATACAATGGGTGAATGAAAGGGTATGGGTATATTCCATGGCAGAACATATACATGATATAACAGAGCGATTGGGACAGCCACCATTCATTTTTAATTTTTTCCCATTTAAATTCTTATTTAATAATAAGTTTTATGTCTAAATTATAGGAGATAATAAAATAGGCCCTAATAACTCATTACTTATTAAAGAAAACCACTTTTGTTTCCTCACTCACCTCTTTTTTTTTAATTTGTTCAAATACTCATATTTGATTCACTGCTAGTAAAATAATTACTCAGTATTCCTGTTCCTCCTCTTTATTCGGGCTTCTCATTATGTGTCAGAACTTCCATTAAGACTTTGGACATTGATTGATGCTTGATCTTCCATTAGTACAAAAGGGGTTAGTCCGTAGAAAAGGAAAATAAAACACCTCCTTGCAGTGTGAGCATCACAATAAAGCATATCACAGACGGAATTACTGGTACACAGAGCCGTGTTGCCACTAGGTGTCAGGGACACAATTTACTCTGCCCAGGCAGCAGGACCGCAGGCTTGCTTTGCTATGGCTCACGACCCCCAAGGATTCAGGGGTAATTTTGTCTGTGCTCTTACACTTCTCAGTTAAAGGCTTTAACGTGCCAGTGGAACTGGTCCTCTCTTTGAGAAGATCACTGTTTTGAAAACTCTGTGTACTGGTGCACTTAGCTCTGCTGTCCTGGTAGCTGTAGAGAGGGAGTTACAAATAGAAATTAGAGGCAAAGTATAAAGAAAGTACAAGACGAGGGCGGAGCGGTGGATATTGTCTACCTGGACTGCTGTGAGGCCTTTGACACTGTCTCTCATAAGAACCTCACAGAGTGAAGCATGGCCTGGATAGACAGACAGTGAGGTACACTGAAAACTGTCAGAACATCTGAGGCACAGAGTCTAGTTGGAAGCCAGGAACTAGCAGTGTACCTCAGGGGTCATGGCTGGGTCTAATTCTGTTCAACATCTTCATCAATTGTCTGGATGACAGGGCAGAGTGCACCCTCTGCAAGTTTGCAGATGACACAACTCTGGGAGCTGGGTGGGAGTGGCTGATACACCAGAGGGCCATGCTGCCACCCAGAGGGACCATGACAGGAATGGATGAGCAGGGAGCTTAAGAGGTTCAGTAAGGGAAAGGGCAAGTCCTGAAACTGGGGAGGAACAGCCCCATTCACCAGTATATCCTGGGGACCACTCAGCTGGAAAGAATCTTTGCAGAAGATCTGGGGTCCTGGTAGATGCAAAATTGAACATAAACCAGCAATGTGACTGTGTAGCAAGGAAGACTGAAGGGATCCTGGGCTGCATTAGGGGGAGTGTTGCCATCAGGTCAAGGGAAGTGATCCTACTCACCACTGCTGAGGCCATACCTGGAGTACTATGCCCAGTTCTGAGGTTCCAGTAGAGGACAGACATGGACATAATGAAGAAAGTCCAGCAAAGATTTCATGCCTCTGATCACCATCCCCTGGGCCTGGCCATTCAGCTGGTTTTCAACTCACCTCACTGCTCATCCAGCTCCTATATCAACAGACTGTTTATAAGGATCTTATGGGAGACAGTGCCAAGGGCCTTACTGAAGTCCAGGTAAACAATATTCACTGTTCTCCCCTCATATACCAGGCCAGTCACTCCATCCTACAAGTTTCTCAAGTTGGTCATGCCCTTCCCCTTAGTCAAGCCATGCTGGCTACCCCTGGTGACTTTTTTTTTTAATTGTTCATGTGCCTGGGATTGCTTGACCAGCCTGTAGTTCCCTGGGTCTTCCTTCTTGCCCTTCTGAATGATAGAAGTGACTTACTTTCCTCCAGTCTTCAGTTACTTCTCCTAGTCATCATGAACAATCAAAGATCATTGAACAACTATTGAAAGTGGCCTCACAATGACATCTACCAGCTCCCTCAGCATCCCCTCAGGGCCCATGGACCCATATATGTCCAGTTTGCTCAAGTATTCCCTGACTTTATCCCCTTTCACCAAGGGTACATGTTCCTTGATCCAATCTTTCCTCCTGGTCTTTGGGACCTTGGATTCCTGAAGGCTCATAAAGATGGAAGCAAAGAAGGCATTCAGTACCTCAACCTTTTCCATGCCATGTGTAGCCAGATGCCTCATCTCATTGAGCAAGGTGCCTGCATTTTCCCTAGTCTTCCTTTTGTCACCTATGTACTTAGAGAAGCCCTTCTTGTTGTCTCCATCACCCCTGGTCAGATTCAAATCCAGTTGGGTTTTAGCTTTCCAAGCTTCATCTCTCAATGTTCAGACAATGATTCTGCATTTCTCACTGGTTACCCATCCTTGCATCCTTTTTGTGCTTGAGTATGGCCAGGAACAACTTGTTTATCCATATGGCCCTCTTTTAATTTTTGTCTGAGTTTTTATTCATTGGGATGGAACAATCTTGAGTGTATAGGAGGTAGCCTTTTAATATTGTCTTTCTTAGCCCCACCTGTCCTCCAGGGCCTTATCCCACAGCATTTTTTATAAGATCTCTGAAGAGGCCAAAGTCTGCTTTCCTGATGTCCAGGGTTCTGATCTTGTTTTTCCACCCTCCCAACCCTTGGGATCCTGAATTCCACCATCTCATGGCCACTGCAGGCTGACCTGCACACAAGGCTGTCTTTGATCTTCACCTCCCCAAAAACCCCTCTTTGGTGAAGATGTGGTCCAGCAGAGCACTTCTCCTAATTGGCTTCTCTGTCACTTGGCGGCTTGGAGGAAGAAGATATCATAAATGCCCTCGAGGAACCTGCTGGCTTGTTATGTTCTACAGTCTTGTTATCACTGTTATTCTGCAGGTAATACTATCTAAATCTATCCTGTATATTGAACTTGTTATGCAACATGTTTTACTCTGTTGACATGAACTGACTGCCATGGCTTTGGCAATCCTTTGTGCAGGATGCACAGAACTACCCAAGATTCCTTTTGCCATGTCATCTGAGGATGTCTTTGTGTGTAGGGACTGGACTTGGGACCCTTTCTACTATGTTTTATTATGTGTGCTGTAGATAAGATTCCTATTTCATTTTTAGCCATCAGTGCCACCATCAGAAACATGAGATGGTCTGCAAAAATTACAGAAAACAGTGGGGAAAATGTTCAGGAAAAAGAAAGATTATTTTTCTGGAATTTGCAATAAAGTAACCTCCAAACTACAGATTTACTACACTCTATAGAACTGTCTGTTGGTAATATGTAATAATACTGTGACAGGCTGGTTTTTGTATATTTGGTGACAAATGTGTACTGCAGCAATGTAAAATGTAAGGTATCTTTAAAGTAGCCTGGAGACTTTTCTTGGAAAATTGTTATTTTTGCTCAGAAATCTTCAATTATGATTCAAAGTAACACACATAAATAATTTTTTAGCTAACACCAAATACATTCAAATGACTGAGTATAAACATTGAAAACAAATAAAAATACAAATAAATAGGAATAAATAAGAGTCTTAAGTATGACTTTGCAACCAGGCAAAAGAAAGGATCAGTATTATAAGAAGAAAACATTTCAGGATCTCAGCAGGCAACATCCTTGAGCTCAGACAGTGCCACACAGGCAAATCTAACCTGAGCTCGGTTAGCTGTCATGACATCTTGTATTGCCACACAAATCTGCTGGGGAGCAATGTCTGAAGGAACATAGACAGAATCGATCAAATTCAATAGTTTCTATTGCCCATTTCAAAACCTTTTGCTTTCTAGACAAAGTAACTCTGGTTTTACAAAATTTTGCTTTCTTTTTCTGTCATTTATTAGAATATAATTAACTTAGAAAGTTTTCTTTCTGATTATTTACCAAGAATGGCTACAACACACATTTCTTCTAACAGGTACATAAATTGTGTTTGCACAGTGCACAGCAAGATTTTCCCAATTCAGGAGCAAACTCTACTTAAAAGCACTTATCAGAAACTTACATTTTCTGGGCCAGGAAGAATGGGCCTTTCTGTTTTGCTTTCCTAGCAGTTACTTTCACTATGCCAAAGACTGGCATACAGTAGTGTCTGTCTGCACAACGTCAGTCTGGAATTCAGCTTTCTGAAAGGAAAATTAGTTGTCCATTTAAGATATTTTGAGCTGGACTCCCAGGAACTTGGGTATGTAAAAGACATTTGTCAGTTCTAAAACAATTTCCTTTATTTGATTTTAGATAGAAAACTTGAATGTATAGAATAGTACCAGAAGAATTATTTTCAATTCCAATGAAAATTTTAATTTTCAACTGTATAGCATTTTCCTCCAGAATATTACAGAATGTCTCTGTTGAATGAGAAAATAGGTTTAGCCCTACCAGAGACCTAGATTAGATCGGATGACTTGTTTAGAATCCTGAATACCCAGTCTATTTCTGTACACCTATCTCATGTTTTCCCTTACCACCTCTGCTCAAAGCCAAAACAAAAACCCTGCTGCATGTGGATACTTGGTCACGTGTATGCATGCCAAGCTCTCAGGCAAATGCCAGTGAATGAGGAATTGCTTCTTTCCACAGTGGGAAAAACTTTATGTGTTATGGAAATGTTGACACTTCATAAATGAGAAAAATAATGTATCTTCAATGAATTTAGCCATAAGGAGTAGAAAAGGTCCACGGAATAGTAAATATCTCTCATTTAATTGTGTTAAGTTGCAAGGTGATACTTAAGTACTGTCTGCCAGAGTAAAAGAGGAATGCCATACTGTTGCATGGCTGCCTAGTTTTCATAAACAGGCTATTTCTAATGTACCATAACTACAACTGCCATGGTCCTGACAGAAACTAAGTTGTCTGAGTTATATTTATATCTCTTTCATATCTTCCTTAAACTAACAAATTTCTATTTATGTAAGCTAGTAGCTTCGGGTTTATGTCATGCAGAAGATGTAATCCAGGCTCTAATTATGTCTAGACTTAGTTCAAATGCTCACAACCTGTTTGCTTGGAAAGTAGATGACAATAATGTACTAATACACTATCTTGTTCATCGTCCTACACACTTGTATCTTTAGTGCAGAATTGTACTTAAGTTTCTTGCTGAACTAGGGTCAGTTCTCACCAGTATTTTGCCAAGGAAAAGAAGCCATGTGAGTTTATACTTATGGAAAATTGATATCCTCAAAAATCCTACTGTTCACTTTTGGACTAAAGTTTTCACAGAAACCAGTCCCAAACCATTGCCCTGTGTGGCTATCAAACCCCATTTGAACTCTAAATTATATATGCAGTATAAAACCACTCTTTTTGTCCCTAAACAGAAATCTGAAATAATCCTTGAAGTAAAAATAGCAAAGTGACTAATGTCCACAAGAAAATACATGACTTGAATACATTGATGAAAATGTTGTCTAAGTGCACTGTCAACACCAGACCTGCCCATGTCCAAGCAGATCCCACAGGACAATCGTATCTAGCTTCTTTCAAGTTTCTTTTTACTCTCCCTAACTCTAACTCTTACCCTAATTCTAGCACCACTACCTGTCCTAATATAAAGCACAGGATATTGGCTCTCAACTCAGTGCTGAGCACTGCCCAAGGGCAATGAGAACTGGGACTGAGGATTTAGTGCCCACCTGAGACCCACTAGCCTTTAACACTCATTCCAACCTCATTCCAACCTGTAAAGCCTTTGACACAGGGGTTCACACAAGAGCATGCCTTCAGTGCCTTCCAAGTCCAGCCCTTACTCCACTCCAGCCATGCCTACTGTTGTCTCTTCACAGCTGAGCACAGCTCTCCCATCCCTCAGTAATATTCCCTGCGCCAAACGGGAAGCTTCTGTACAGCTGACTGAAAAATTACTTTCATAAAGGGTAAGGCACAAAGTCTTCCATTCAGACACCCTTGCCTTCTTCCCTAAATCAGTCTTCTTCCCTGCTTCCCTCAGAAGTGCAGAGAGGTGCCAAACCTCAATCAAAACTCCATGGCCTGTATGGATGCCAACCCTCACAATCTCCCAGGGACCATTCCTAAGTTAGCACAAAGAGGGAGGTCAGCTATGCCTGGGTCCTCTCATCTAATTGTTTTAAAAAGGCAGTAAAGCCATGTTAAATTCATTCTTTTGTGATTATTTGCTCAGACTACTTTTTCTTCTAAAAAATATTCAGCTTCTGCTCATTTTGGATACCACTTCACAGTGAGAGATGCCTTCACTGACTTGGATCTTCAGACTCAATGTCTGCAGTCAGCAGCAAATGGTATCTGTGTATTGTTCCCTCCAGATGTTGACTAACTGGGCAGAAAGCTGACAGTCTTGATTTGGGAGCTAACACAAAGGCCAGGGTGGGGTGTGAAAACCTTCTAAAATTTTTTGGTTAGCTTAGACCTAGAGACTTGCTATAGGACACATAATTTATGCAATTTCTTGAAGGGCCTTAGGGACGTTTTTATGTTTCATGAGGTTTTACTGTCTAGATTGAAGCAGCGGCCTATATCTGACTCTGCTGAGTACCCAGTTTCAGAATTTAGGCTAATGTAGAAACAGAGTTACACTTGTAAAAAAGTCTAGAGAGTTTCTAAACATATGTACATCACTGAGTCACGGAAAAGAAAATAAAACCACTGTTCATGCTGGTAGTGAAAGCATCTATCCAAAATCTGAAGGAGTAAGGAAAACAAAGATGTTTTGACCAGAAAAAACCAGAAGGCTTGCTGCCCTGCTAGGAATAAGGTGTGCAGCACTTTACAATCCATGTCTCATTTTTTGACTAGTCTTGAGTATGGGCACTAAGTCCACTTTTTCTTTCATTTTCCTACCCTTCCCCAGTACAAAAAAACCCAGCAAGAACATCTCTCCTCAGTCATTGTCTATGAGGTTCTTTAGCATAATAGAAACTGCTAATCAGAGTCCAATATGTGGTGATATGAATGCTAAAAGGCCTTGATGGGACCACTCTGTGGGATATCTATCCTAGAAGTCTACACTGTATGGACACATACAGTGGTGGGATGGCTGAGTGAAGCTCCCTAACACAACATGCATACCTGACCTGGGAAGATCACAAGAACTGTCTGACAGAACACGGTGGCCCCAACAACTGACTAAAGTAGCAGGAAGCTCTTTTCACTCAGATCCTGCATAAAGCAACATTCAATCAGTTAAAAATTTCCATGCAGAGCTCCACCTTACCTTTCTAATATTCTCTTACTACATTTGGAGAAGAGAAAGGCAGTTCCAAGGTCCCTCGCTTCACTCCTATCACAGAGTGCACTCAGGTGTTGTCCTCACGTGGGGGAATTGTCAGTTCCACCTCCTTTCCTGCCCCCTGGTTACCGGCACCAGATCTCCCCGATGGTCTCTCTCAATTCAGATATACCATGTTTCCTCTGACAGTCCATGAGCAATGATAGACATGACACTGGCAGAGCACTTTTAAAACAGAAGTATTACTTATTTTGACCAGAAAGAACAAAGCACACAGAAAAGTATTTCAAAACAAGAATATCTGGTTTATTTATAAAACAAGAATGTCTGGTTTATTTTTCCTTGCTACAAAGCTGGCCTGGTCACTGACTTCCTCAAGTTAGACAGCCATAAGAAAAAAGATTTCAACTCACAGAGTTAATCTATGCATAATGTAGGAAACTGAGCAAGGGGCAAATCAGACTTAAAAAAATACTTTCCTGTAAGTCTTTAGAAGTTATTAAAAAATTAAAATACAAACCCTAAAACTTTGTCCTCTCAGTGTGCCTTTTGCTATCTCCAGTCTTACAGAGAGAGGTTTGATTCAGTTCCCACTTGAAACTACAGCTGAAATGACTGGAAACATTTAACTGAATGCAGTGGACATTGGATTAGGACTTCATTCACAGTCATTCACACACTATCCAGTGACCGGAAATAACACATGTACAACTTCCCTCTTGCTGAGAAATTAACCCATCACTTCAAGGATGTCCAGCAATCTCCTCTAATATCTCACACTGCAGTAGCTATGCACAGTACTTAATATGTGCAGCTGGCAAGATTTCCCTGCTGAAAATCCTCCACTTAACTCATGCAACAACTCATGAGTTACTATCTGAACTCTGAGTACAGAACAACACAGCCAGCTCTTCAGCAATGCAGTAGTTAGTGAGTATACCAAGCCTGTCCTTTCCTGTAAACAACCTCTCCTTAATGTATTTTCAGACACAGATGTCAGATCCCTAAATAATTTAAAGGGCATTTGAAAATCTGGGTTGCACCCTACTGGTGACAGCCCAGTTGCCCAGTCATGACACAGAATAAATCTGTTCTGCAAGCATAAAGGCTTTCTCTTAGGCCAAATCAAGGTTATGTACAAATACACACAGCAGTTGGGATCAGACAGTCCATACACTTCCACTAGAACTGGGAAACACATCCTTTTGACCATGCTGTAAACAGTGTAACAGCCATAAAATCAAATGAAAAAAAAATGCAAATGTTAATAACTTTCTTACTGAAACAAAACAAAACAAAACAAAAAACCACAAACAAACAAAAAACATAAACAAAAAAAAAAGGGAAAAATAAGGCAATTGCATATCTCAATGCTAGTCGTGTTGCTCAATATGCATCTGGAAAACATGTTTATTAAAATTAAAAGAGTGAGACAGGACTAGACAGGGTCCCTTTCCAAAGGGAACTGTGGAAAAAATAACTCAACTGATGTGATGATGGGGGAATAGTTAGGGGATATTTACATGAAGGAAAGCGATGCTATTCTGGCTCTGGTCTGGGCCCCCTTCAGCATTTCCCAGCGTCCAGCACACTCAGGCAATGTCTGTGTCATAGGGCATACCCAGTGTCATGCTACTGCCTTTCTGGTCCCTTATCAAGATGACGAGGGACACTTAAAATGCCACCCTCAGACTACTGTGGTAACTGGCACACTGACTCAGGACAACTGTGAGATGCTCTTAAGGAGAGTTAAAAGGTCACTTGCACAGCTAATGCACTAGAAATGTGAGCTGCTACATAGTGCCCTAATGCCAGCAACTATGACGTAAGGCATTCACCATATCCTGCAAGCTGATCAACACCAGTACAAATTTAATAAAGCTGCCAGAAGCTTAAGATTATGTTAACACAAACAGCAAAGAAAGAACAGCCAGAAAAGATACTGATAAGTAGGAAAGATAGTGAGGCACACAGCCCTTATCACAGCACTGAGAAAAAAAAATCAGGACAAACAGGACAAAGCTTTGGATGATCTGCACGTGTACATCTATTCCTTTGAAATGCTGGGACATGTTTCTTTACCATAGAGGGGGAAGCTAATGGAAGAGCTACTGAATGGATGGAAATAACATGAAGTGATTTATGTTCAGGTGAGAGTGGCGACTCACAACTCCCTCGAGCAGCAGCATTTAGTCTCTAAAGTATATAAATTACATGCTTGGAAAACTGCAAGTTGCAGGTTGTAGCCTTGTTTTATTTGGCTGTCCTAACTTTAACTGGGGTTCAATAGATCCAATTTTTCAATTTCAGACCATTAGAAAGAAGAAGGAAAGGAGGTTGTAATTTTTTTGTCTTTACTACCTTGTGATCTTTTCAGCACATAAAGGTCACCTACAGCAGATGTCAATAATCACACTCTTTACAGTTTCCCTAAAGTTCATAATTTTACAGAACTATTTCACAGGTTACTAAACCAAACCAAATTACTTCTCAGCAAGAGTGAATTGGTGCCTTTCCTATATAATTTTATGAGTTCCCTCTGGGTCTTCTCTATTCCAAGGATTTGAGCATTTGTCACAAGATCTGAAACATGAACTGACTGTAAAGGACTGGAATTATCTGGATGTTTCAAAAGTACAATATTAGATACTTTTCTCCAGGAAAGGTTAAATAGAGACACCCTTTTTATTTGAAAGAGAAAATTCTCAGAGTCAAAATGCTCTGTTCTCTTTGAGTGACTTCAGATGGAAATTTATCCCATTTTCAACAGTACAGTTTCATTTAGCATGTTGGTCAGACCTAGCACCGAATTTCTTAAGGTGCTATGGGTTCATAACTCTGACTGAAATTCCTCAGACTTCCAAGGTCTTGTAGCCAGGAGTGCTTACAAGAACTACACACTGCTTCTCAAAATGCAGTCCAACACTTTTTTATGTCTCTCTCATGGAAAGGGCAAATAATACCATATCCATTTACCGTATTTTAGAAAACAAAAGGGGAAATGTAATGAAGGTTTGACTAAGGGAAATGTGATAGAAATGTCTTTATTTGTTCAGTTTTCCTAAATCTCTGTTTTCTTCTCCAAGGCCTTGGAGAAGGTAATTTTCAGCAAAAACCACATCCTAATTAGGATTCTTGGCATTGATTTGATTTGACTTCTTTTAACCGAAATGCCTAGAATTTAAAATCTGTTTTCATACATGAGAGGTGATAAGCATGTACATCACTTGATGTGCATGCTGTAAGCCAAAAATACCAATAAAAATAAATACAGATACACTTGTTTACTTCAGCATGGCAACACATCCATTCAATACTAGTTTCAGTGTCTTACTCCAATTAAATCCCACATTGCTTCTTTGATAACATTCTTATCTCTCTTTCTTAAGCTTCAGCATATAGGAAGTTGCAAATAAGGAATTGGTTTTCAGGATCCCATATAGCATATCTGGAACATAAAGCAGAAGGAAAAGTGGGTCTCCAACATCCAACCCAGGGGAAAGCACTGCCCTCCCTCTCAACAATTGCTGAAAGTTAACAAGGGCTCTTATGGTGTTTACCAAGTTTTCTCTTGTCTAGGTATCTTCTGGTTGTTTACCTTGGATTTATTTCTTGATCTGAAAATTAAAGTTTCAAAACATTTGTCCAGTACTGTTGAAACAGAGAACAAGAAGCTTGTATTTCTTTCTGGGAATGAGGAAATGCCCAAATATTCAGCTTCACTTAAATATGTGTTCATAATGAGTATCCACAAAATGGAAGGCCCAACAATTCTCACTTCAACAGTTGTTGTGTGAGTGTGTAAGAAGAAATTACACTGTTTCTTATCTAGTGTAAATAGAGATCTTACACATTTTAGTGAATCTGGTTTTGTGCAGTGAAAATATGTCTTGTTAGTAACATTTGTAATTCAATTGGTCTCTCAACAAAGATATTTTTCAACCCTATTTCACAGACTGTATCCTCCTGCGAGTATGTTAAAATATTTCCTTTCTAAGGCGGCTTTTTTGAAACCAATGCCTGCAAACTTACTGCTGATTATTTGCACCCAGGTATTATGCCTCAGATAGTAGGGAATCAAGACTTGTATTTGCACATATTTTTAACTTTTAAATACCTAAATATTTCAGTACTTTCTTCCTTCAGTATTTTTTGTTATCTAGGGGTCTTTTCCCATATAGAAAATAAATGAAAGGTATGTTCATGAATGCCTGCATATAAATGTAACCACCACAGTAAATTTAGAATATTGGTGTAATTTCAGTAAATGAAATTAAGAAATATTAAACTAGTGTGAGTTTTTATGTTACTTTAGGTAGACAGAAATCTTGGAAATCAAGTACCACCATAGCTCTGATGATTTTTGTTTTTCATTTCAGTGACTATTGGATGAGTCCGACATTGAAAATTGAATTTGAAGATACTGAAGTGGATAGAGTAATCAATAATATTAAAAGAATTACAGTAACAAGAAAATACTTAATGCTGCATAGCAAAACTGTGAATTTTGTCTAATACACCATGAGATTGAAACAGTGCCACAATAAATGGAGAGAGGGAGAGTTCCCTTTGTTTAGATTGTTCTTAATGTTCCAGCAATGTTGCATTGGCGATTTACCCATAATTAGACACCTGTTAGTAACGACACAAAAATATTTTGCACTTACTCAGACCCAAAGGCAAAGCATTTTAATTGTGCAGTGCAACATTTTTTATTGTACTGGCTCTTTATCAGAAATAGTTTAATACACAAGCTACATTTTCACATTTAACTGCAGTCACCACACCTTAGCCTGTGGCTATACATTTCACCAAATAAGAAAACCCCCATAGACCTACTGTGTAGATAACTCCTGTAGAGTATGTTATGGAAACTCAGTCTTTATGAGTATCTTTTAATACAACTGATTAGTATCTGTGAATTCACACTTCAGTGATAATAGTCAGGATGTTGCAAACAGAAACAAACTTCCCTTGGGTAATCCAAAGCACTAAGGAAAAGCAGCATTCCAGAAATACTACGAGCCTTTTGAAAAAGTGGCCAGGTAACACCATAGAGAGCCCATTTCTAAGCTGTCTCAGCTTACAATGTTCTAGACTAAACTTTTCATTCAAGTTCATATGATGTGGATGCTAAAAGAAAATAAACTCTTTCATATCCTTTGAAGGAAATGCTGAGAGGGAACAACTGGGAATGCTTTCTAAGATCAGCCTCAGACAACATAACCTGGCGTAACATTTCAAGGCTCCATTTCAGAGAAGAAACTCAAGCCACCACACCCAGTTTACCAATTGTCCTGCTACAGTCAACACTATCAAGTGCACCTGATAGAAGACTGAGCAAAAACATCTCTTTACCCAGAGTGATCTACTCTGAAAAATAAAAGCAGTGTGTGTACCAGTTCAAAGCTCCTGACCCACGTAAGGGTTACAGGTAAAGCTAGGACTCCTTCTCAGGGTGAGGTGTTTTGTAAAATATCTAATCCAAAACTTTTAATCTGAGATTTCCTGTTCCATAAATCCTAACGCCATTCCCATATTTCTGCAGAAAAATATAACTGTTCAGCTGAAACATATTTGACCTTAAAAGATGTATTCTTTTGGCAAAATTAACTTTTTTCCTGACTTTTCACAAGGTGTCAACTTTTTCCGAGGTGATTTTCTCCAGAGCGAGGGTGTTCACAGTAAAGGCAGCCGTGGCCCAAAATGGCAGCTGTCCTGATGATACCTCTCCTCTTTATTTTCCTCTGCATCTGCAGCTCTCATGGAGGATGCCACATGCCCTTCCACAAGAACTGCTACAGTAGTCAGCTGAGGCTGGAAAAGGAGATTATTTTGTGTCTAGCTATGTACTTTAGATCAGTGCCAGCCTACCCTGAAAGTCTACCTTTATTTCTTCTGCAGTGGTGTACTTGGCTGAAGATTACTATTCCCCTGCTTAGGAAGCAGCCTCCTGAATTGTGACAAGCATTTCAAGATAAACACCTTTGAGTCCTACTTTTATCACAGTTTGAGTCCTAGCTTTATTTCCTGAATGGTACAGCTATACTCCAAAACAGTCTTTTCCCTCTCTGCTATCTCTACACTCCCAGTTTAAACACCCACAGTTAATCTCGTGCAAGCCTCTGAGTATTTTTTGGAAAAGCAATTTTGAAACCAGCAATCCAGTCTCATTTTCCATGATTTTAAAGGATAATTTCAGACATGGGTAACAAAAGCAGGGAACAAGGAAAAGGTGTCTCCTGTTCAGGGCTGCTGAGTTGCCATGTTTACAGCTCCAAGCAGGCAGCTGACCAGCCACAGCTCCATCTGTAAAATGATCCAGCTACTGTACTCTTGACTTTTGCAAGTTATGAGCAGCCGTGGGAGATTGTGTAAGTGCTGGAGCAGCTGCAGAACCTTTCCCTCACTGAACTACTGAAGAGGCAGGCCAGCTTGTTTGTGTGCTCCTCCACAACCTTTCACCTACTTTGGCTGTTTTGGCTGCACTGGGAGCCCCCAGCAGCTTGACAGTTCGGGTAGCAGCAGCATCGGGTGACAGAAAGATGAGAACGGGAAGATATGACCCTTGTTTGTAATGTTATTTCTGTCTTTTTTTCCATGCAAAGGGCCACATAAATACTTAGGAAACAAATGTATTAGTAGGTTAAAGTATCAATCCAATTCCATAAATGCAGACCATCTGCAGGCAGAGGGCAAACAATTTGCCCTTGGTACTGCTGGAAATTTCATGAAGTGCTGTGAAAACAACACATGCACTTGTCACCAGACTACTCCTTCCACTTACATTCAAAATTTCCTAGTGCTACCATTATTTTCTACCCATACTTACTGCTCCTCATGGGTTACCATTTACCCTTCCTTACAAAAGCTGAATTAGAAGCTGCCTTTGTCCCTAGCAGAAAATTAGTCTAGTTCCATAAGGGAAAAAAACTTTTATAATGTTGCCTCTTCACCTGTTTGCCAAACTATCCCTCCTAACCATTTTAACCAAACTTGAATAGATAATCAACTCCCTACAAACTTTGTACAAACGAAGAAGTGGTTTAGGGAGGAGAGATTAAAAATTAAATCCACACTGAATAAAAGGGAGAGGAAACTCAGCCAGACTCATTCTAGAGAGCAGTGACCACACCAGTAATCATCCCACATATTCTGGCTGGTCAGGAGAGGGCACTCATCCCAGCACATCCTATTGGGTCTCCAGCACTTGTTGGGTTAGGAAAAAGACCCTTATATTTTTGTCTCCACAGAGAAAAAGGTAGGGCAAAAGCAACCATGACACCTTCTATCAGACATCAGCAACGTAGTCAGGTATTACACATGCTGGCTGACCAGGAACACAGCTCTGACCTAAGTACAGCACGTTGTGTCTCTGGCAGGGGTGAGGACATAAGAAATATGAGGCGAGAGACAGCTGATTGCAATGGGGAGCTATTAGGAGACAAATGGACAGGAATCCAGGCTTCATTCATTCCACTCTTCTGGACCCATCTGTTGTGGAAAAAAGCAGAACGTTAACACAGCTTCATTTTCTTAAGCAGAGTCAGCAAAACATTACTGTGACCAAGCAACTGCAAGCATTGTTATTGCCTTTTCAAAACTTGCCCCAGAGCAATTTGGAAGAGGAAAGTTAAAGTATCTAAGCAGCAGAAATGAGACCCCCCCTCTGATGAATTCTGCAGTTCAGAATTTGGCACCGTTCTTCACGGTCAAAATATTGTTCTCTGACACCTGCACTTAAAACTGTCACGTTTTTCAGAGGGTGAAATGGTGGTTTGAAGAGAAAACAAAGTGAGAACACTGCTAAAGACTGGCTGGACTGAGGCATTACATGAAGGGGTTACAATTTTCACAGCCTAGTTTACCTGCAGCTTGGCTGATGATGAATCCTCATATATTGTTACATTTGTGCCTAAAACGTAGCTGTCTTGCTCAATATTCAGGCCATGCATAACAATTATGTCACAGATATATAGTTTATATATGCAAGAATGGAATTTATATTGTTCAGAACCTCCTGTAACATGAAATCATCATACAAAGAGCAAGAAGCATATCTGAATTATGAAGGAGACACACTTCTTTTAGAAGCTTATCTGAGTAATAAAACTCAGTTGTGCTGCTGATGTATAAAATTCTTGTAGAAGTTTGTTTTGATCTGAAAAACATCCAGGTTTTGAGCTACTGGAGCCTTGCCCTTTTAACAATTGAGGAAGGCAACATGCTTCCTGTATTTCCTGCAACTACACTTTTACCTTTGTTCGGAGCTAAACTGAATATGTAAGATATTTGTTCATACCTTACTGCATATAACTACCAGGAAAAAAACCAAGAAAACAAGTTGCTTTAAAGAAAATTAATGCAAACAACAGAAATTGTTCTTAGTAGACTATTTCCCTATTCAGACTACTCACAAAGGATATGTGAGTTACTTATATTAAGCAGGCTCAGCACACCAACAGATTAAATAAAGTATCTCGTAGGAATAGAAATAGTGACCTTATAAACTGGAGTAACTGCCTACTGCAGAGAACTTTCTTGACCCAGATTTTATTGCAAAGTGTTAGTTTTCAGGTTCCTGCTTGTCACCAATTAGTGGTTTCAGGAAGAAAGTGGAACAAAACAAAAGCTATCCTACACATGTTTCATGGTTTAAACAAATCTGTATGGTATTTTAATTTCTGTGAGTCATCTGCAACTTGCAGGCAAACCAAGCTGAAACAGTCAAAAGCAAATCTCAAATTCCTAAGATTTTAACCTCTGGCAAGGATGGGAAAAATCAAAGTGATTACATTTGCTGCTATTAAATGTTGCTTCATTTCACATTTCATACGCCAACACTCAATCACTATGGTAAACCAGAATTTATCTCATGGAAAAATAACAGAATATCTCTCCCAATAAAATAATAAAACAGGGAGCAATAAAATAATAAAACATAAAGTACAGTAAGAGCAGAACTATAAGCAGGGATAACAGATATCATGACTAGGAAGACAAAAAAGAAATAAAGTTAAAAAAAACCAGTCTGACGACAAGCTAAAGTATTTTCCTCTATTAAACTGAGTGCACAAATTTATTGTTAGGAATCTGTTTTTCCTTCTCTTGAAAAAGAGTTTACATGTTTGTGTGTGTAAATATACGCATATAAAACTGGACTGAGGAGTTTTATGCAGGTATTAGGGCACCATAATTTTGTATTATTTTACTGCTGCACGCTCCTGCTGTTACAGGCCAAGTTTCCGGATGTCAGAAAGCCCTCCGCTGACATTAACTCGTTTTTCAATGCATTGTGCAAACCCTGCCCTCAGTGAAGTGGACTTGGCGTGTTGGGAAAAGACCAGGCAGCACTGGAGATTCAAGCTCCTTCTCCAGCAAAAAGGAAAGGTGAGGGGGCTTTTTCCAGACCGACTGTGCCCCTAGAAGATAAGCTGTCCCTGAGAGCACTGTGTTAGTCCCTTCTTAAGTCAGCTCTAGTGACAGTAAATAAAGGCCACATGCCGATCTGGGGCCAGTGCGTCACCAGCACAGCTGTCTTCGGGTATTTGGTCACTATTAACCAGGTCACAGCCATGACCTACGTGTCAGCAGCCTGAACCCTGCGGTCTGATTTTGCTCCCTTTGCCTCCCATGCAGCCTCTGGGCCGACCCTGGAGCTGCCCTGCCAGTACTAGCACCGCCAGCACCCCCTGTAAGAGTGCAAACACACAGCTCCCCCGAACACCTGTGCGCCCCTCACGCCGGGCCCCGGCGCCGTGTCAGCCTCGCCTGCTCCCCCGGGCCCTGGCGCCCACTGGGTACCTGTGCACAGCCTGTACACGGCCGGACCACCCTGCGGCCCGTGAGGGACCGGGAGCAGCGCCGCGCCCTCGCAGATGGGCACGGCCACCCCGCCAGCCTGGCCCCTGTCCGGTGCATAAGGTCTGCACGGGCGCCNGCGGCCTGCCGGGGCCCGGCCCCCCTGCGATTGTAAATAGAGGCGCCACGTGAAGCCGCCCGCCACAGGCCAGGGGACAGCGACAGTCCCGGAGCCACCGGATCACCCGCTCACTCACCGACCGCTTACGTGCCACGCACCCGCCGCCCCGGGAGCGATGAAGGCCGCCCGGATCGCCCTGCGCAGCGCCGCCCCACTGGCAGGGGCCAGTGCCGGCAGCAGCAGCAGCGGCGCCCCACTGGCAGGGGCCAGTGCCGGCAGCAGCAGCAGCGGCGGGTTGCCGCCGGAGGTGGAGCGATTTTCCCGCTTCTCCCCCTCCCCGCTCTCCATCAAGCAGTTGCTGGACTTTGGTGAGAGTCGGCAGGAGCGGGGGGAGGTCGGGGCCGGGGGCAGCCCAAGCCCATGACTCGGAGGCTTGTTTCCCCGCGGAGGGGCGAGCCCAGGGGCTGCCGCAGGAGAGGGTGCGGGAGCGGCGCTGTGCGGGACAGAGGAGGCGGCGATCCCCGCCCGGAGGCGTCCGCGCTGAAGTCAGCGCTGAAGTCGCTGCCGCCTCCCAGCTCGGCTGCCCAGCGCCTGAGCGGAGGAGGGGAGCGGCCCCGCCGAGTATTCCCAGCCCCACTGGGAATCTGCCCGCCCCGGGGTGGTGGCGGCGGCGGGGAGGTCGCCTCGGCTGGGCACCCTCGGCCGCAGTTACCCGCCGGCCAGGTGCCAGGGGATGGAGACCTGTGAGTGCCACCATCAGAACTTGAGATGCGCTACAGCGCTGTTTCGGCGGTGCTCGTAGGGTGCGGGCACTGAGAGGGACATGGGCTGCGGGGCGTGTTCGGGCTCCGCGCACACGGAGTGGGGAGGAGCCATCAGGCGGAGCGAACACACTGTTCCCAGATCCCGTTATCGCTTTGGCAGCTCTGGCGGCTGTGCGCACATGATACTGCCAGACGTCACCCCAAACAACCTCCTGTTTACAAAGGCCGGAGTGCTGCTTAGGGGATTGCAATTAAATCTCATGTATAAATGGGAACTGTACAAGTATTCCCTTCAGGAACACGCTGTGTCTTACTGTCATGTAAACAGCGTTCAGCACAAACATGAATGTACACTTAGGTGAGCTGGCTAGTAAAAGCCTCATGACCGCAGAGAAATAGGGTCCTGAAGTTTATGGAAAGTCAGCAATCTGCATTTGTATCTTGAAACTTCCTTAAACTGAAACTTTATTTTGGATTTACTCATAGGCTCGACTAATGGATGTGAGAGAACTTCTTTCTCATTTTTGCGGCAAGAACTTCCTGTGAGGTTTGCAAACATCCTGAAAGAAATTGATCTTCTTCCTGATAAATTGCTAGGCACTCCATCAGTAAAATTAGTAAAAAGCTGGTAAGTATGAACTGCTTGAATTCAGCATGCAATGTAGCACAGGTTTGAGAATTTTGTTGTTACAGACTTTTTTGAATAGTAGAAAGCATAACAAAATACAGTAGAAATGCACTTCCTTTATCAAATCTGCGTTGCAAGCTGTTACACATGGTCTTTTTTTAGCATACTAAAATTAAATTGAAAACCAATAGGGATATATTGTTATCTTTAAATAGGTCTGGGGAGCAAGGAGTTAACAGTTTGAGATAGCTAATAGATCAAATATCACTTCTTATTCCTTAAGAAAGGAGAAAAGAAAACGTGTTCTGTTTCCACATAGCATGACAGACTCTGAGACCCATACAAAATGGGAAAGCAGGCTACGTATTCATTTTGATCTTTAACTGATGGAGTTGCTAACAGAGCTTCTATTCCAAAGTATATTGCCTTGAACCTGTGCAGCAAGTGTTTGAAATTCAATTAACATAATCCCTGCAGTTGACACAATGGTTGAATCTGACTTAACCTTGTTTACTGGCACAGTTGCAGTGTTCGCCAGGATGGCTGACATAAAGAGCAGAAGTATTAGAGTGAGATCTAGAAACTCTTCCTAGTATAGCCAACAGTTGTGCCTTTGCTGTATGCATCAAGGCTGTCAGATGTTAGTGCAAAAGGCTCAGCTACTTAGCTTCTGACAAAGCTGATCAGATTTGGAGAAATTTTGCTGAAGTGGCTTCCTGATTGGCATTGTCATTTGGATCTTCTTTTGAAATACGTCTCTTCTTGAGAATTATAAGGGGATCCTACGTACCTTAAGTGAGGGTTTAGATTTCTCTGTAGTGGCAGGCACAAGAAAAGACTTAAAACTTCCTGGAGTTCAGGCAGTCAAGAAGTGTCCATCTGTCATACCATTGTTGGTTGTAACTTGGATATTTCAAAGATAACTCCTAGATGACTTGTTAGGACCAATGATGTACACAAGAAAAAGTATTTTTCATATTGATAGATTAATAAAAATAAAATTAATTACATATATTTCTTGTGTTCTTTTTCAATAGGTACATCCAAAGCCTAAAGGAGTTGGTTGAGTTCCATCAGAAAAGCCCAGATGACCAAAAAGTCTTAGCTGAGTAAGCTTTTCATGTGTTTTTTTTGAACTTTTAGGTTCACATTCTACTTTTCACAATATATTCACTTTACACTGACAGCTGTGATAAGCTGAATTTGATAATCTAGCAGAAAGAGCTGAACATAGAACAAGCTGGTCTAAATCTCTGATCATGTGTTGCAATATTGCAAATAAATATGACCCATTGCAGCCTAATTTCAAGGTCATATTGCCCCTTGAACTGTCAGGACAGAAAAATATCAAAAAAATTATCTGTGAAGTCCCATCTCTGCTTCTTTCCAAGATGTCATCTTGGGATCTTTTTCCCTTCCTTACATTTTGCCCTGCTCAAATAAATGAGTAAACAGGCAGTGAATTTGATATGGCTCTTATACCTTTTGTTTTAAAAATGCCAAATACTTGTCTGTTAGGTCAATGAGGAATTACTTCTAAAGAGTAAAAAAAAGAAACCACTGTATTTTAATATTAAGGCTGTTAAGCACTTATCTGTGCTAGTGCCGGGTTAGATAATTACATTATACAGAGCTTGCTTCTATGTAGTCTGAGAATATGTTCTAAAAAGATCTCTTTTTAACCTAGCTTTATAGATACTCTAATTAGAGTCCGAAACAGACATCATGATGTGGTTCCTACAATGGCACAAGGAATAATTGAATACAAAGACACTTTTAAAGTAGATCCTGTCACCAATCAAAACATCCAGTATTTTTTGGATCGTTTTTACATGAGCCGTATTTCTACCCGGATGCTAATGAACCAACACAGTAAGTAGAAGTTTTTACCTGAGAAAAATCTTCAACCTAACGAGTAACATGTTAATGTAACTTCTTAGAACTTCTGGAGAACTGCTTCATGTGATTTTGTGTGACACTTAAAAGTTAGAAACTGAATCTATCACTTAAGAAAGTAATGGGAAAATTTGTTTTCTAGACTACAGAATAATTGAAATAACTCTTTTGTGGCATGTGTAGGGGTATCGTTCTTTATGTCTGAAAAACCTTTAGATGTGAGCTACAGAAAAGCCAACATAGTTTGCTGACAGTAGATTGCATTTTAACTCATAAAAGGCATAATAAACAACATTCAGTATTTTATGTGATTATATGTTGTGATCGCAATGTATTAGTCTCAATTTTGGGGCTTTTTTTATAACACAGTGTTTGGGATTAAATGTTGTACTGTTGTCATCTCAAACAGCTCTTCTTTTTGATGATAAATCTGGCTCGGGGCACCCAAGGCACATTGGAAGTATTGATCCTTGCTGTGATGTTGTTGAAGTAGTGAATGGTGCGTATTCTCAGAGCTTTAACGTTTCTCTTCCTGATCAGTGTCTGTATCTGATTGCAAGCAGTTTGGATACCGACTTGTGTTGTAGAGGATACTGACCAACTTTAACTGAAATAGCTGAAAGCAGTCTAATCAAAGCATGAGCTTTTAGAGGACAGAAGTTAAAATACAAAGTAGCAGTAAAAAACTATGTTGGAGTAAGTCCCAGCAAGTGACAGGTGAGGTAGGACTTGAAGTTGTCTAAGGTGTTGAGATTGATCTTACCTACTGGTAGATAACAGATACATTAGTTCCATACAGTTATCAGACTGTACAAAGTTTTGCTCATGCTGCTGTAATTTGTAATTTGTTCTCAATTTTCAGTGTACACAGTGGATGCAATGTTATCATTCCCTTGAGACACATTCCCTTGGCTATGTCTTAGACTGTCTAACACCTTAGCAGCTAATACAGTTAAGAGCTGTGTTCTGCTGTGCATTAGAATGAATTTCTACATTGCTTGATATTATATTGTACATCATTTATTTAAATAATTATTTCAGATGCTTATGAAAGTTCCAAGATGTTGTGTGACCAGTATTACTTAACATCACCAGAACTGAAACTTACTCAAGTGAATGGTAAGATGAGAGTTTCCTGTCAGTAGCCAATCTGCTGCTTTTTTTGAATCAAAAGGCTCCCAATTCTGTAACCTTAGTGCACATACTGGTTGATATGACCTGGGCTAGTTCCTCTTCTTTTTCTATTAGAGGCACTCCATTTACCTTCCTGTGTTAGAACTCAAATGTCAATGTATCTTAAACACTACATTTTTGAGGTACCATTTACAAATTTGAGAAGTCAGACAAACCTGTACTTGAAGCATCATAAGAAGTTGCTGGAGAGAACCACCTCCATACTTGGGGTGAGGAAATGGGGCTGGTGACTGATATATTGGGTCTCGTCTGAGGTGCCCACATCTGTCTGATGTCAGTCTGCTTAATGTTTGAAATCCTTTATTTATAAAGGGCATAAGTACTTGGTGTTTTTATTTGTTTAATTGAAAAGAAACCTATTAAGCAAGTGGCAGTTACAATCTAAACACTGTTATGAATGCATAAAACTGTTTGCCAATTTTGGAAGGGCAGGAAACCAAAAATGAAACTTGATTTATTTTTTTGTTTTGGCAACTTGGTCATTGTAAAATTTGGATAAAATATAGAAAAATGTCATCACCCTTTAAAATATTTTATATTTTTATTTTCCTCTAGGAAAAGCTCCAGGAGCACCAATTAGCATTGTATATGTTCCATCTCACCTTTTTCATATGCTTTTTGAGCTCTTTAAGGTATGTCAGGATAAACTGAGAGAGTGAAGTGGGATGTGGGGTTGTGACTACCTTCTGCTCTAAAAGCCTTCTGCTTTTAGAGATTATATCTGCAAGTTTGCCCTGGTGCCTTTTCTGTGGAGTAGACAATGTATTAGGAGTAGTGAATGTGGCTGAACTTCAGTGCTGCCACCATGACATGCAGAAATCTGGCAGCCTTTAACAACTGCTGAACTTTGCTCTTCTCCAGAAACCTGTTGACTTCAAGGGAGTTATGTTACTTAATTTACAGTGCCTGAGTTATGTGGGCAAGAATGTTGTAATCTTTCAGTCAGAAGAGTCTTGGCTATGCTTAGACAGTTTTAGGTGTGCCATTATGCAAAAATGCTAATTGTGTCCCTTGGAAACTAGGTACTGATAGAAATAGAGGGTAATTTTGCTTCTATGTAACAGGGATATGGTTTGAAGTGCATGGATTCAACAATCATCCCTGATCATGGTAACCTTCTTTTTCATAGAATTCAATGAGAGCAACTGTTGAATTCCAAGAAAACAGTCCTACCCTTTCTCCAATTGAAGTGACAGTTGTTCTAGGGAAAGAAGACCTGGCAATCAAGGTATTTTGTTGGCCTACTACAACATGGACTTAATGTAATCTTTGTTATTATACATGCTTAGCTGATTCTATTAAAAGATCTGGCCTCTGAAAACAGATCCAAGATACTATGCATGAGCACAAGAGCATTTCCTTGATGGTTTGAGCCTCCATGTAACACAATCACCTAGTTGAAAAATAATACACTGCAAAACAAATGTTTGCATTTATGACTGTTGGAAAGGTGTGTTCAAATAACAGCATTTTAAATACCATTCTTAGTGCATGCTTGTTGTTAACTTCGTTCTCTCTTAAATCAGATCTCTGACCGAGGAGGTGGTGTTCCAGTGAGGAAAATAGAGCAGCTGTTCAGCTACATGTATTCCACTGCACCAAGGCCAAATATGGATGATGGTCGAAATACCCCTCTTGTAAGATACTTTCAATATTCATGTTGCAATTAGGTTGTTGTAAGTGTTGATGGGTTAAAAATGAAGCACTGTGTCCATCCTGCTGCTTTGTGGGGTGTGCAAAGATTACCGAGCCCCAGAAATATGAATTTACACTTTCTGAAACAGAATTATATATTTAGCTTAGTGGACTAAAATATGCTTTAAAAGGTGTAAAAAAAGAAGAACATTCCAACCTGAATCAAACCCACTCCTTTTTTTTTCTTCCTACATTTCAATGACAATAGTTTACTTTGCCTTCACTCTCCACTCAGTCCTCAAACTTTGTGCAAATCATGCTATCTCTCTGGAGGCAAGCAGAACTGGAACAGCCTTTTAGACTATCATTGTTTATCTCCCAATAGTAAGCTCCTTTTACTAATCAAGCAATTAATAATTTAACATGGTAAAGTGGGACATGTAAATAGACCCTCTCTTTTCATAGAGATCTTTTTTCTTGTGGTTTTGAATTTTTTAATGGTCAGTTTCAGCATTCTCCATGAAACTGATTAGAGATTTATGTTTTCTTCTAAGAGAAGAGGAAATGGAAAGCACTTTTTAACAGCTTATAAATTTCTGAAGATTTTCCAGCTATATTTAACTTTAAGCCATAAGAGCTAGTAAAAAAAATTAATTTCATATTGTACTTTATTTTTAGGCTGGCTTTGGGTATGGCTTGCCAATTTCTCGTCTGTATGCTAAATACTTTCAAGGAGATTTAAATCTTTACTCCATATGTGGTTATGGAACAGACGCTATCATCTACTTGAAGGTATGCATTCAAATTTAGTCAAAAAAAAGATAACTACCATTAATGCAGTGGGATAACTTGTTACCCTTTGAAGGTAAACATATTCTCTGCTCATGAGTAGCTTTTGTTTTTTCTTGAGAAATGACAGATTTAATAACTAGTTTTCAACTGGCATTAAAAAAGTCACTTGGCTTTAACTAGTCTACTTGAACAACTACTAGTGAGAGCCCTGTTGGTTTTCACATTGTGTTAAGATGTTATCTACTTGTTCATGGAATACAAAGTACTTGCAGAGAGTGAAATAAAGGGGTGAGCAACAGATCTGGTTTGTTTAATCTGAAAACCAGAAAGTCTGTATAAACTAAATCCTTAAGGAGTTCAAGGTGTTTTTCAACATATGCTGTATAGCCCCTCTGTGGGATTCAGATGCCAGCAATTCTGAACACTAGGTATATAACATGCACTGCTGTTTCTATGAGAAACCTGCAAACGGCACTACATGTTCTTTTCTACTCCCTGTACCTAATCATGGGAAAAACTTGCTTTGAATTTCTTTTGCTGAACTGAAAACATTGAAGGAAAACCAGAGCAGAAGTACAAAAGGAAGAGACAGTTCAGCTATATATATAACACTTCTATTTAAAATTTTTCATGGGAATTTTCCAAATCAAAGTCCTTTTCCATGCGTTCCAGGACTATCTTGAAAACATGTTAGAGGGTACTGCCTAAGGCCTATTAAAAATGCATAAATTGGATGTGACATTACTGTATTTGTTCTACCAAATTATCCAAAACAATCATAGATACTGAAGCACACAAACTGCCACATCTATTGTAGAAACATTTGTGTGAATAACTTCATTTTGTAGTGTCACTGACTCAACACTTCAGTCATGCTGAATGAATTTTTGCTAAGTGGCATTATTGAGAGATAGAAACGAAGTAACCTGTTTCTTCTTGACTTTTAGGCCTTATCAACAGAATCAGTAGAAAAACTCCCAGTTTTCAACAAATCAGCTTCCAAGCATTACCAGGCTACCTCAGAGGCAGATGACTGGTGTGTCCCAAGTAGAGACCCAAAGAATGTGGCAAAGCAGAGTGCAGGTTTCTGAAGAGAAGTTGGTATCGAGACACCCAAGGGGATCAAGCTGGCTTCAAGAGCAGCATTTGGAAGTATTCATCTACCTTCAAACAAGCAAGTTTCAGGACTAGCAGAGGAGAAAGAAGATAAGAATATTATAAACCTAGGCTGTATGCACTGAATCTGAAACCTTGCTGTGGACTTCAGGATGAGGAGAGTAGGAGCACATATGTCTTTAAAGAAGGGCTATATATAGAAGAAAATGAAGCTATTTTTTTACTAAGATCAAAGACTTGGTGTGGTAGAGGTGTGCAATTTTGAAATCCTGTTTAATGCTTGAATTCTGAATACTGATAAACAAGTTATGCTGATGCATATTTTTCTGTTAGAATAATTATCAGCAGTTTATCTTATTACAGAACTTCTCAGGTAGATTAATAAATCTTTACTTTAAGCTGTATTTATAACATTTGGAAAAAATCCACTTAATGTGGCAGTCTTGTAGCAAAATATAAACAGCATTCAAGTACAGCCTGACTGGAAAGAAGGGAGCCCTGGGAGGTAGGGAGAAAGTGTTTTCCATATATAAAGAAGCCCCCTTTAAAAAAAAAGGTATTCCAGGAATAATTCTTACGTGATGCCTTTGTGAGTCACATGGCTAGATATTTTATTTTAAGCTGTTCATGGGAAATCAGCCAAGTAAGTCTTCTGTGCATAAGGTAATGAAGAAGAAAATTAGGATCTTTTCAAAAGCTACTAGAAAGAAATGGAAAGCTGCTTGGTTATAACAGTTCTAACATTAGGGTACATCTAGCCTACATCCCTGTGTTCTGGAGAACGTGTGCCAAGGCAGTCACTTTGGCTTTTTCATGCAAGTTGAACAGAAGGGTTTTGGTGATATGTATTTTATAAGCATGTTGTGAAAAACAGCATGTTTAAAACACAGTCTTGTGGTTTGTTTCTGTTGTGCTGTTAGATTACTGGCTCAATACACTAAACCAAAATCTGACAATTGTCTTTTTCAAATTGTATTGGACCATGTCAGCTCAAAGACATACATAGGGACTCTATACCCTGAAAGCTGTGAGCACTGAAGGTCTGTTGGAAAGGTTTTTAGGTGTGGTGTTGGAACTCTAAAAATTTATTCTAAGAGCTGTCCATTGCAATAGAAAGGGCTTAGGAAATGTTTCAAAATATTAACAGCACTGAAAGCTACAGAAGAGCTTTTATGAACAGCAAAATAGGGGGAATTCCCACAGGAACAGTGCCAGTGGGAGAGAGTTGTTCAAAAAATATTCCATTCTCAATAAGCTTCTTCCTTGCCCATTTTCTTTGTGTGTTTTCACTTTTGTAAGCGAGGTAAATTTAACGGATGCTAAATTGTTGGATGTTGCAAAGCTGGCCAGTCAAAATTTCATCAGGGCTGTAGAATATTACTTGAATTTTTTTTACTAATTAGCATATTATCTTAAGTTTATGTCATCCTTTGCAAGAAGTTGAAAATACAGTAAAGCATCCTGCTCAGTATGACAGTTTTCTATTAGAGATTTCTATTTGTTGGTCAGAAAATGACTCTATATTCCACTGTAAATCTAAAATGGTTAAAAAGAAACTACCTTTGTGTTCTTGAAGTCTGTTTGAGATGTATTTCTCATTGAAAATAAAATAGTATTTTGATATCCATCATTTATTTTAAAAATTAATTTTAGATGTATTAATGATAACTGCTGAGCATGATGAATTTAGTACTGATCTGGGCTGTTTTTATCCTGGTGAATAAGCTGCAGTCACCAAAGGTCACCAGATCATGCATCTGAGCTCAGCTTAGTGAACAAAATGTGTAATAAAGAGGAAATACCTTCATCTAGAACGTACAGGTAGAAAAAGCTGCTTTCACTGTCTAAAATAATGGAGTATTTGTTGATTTTTGTATTGAATACAAGGTCACAAACACTTACCTAGATAGTCATTGTTATCAAGTAAACACAATTTTATACCTTTCTGTCTGCACCCAGTAATGCTTGAACCTGAGTTGTGATCCGATGGTACATCTGTAACACAGCTGCAGCTGCTCCAGTTGGAAACTGTAATTTCTGTTTCAAAGCAGCTGAGGCACATGGGTGCTGCAAAAATGTTTGTGATGCTGCTTGCAGAGCAAATCTGTGGAACATTTGTGATGCAGGCAGAGGTTGTGTAGCACTTAAGGAGCATACATGAAATCTCTGTAGTATTGTAAATTACGGCTATCTACCTAGATAATACAGTACCTTTTCCAGCATTCACTCACTTTTTATTCTGAAAGTAGAGCTGTTGTTCTAAGTCTTTTACTTGGATGTAGATGTTGAAATAGTTTTATAATAAAATATTTTAAACCCTTTCCTGTGTCTTTGTTTTTAAGAAGTCTAGTGCAAGCAAGGGCTTTTATATTTTAAGTCTTACCAAATTGAGCTGAGAAAAACAACACTCATACCATGTCAGGTACAGTGTGGGGAGAAACACTGGAAGAATATTCTATTTACACTTAATGTTGTGATGGTTGAGAGGTTACATAGTACCTAAAATCACTGCATCACCTTACCCATCTCCTTACTCTTTTTTATTAGGACTGTGTTCATTTTGAGATGAGAATTGGGAATCTTCCATCAGTGCATGTTCTACGCTCTAAAATAGTATTTTGTTCCGTTTTAAAGAATATAAAAATTTACTAAAAGACATCTATCATTGGGTCTAGAGCAAACAAAGTTCTTCCTCAGATGAAAGGGATGGCTTTTAGCTCTGGAGCACTGGGACAGCTGGCTTATCATAGCTGATGTGTAAGAAAATGGTAGTGATCAGATGGTTTCATGATCCAACAGTCCTGTGCAACTGGTGCTTTAGCAGACTTGTGTTGGCCTGGGGCCATCCTGCCTCCCTTAATTTTAGGAAGATAGAGTTACTGTAAAAATACATGTAGATACTTTACCGGAAAGAGGAGAGGTGAAAATCAGCCTGACTCTAGGTGTCTTGTCAGCAAGCCTGCAAGTGACAGCCTTGTGTAATTAGTTTACTCTCCTTAACAATGTGGGTTTCACTTTCTTAAGGGTTTTCACTTGTAATGCCAGGAAAGCAGATCACATGGCATCCCATTTTTGCATTTTGCAATTACAGAAATGTACCACTCTGACATATATGAGTTTGCCATGTGTGTTGGGAGAAACAACCCAGAAACTGAAGTACACCAGTGACTTCAATAAACTGCTACAGCAAAAACGAAACCACCAACAAAAACACCCATTGTGTTTTCCCATCATTTTTACTGTCCTGCAGTCTCTATAGACAGGACTTGCATATTTCCTGTCAGGTTTTCCCAAGCAGAAGTACACACATACGCATTCTATACCTTGCCCATGGAAGGCTTGGGAGCAGGGATGGACCCAAGCTGCTGTCTGTGCAGCCCCCTGTTGGGCACACAGCTCCAGCGGACGCACGTCTCTCTGCAGCATGCTGTGCACAGGCCATCAGTCCCAGACAAATCCCTGCAGTACAGAAGGCAAAATGTTGTTCTTTTCCTTTCCCTGCACAAGCCCGGTGGGTAAGAGAGACCATGCACAAGCTCCTGGTCGCAGTGTGGGGCTGGCTTGCTGCTGGCATGTCAGGAGGGCACTGACATCAGCACGTTTACCCATTGCTGAAGAGTGTTCTGGTTTCACAGGAGATAAGCAGGTGTTGCACTTTCACCCTTTGACCCCTGATCAGGACCTTACACAGCCAGGTTCCTGATGTCAACAGAAACCATGCCAGAGCAGCCTGTGTTTTCTCTTCCAGATCATTAGCTAAAAAGTGTACACTGATTACTGGTTAGCATTACTGGTGCCTTGGGCACAGATCCAGATTAATCTCCCTGGAGCCTCGATACACAGTTGTTCATTATCATCATTTCCCTATCACTTAACCAAGTTTTAAAATCCGCCAGACTTTGCCCTTAACATGCAATAATGTCCTCCCCAAAGAATTATTACAAAACAAGCTTTGCTACCTTTGATAACAAACATTACTGGACTGCAAAAATAATTGTTTTTTTCTCCTTTTGACAGCAATGATGACTTGAGAGGATCAGGTTTAACACCAAAGAATTGTCTGCCCTGAAGTTTTTCAGTAGTTTTGGCACATGGGAGGTAGAACATGACAGTTTATGATCCCTCAGCTCAGCTAATTTTTGGGGGTGGGGATGATGAAGAAGAAGGGTCACACTTCTGGGTTTGTGTTTCCCAAGAACTGAGAACACATTTTTAAATGCTTGTGTCCTGACCCTGTACTACAGGTCCTAAGGTGTCTTTGCATATCAGTGCTGTCATACACATTCAAGACCTGGCTACATGCTGTTACTCTTCACAGTCAGCAAAGAGAAAGGACATGTTGGTAGGCAGCTTCAGTCAGTCCTGCTTCTCTCCCTCACCTCACAGGGAAGAAAGGGCAGAAATACCCATGGGCAGTCTTAATTCTTCCCTGCAATCTCAAATGTTGGGTGTCAAAGCAAATAGCTAGAACAGAATCCTGGGTCTTCAGAATATCCTGAGGGCTCTTACTAATGTAAGACTTTTATATAAACAGAAAAATATGTATGGGGTATCAGGAGCTGCTCCTCATCTACTCTCCTCAATATTCCTTCTGCAGCTGTGAAAGACAATCAAAGCAGAGTGCAACAAATTGGCCCACGCAGAATTAGTACAGTTTCCCTGTGTCACTCTTGCTTTGCAGTTCCTAAAAGGAAGAGGAAAGAAAAGAAAGCATCCGTCTGATTTCCTGCTGTATGAGGGGCACAGTCTTGAGGAATGAGTCTCACTCACTCTGACTTCCTGGGAGTCATGTCCAATTAAAAATCCAGACAGAACTGTGATGCAGGAAACACGGCAGGAGGAGTGACCACCAATCCCACTATTTTGAGCTGCTGAACATTCTCCTGGAATGTGACAGAGACTTTCTAGTTTAGAACAGGCATACTTTAAGTTATACTAATGTGATACAGCCCTGTCTGCAAGGCTCAAATAAGAAAATCAATTAAAAAAAAAAAAAAAAGACACTTGTTTTCATTGCTGTTACAGGTTGGGCTTTCTGTGCTTTGTCATATGACTGGACTGGGCCTGAAAGCTGAGAACCTTGGCATGGGATTCGGCACACCAAGTACAACACCTTATCACGATACTGTGTACATGTCTGTGTGTGTGTGCTGAGGTGTGAGTTGGGTATCTCAGCTGCCTCTCATGACCAGTGTCAGTGTATCCAGAGGACTCCAGAAAGCTGCTTCTGAAGCACACACTTACTTCTGGTGCCTGAATAGCGATCCTGTCTCCACTGTCAGAGTTCAGCTGGCTGTAATGGAACCCCAGACACGGAGGCACCTCTAGGCACCTGTATTTAGATGGCTTCAGCTGTGAGCTGGCTCCCAGATCATTCAGTTACCTAAAAATAGACACCCGTTCCTATATGAGGAAGGCTGCAGGACTCTTCCTGTCTCTCATCTGTCACTCTGGAAGACAGAGATCTTCCACAAGTGCTTTGTCATGCCTGCCAGTCCCATGGAAATACCTTGTATGGACAATCCTGGCTTTCTAAAGTATCAGTGAATATTTCTGTTTGGATAAATAACTCAAGCCTTCTTACTAGTTCTGCATGGTTGTGGGAAACTGGAAATACAGAGCTCACAATTATATTGCTGCTGTGTCATTGCTGGCCAGGGTGGATAGATAATGGAAAATCCCAGACAATATTTATTCTGCAGCAAATTCCAATGGGATCATTGCAGATGAGCTGGCTGCTGGCAGAAACTGTGCCAGCCTGGAGCTGCCTCTGCACAGCTTGTCATCACTGACATTGCTGATCTGTCTGAGTTTGAGACTGGTCCTAAGGCCACACGATCGCAGGAGACAGCATGAGGCTCATCACTCTGCACACCACAGGGCAGCAGTGCTGCCAGACAGCTCTGAGCCATGCTGACTACTCCTGTGGCAACCAAATACCAATTGCTGAGCAGAGCATTTACAGAAATTCAGGAGATAACTGTAGCTGTTGCTGATTGTTAAATGCCATGAGGCATACCGAGAAATCAGATGCATTGAAAGTGGTTTTTTGTAGTGTTTGCTCCTTAGAGTGGTTTTCTCTTCTTAGCAGCTTTACTTCCCACAACACTCTGGGTTAATTTTTAACAAATTAACTGGAAAACAGGTTTGAATACCTGCCAGGACTAGTCATTGTCCCCTCCAGTCACTGTGGCATGCAGCAGAGTTAGTAACATGCATTGCAAAAACTATTGGTGACCCAGAGTCACTCCCCTGATTACAAAGGGCATTACAGGTGCAATTTAACCTTCACACAGGGGTGGATCAGATGGTTTGGACCACTGGTGTTACCAGGTTTGTGTCATTGCCTCACAGACCACAGGAAGCTGTTTGCTCAGGCATAAAACTATGTTTGTGTTGACACAAAAGTACTTGCTTCTGCTTAGTTAGGGCCTGTTATAAAACCTCCTGATCTCACAACTTTCCCTTGCTTCTAGTCAGCTTTGCCTCAGGTCTTACATAAATACACAATGAGAAAGCTTCCTTTTCAAGCTCTGACCAGGGACACCTGAAGTTTTCATTATTCATGTTATTAATGGAGATTCCCAGAAGTCTCCTGCTGGTACAAATTTGTTCATGTGCTTCTCCTCCATGGCCTTGCCCTCTTGTTCCTACTCCTGATACTGATGCCTGGCTCTGCATGCTCTGAGCCTACCTTCTGTAGCCAAAGGATGGGAACAGGCCTTTGGAGACTTCCAATGTCACACTTCCAAACGCTTTTGATAGTTTTTCAAGGCCACTGGATGGTCAGTTCACTTGAAGGAAAAAAAAAGCCAGCACATTCTGCATATTCCCAGGCTTTTGTCTTTTGAATGGCAACATCCGTACAAGAACGGCTGAAACAATGGCATAATTATTCACTGGTGTGCCATAAATTGATGCAGACAGACCTTGGAAATTATATTACAGTACTCAGGGCTTCCTGAAAGAGATGATACCATCCTTCTTCAACAGGTTATTCTTGCCTTTTCCTTTGTAGCAGAATGATATTCCTCACCTCTGAGGATTGACCTTAAGGAAAAGGATGTGTCTTGACTTTAAATCTGAGCTATAGTAGCCAAACAAAGCAGATAAGAACTGGGGATCCTCCCAATTCCTTCCAGGAATAAACATACCCACTGCCTTAGGAAATCAGAGTTTCGGAGGGAAAATGTCTACCCTTACTAGGAGGCTGTTTCAGCAGAAGGTGATTTCTTTTCATTAGAGCAGAAGAAGATTCTAGCAAAGCTGTTGACAATGAAAGGGTAAAATAAATGTTTTTCAGCATTTCTTTAATGTATATTTACACTGGAAAGTTTGGGGTTTTAAAATAATGTAAACATTTCTAGAAGAATAACAGTATATTGGTATAAATTATGGTAAATTTTCACTTATGGAAGTATTTCTTTAATAATAGATTCAGAAGAAGTTATTAGGTTTTTCTTATTTTAATAGCGTGTGAGTACGGAATACAGAATATAGATGATGGATCAATGGGTTGTCTATAAGCATGTCTGAGAACTGCTGATCAAATTCCCTGTTCTTCTCTGTAACGCTTCTAACACATGCTAACTCTTTTTCAGTTGACAAAAGAGTGTAATATAGTGTGGGATCAACATATTAAACAATGTAAATGATAGATATTAGAGTAGTAATAATTCACATTTCGACTTCACACCATATTCACTGAAATCTGTGACAAGCTTCCTGTTGACACCAGTGAGTTGTGGACAAAGCCAAAATGAGCTGCTGATCTGTACAAGAGACACATACACCCCTAAAGGTTCCTGGAAAACAGCAAGCAAACTAATTTTTAAGTCCTTCAGAGTGCAAGCCCAGACAAGAGGTTGGCCTCACTCTGTTACCTGCCATGAGTTCTGTAAGATGGCACTCATTGTGAGGGAGGAATTTAAAATCAAGAGCCATACCTAGGAGAGGAAGAGAAGTATATGACTGACATTTAAACCTTCAAGATATGTTGAACAGAAATGTGTGTATGCACATATGGCCAATTTAAATGCACTGAACAGGCTGACAGCTCTTCCTTCAGCCCATCTTCCTTACTTAATGCAGTACAGCCCTGATACTGGAGAAGCTTGAGATCCAAACAACCCTGAGCAGAGAGAGGTCAGCTCTCAGCCTTTGTGTTCAAGTCAGGTGGGACCAAAAGCCCAGATCCATGCTGCAGAAGTCTGGGTGCAGAGACACCATTGTGACTGAGATATAAGTGTGTCCCTGTTCCACAAAGTGGGCAGTTTGTCCTTGCATCTCTGGCCACTAAGAGCCCCACTGAGACAAAGGGGTTTTGCCCGTGCCTGGGGAGAGAGGGACAGAACTCTTTAACAGCACATGACAGTGACTAGCCACGGCTTGTGCTCATTTCACACAGCTGAGGCTTTTTTAAAAAAAGGATTAAGAGTGTCCAAACCCCAAACAATGCGAGGGCCTGCTCCAATAGGGCTGGAAGATTATTCCAGCTGTTTGGGGCCAGGCACCTGAAAAAGCAGAGCTTGCCTCCCATAGTTAGTGCAGGTCCAGATACCTGGGCATGAATAGCTTGGTTTAAGCAGAGGGCAGACTGGTAGCTAGTGCTAGATAAAAGGATACAAAACAGCACTGTAAATAAGAAATGAACAATTATAACCTTAAAAATACCCTTCAGGAAATGTATGGCTGCTGTCTGTTGCTAGCTGCTGGATCTTTTATTCTGCTTATGGCTTTCCATCCTTTTATTTTCTTTCTTCTTTTTTTTCTTATGAGGACAAACCCTGGCTGCATGTACAGCACAGCCTGCTCCAGCTGGGACTGGAGGCCACGGGAAGCAGTCGTGCCTCTGGCCACTGTTCTGGCAGCTTCCTGAGCCAGGGGCAGGGAACCCACAGGGACAGTGTGTTCCCTGCTGGCTGCACTGGAAGCTTCAAAACATGTTTATGTCGAGTCAGCAAGTACCGCCCAGACTGGTCATGCCACTGCTCTCTCTCCCTTTCCAGGCTGCTGGAAGGAGCTGCGTCAAAGTCCAAGCCCACATTTAAGTCTGTTTCTGGTGCTGTCTGCAGTTGGCTCCTGCCTGCCCAGAGTCACTTACCCACCGTCTCACCAATGCACCCAGGTCAGCTGAAAGTGAAGGGCAGACAGGGCTGCCTCTCTGCCCCTCTCCCTGCTCTGTGTCAGAAAGGGCAGCTCTCCCCGTGCTCCAGCCAGTTCCAGCAACCGGGCAGAACTCAGTGCCATTTGATATCAAACCCTCCCACACTCACAGCACGGCCAGGCAACAGCAGATAGTGTGTCCTGGTCAGCTGAGAAAGGAGTCCTCCTCCTTGATCTTCTACAGGCTTGAAGGGACACCAAGTGCACAGCTCAAGTGCATCTCTAAAGCAGGGAGGTGCTGTGTGGGGTGCCCTGCAAGAGGGGACCATGATGGCTGTGTCACAGCATGTCAAGTAATTGGTGGAGCTACAGCCATCTGGAGAGAAAAGCAGGAGAGAGTTGGGTTATGGAGACCTCCAACATCCAGCTCTCTGCAGCGGTGTCAGGATCTCTTGGATGCCTCCATCCAGGCTTGCTAATGCCACCTGTCTGCCTGGGGTGGGGCTGTCTGTGCCTCTGTTTGCCCATTGTTAAGGTTCCCTGGTGTGAAGGAGAAAATGTTTGGGTTTGCCTTGAAGCCTCTGCAGTGAAAGCTGCTCTCCCCAGAGAGGCTGCAGCCCACGCCGGTGGCTTGTGAGTCCTCGGTACCAGGGACAGGCCTCTGGGTACACCTGAGGGGAAAAGCACACAAGAAAATTGTGACCAAATGGTGTCTTGTGTTCTTAATAACATTGTCAGTTTCAAGTACCACAAGTCATAGTTCACAGCCCACAAAATGCTGATTCACACTGTTAAGTAAACAATGTTTAATCCTCTTGTTTAACATTTGATTTATTTTTTTTTTCTAATTCACTGTTGAACTTCGCCTCCAAATGTGCATGGCAATCCTCCCAGGTTTAGTGAGACACTCAGCATTCACCATGTGAAAATCTACAATATCAGTTCTAACTCTAATGCCAGTCCTCCCCTTTCTCTCTCAGTTCTTCCCCCCCACACCATGTGGATAGACTGAGCTCCTACCTCTCCCCTGCACAGCTCCCTGCCATATCTGCCCATTTCCATCCACCAGGCTGAACTGTCTTGGCCAGGGAAGGGTGCAACTGCTGCTCCAGCAGCACGAAAAGAAGCTGCCAGAGATAGATGGCTTTGTGAACAGAGGCTTTGCTGATAGATCTCAGATCTTTAGGGCAGTTGTCATTAGAAGCCAAGGTCACTGGTTTGTATTTCCTCCCACTGGAGGATGCAGAATTCAATTTCATGGAAAGCTGTCAGAACAAGGAGTCTCTTCCATGTTTCTGATTACAGGGTTGATACCTCCCGTTATGTTGGCAGGTGAAATATGTGAGCACAGCTCAACTCAGCTGGTGCAAAGCAAAGCCCACTGCCTGCCCCACAAAATCCATCCATCATTTGGGTTTAATTCACCCCACCACAGGAGTGAGGGGCACTTGAGAGAAGGTTTTGTTCCAGCAGACTGAGTAAATGAGTTAGTTGCTGTGGTTTAGGAAATCCAGACATGGCAGAGGATGGCACAAACCTGCAGAACCATAGGGGCGTAGGGGGTAGTGGCTCTGCTGCCCTTGCTAGAAAAGGTTGTAGTGAAAGTGTTGCAGTGGGGGTCAGGCTCTATGTCGTGTGCCAAGGACTACATAGCCAGGAAGGAGAAAGGAAAGGGAAAGGCAGAAACGAAGACAGAAAGAAAGAAAATAAATTAGTGAAATTCTGGGGATTTATGGTGAAGGGCAGGACAGCACTGTAGAAGAAATGGACCCATATGACAAACTGAAGTCCAAATTTCCAGTAAGGTATAGTCCAGATCTGCTGCCTCCACAAAGTGCGCTTACCATGGATGCAGGCTGACAGGGTGCCCTTCAGTTCAGGACAGCCAGGCACCTTTCCCCAGCAGGGAAGTTGGAAACAGCAGGATACACTCACCTGAGGGTTGGCTCAGCCTTTGGGAGGTAGGTATAATTCAGTGGAATTTGTTGCCACTGGGTGTTTTGGGCCAGTTTTACTCTGCATGAATGTTAAAATACCTACATTACTTTTTGCCATGAAATGGCTTTGCCCTGACTGCAGTGATGTCACCTTGCCTGTGCTTTCCAGCATGCTGTGTGCTTGTAAACAGCTCAGGCACTGCCCTGCCCTTCAGCAATACCTGTGTTTTCATATTGTATGAACCAATGGCCATATATTTATAAGGCACACAATTCTGTCCCCTCTTTTCTAGCATGTTATAAATTAAACTTTCTGTGAGTATTCCTGCTCTTTTGTTCCTGCACTTTCTTCGTCAGACATTAGCAGTTATTCATCCTTACTTCCTAACCAACTAGTAATTTTTGTAGGGTTACCAGGAATAGGTAAAGATCCCTATCCTTTACCAGAGCTGTCTGGATTCAATCCACTTCCTTCCCACAAACAGCCAGCAAGCTTATGGCTATACTGAGGCAATGCAACTCCCCACTGACAGTTACTACTAACATAAAATAATTCAGTGCTGATTGCAGTACCAGCAGCCTGAGCAGCCACACCAATTGCACTGTTACAAAGCTTAAGCACTTGGGCACCAGGCAGAAGGCTGATACCAGCATCCCTAGTCAGCCCCAGCTTGAAAGAACAAAACTGAATGGTTCATTAGTGGTATAAAAATCATCACGTGCCCGCTGTCCTCGTTTCAAATGCCTTAATTTTAATTTAGCAGCACTCCATAGAGTGCCTCTGCAAGGTGAAGGACAGCACACAAACTGCTACATGCTAAAAAAACCTTAACTGTGTATTAAAAACAACCAGGCCATTGGAACACATGATATCCATTGCCACTTCTACACTTTGTGTCCTATGAAGCTTAAGATGTATTTGGAGAAAGAGTCAGAAACAAATTTCTGAGCAGACAACTGATTTCATCCAACAGTTGCTGCATGCAGCAATCTTTTCTGACCCACTTCTCTGCTGTGCCAGAGGTCCCTGCCTTTCTACAAAGAGAGACTGTGGTAAATCTTTCCACTGCTTTAATATAACTCTTGGGGAGGTTAAGATGTCAGACATTAGCTAGGCTTTGGCATCTCTGCTAATAGTATGTTCTGCACTGTCATTTAGTAGAAGAGCAAACCCTAGGGAAATTCTACTGACATATCCTGAAAGCAAATGGAAATATTGGTGTGTCTGACCCATGTGTGCCTTGAAGTGTTTCAGAAAAGCAACAGCAGCCCTTCAAGTGCCCTGCAAACCTTCCAGCACCAAAAACCTGGCATGCCTCTCTGTCCCCTGTCCTTAATAAAGATATATGTTAGAACAGACCACCCCAGACTGTTTCAATCTTCCCTTCAATCTCAAAGACTGAACTCTTGTATGTTTAATTTAAAGGTATTTTCCTCATGAGCAAAATCTGCTGCCAGAAGCATTAGTGCATTTTCAAAGGATGTTGCTTAAATATGAATGAGCTGAGCCCCTGTGATCATTTTAATTGATCCAGCAGTGCTTGCAGCTAAAAGTAAAGCTGCCACCTTTCATGGCAGACCAGACCCTTTCCCCTGCTGCCTAATATTTGTATTCCTGATATTTTACAACAATAGTCAGTCTTGCTCAGCCTAGGAGATTTCTATAAGTTCATAATCACAGCAGTGAACTTGATTCTGTCAAAACTGATGCATAGGCTGTAACATATTACTCCACAGAATGAAGAGAAATGTTTCTTTTAAAAAAGGTAAGTGTTTTGAATAAATAAAATGTCATTAATCCTGTAACACTTATGGAAACTTACTGGTTTCAGCTCTGAGACCCTGATTCATGTTGAAAACTCCAACTGAAACCAGGTCAGAGATTCTGATTGGGATCCCTGTGCAGATCTCCTCACACATGCACAGGTGTGCTGATGCACAAACATGCCAATGTGGACACAGACCCACACAGAGCTGCAGGATCAAAATGGGCATTTCAACACCTTTCTGCTTTCCTGTAGTCATGAGGTTTGGTCCAAAACCTTGCAAGAGCATGCAGACAAACTCACCATCCTTCACACAGCCCTAGAGACAATGCCATGGGACAGCATGGAAAGGGCTGCAGACAAACCCTCGCCTTCCTCTGCCAGCTTTTGAAATGCTAAGGGCAGAGAGAGACTGAGTCCTGGCTGCCTGGGCCAGGGGCACCAGGGCTCTGCATTCTGGTTTGGGTTTGAACCTTTTCCTCTCTTCAATGCAATCTCAAGTTAATGCAGTCCATTATGGGAAGAGCAAGGGACGTGGAAACAGCATCCCCTTGTGCTAAAGGACCTGACCCTGAGTATTGCTGCCATTCAGCCAAGAAATAGGCTCTCATCAGGGAACTTGTTTTTGGAGTAGACATGGGTGACACTGTTGAGTATGATCTGAAAGTACCAGAAATGAGCACAGCACGAAACACACGTCACATTCTAGGACCAGTTTATGTGCAGGCAATTGTCTTTACTTAATCAAAGCCCTCTGTGTGGAGAGAAGACCTTACTTAACACACTCTCAGTCTTGTGCAACCCTCTTGCTTTTGATATCACTGCATCAAGTGGGAGGCAGCTAAGGATGTACCCTTTCCCTCCTGCCACCGGCAGCACTGGGAAAATAGCCTGTCTCAAGGACAACTTGTGAAAGTTTTAAAAATGTTAGATGGAGGCTGAGCAGGAAATGGTCAACATTTACTGCTTTCTCTTTCAATGACCTAAATTGATGCTTCAATCTCTGTCTTCTTTTCTTGGCATTATGCCATCAGGACAGGCAGCAATGCTGGAGAGATAAACCATCCAGGCTCTTTTAGACTCCTTGTCCTAGTATCTAAAAGCTGACCAATTATGAATAGACTTTTAACACTTTTGCAGGGAAATAGAATCCTGAACACTGTTAGACTTCAGTTTCACCTACAGACTCTCCATGGATAAATTATTGTAGTTTTGAGTCAAGCTGAATTCAATCAGACATCAGGGGCTAGGTTTAAAATTATTGCAAGAGCACTTTACAAAGAGGATGCCCATATTTCCATGAACAGCTTCATTGGTCCCCAGACACGTGCAGAGTGTCCCTATGGTCATAGAATGGGTAAGTTCTTTTGTTCACAATGCATGTGGCTTAGGAACATCCCTTTATATTCAACTTCTAAAAAAGCATGAGGACCAAAACCTGGAATCTCACTGGTATCCATTGAGAAGTCATTAAGGGAGCTCTGGGAAAGGGCTGCCAATGGGAATGGGAAAGGATAGTTAATTCTTCAAGCCCATCTGTGCTTTAAATATTCTAATAGGCCATGGAATGCAGTGGAAATGTTTCAAACATGTCTACATCTCTACTAAAAAGCCCAAAGGCAAAAACCAATTTATTTCACAGAGAACACCAAACCACCCTGAAAACAATTTTCTGTCATTTTAGGTCATGACTGTGCTCAAACTTTTGGTGTAGAGGTCTCTCTTCCAGGTAGAGTCATCCAATATGATGTGGCTTTGAAATTACAAAAGCATGATCAAGAATTAGATGACTATGAAATTCCAAGACATCTCACAGAATTGCAGAATCACAGAATATGCTGAGTTGGAAGGGACCTAAAATGATCGTTGACTCTTAACTCCTGGCCCTCCACAGGATCATTTCCAAGAATCATACCATGACCCTGAGAGCTTTGTCCAAATTCTTCTTGAACTCTGTAAGGCTTTGTGTTGTGACCACTTCCACGGGGAGCTCTTCCAGTGCCCAACCACCCTCTGGGTAAAGAACATTTTTTCTAATACCCAGCTTAAACCTCCCCTGATTCTTCAGGCCATTTCCTCAGGTCCTGTCACTGGTCACCACAGAGAAGAGATCAGTGTCTGCCCCTCCTTTGTGCAGAATTTAATAAATTATGATCTTATTATCAGGTACTCCCCCACACCTCACATGAGCAACTCCTTCCAGTGTGTGGGAATACAGTACAGTAAAAGAGGAAAAAAAGTGCTAAAAAGGAACAAATATTAAGGTTTGCTTACTCTTGGTCGTTCTAACTTCAACAATAGAAGCAATTAAAGTGCATCAATCAGGTCTTTTTTTTCTGTGATAGTGATGTTCTCTAGTGGTTTTAACAGCTTGCAAATTCCTATGACTATAATCAGCCTGATCCCACTGTGCTCCCTGTCAGATACCACAATGGCCATAATCTGGCACCTGCTTGGTACAAAGCTTGGAAGTGAGCCTGGGTGCCCACAGAATAAAAATTAGTGTGTTCACTGCAGAGGGGGAGGATCAGAGGGAATTTAGGAACAGTGGTGACAGCCTTTATTGTTCTCTCAGCTATAGAGTCCTGGCTACGACAGGTCAGAAAACACTGCTATTGTTCTGCTGTAAACCTCCCTTTTCCAGATGCAGAATTCCACTTTCAGAAGGAATCAGCATGGGGATGTGTTTCCAATAATATCAGCTACCTCCATCTGTCTCTTCTGGACTGCCCAGTTTGCCTCATTGTCAGACTGTTCAGAAAGCAATAAACATTTCTTGCCTTGACCAGTTGGCACATCCTCATGCCTGACTTATAGAGATGCATCACCTAGAAAAGCAGTGGGTTTAGACAACCTATGCATTTTCATCCTTCCAAATTCACTCTCTTTCTGCAGTGCAGAATCCAGTGGATCCCATTGACCTGGAGGTACACCAAGCAGATTTTTCTACAGAAAATCTGTCTCAGATGCTGATTGTTCTACCCAGTAAATTACTGTAGTATCTCTGATAGAGACATCTCTACAGCTGTATGGAAATCTCTCATTGTTTTAGTGAAGTACAAGGACCTATATTACAACTTGATTTATAAAAGAAAACATTGACTCATGGTTGTGTTTGCCTTGAAATTCCTGATTGGAATGGGAAGCTGCTAAATAGCAATCTTGACTGCTGTCTGGCTAAACACAAACAGATCCATGAATTGCATTATTGAACACAGTGCACAAGCTTTAATTAATGAAAACTGAGAGGAGAGGAAAGGAAAGGGAAGTGATTTGTAACAGTAAATAATCTGCACATTTCTTCAAATGCTGTTGTTGCCACGTTGTGAGACACAGAGACACTTGGACAGCTTGGCTGCACTGGATTGTCTGGGAGGAGCCTAGCGTGCTGTGGGTTGTCTTGCAAAGAGGTAACAATAACCAGAAGGACTGACAGCTTCACAGTCAGAGGTGCAATGAGAAGTCAGGAGTTACTGGCTCCCACTGGTGGGCCTGGCTTACCTCTCTTTTCACAGAGCCCAGAATTGTCGCCATCTAAAAAACAAGTGGAACAGCCCAGAGGGGTTGCATCAAACTAAAAAAGGGAAGAAAATTAGGGTTTACCTGTAGGTTAAATCACATGCTTGTGCTTGCTGTGGGATACTTGCTGTGTGAACTGCCACTGCCCTGCATTTAATCCTCCTGGGCTGAAGAAAGTCGCTTGGTCAGAAGTGAAGGAAACCAGTGCTGACAAGTCCAGAAGCACAGGAACTGCAAATCAGGGCATCTGGCAGGTCTGGAACAGCACAGTCAACACATCTTTATCTTGGAAACACCTTTGGTTAATGTGGGATTCCTCTCACCTACACTTAGCTGCCAAAGATGAGGTGTATAGTCCATGCTAGCAGGCTAGGTTCATTTTATAGTCAATGAAGAGAAGGGTCATATGCTTCCCAGATCACATCCAACATCATTCTGAGAGATACTAGGGATAGGTATAAGTACAGCTGTGCAGGTTTTGCGGGCAAGTGTTTTATACCTGCCTTTCTTGACACTGGGATATTAATTTATCATTGGCCACAGTAAGAGTGGAAACAGAGACAGCATGTGCTAAAAGCTACCCAGCTTGAATATCAACATAAAAGAAATTTCAGGGCTGCATGTTTCTATCTTGTTTACATACTGTGGTTGATAAAGGAAAAAAATATCTCACAATTAAAAAGGATAATTATGACGAAGCTTTATAAGATACGGACAGGTAGTGAACAGTGAACTAACATTGAATTGAGAGTCAGTGATAGGAAAACACAGAAACTACTGAAGGCCTGTCTGTGGCCACAATTCAAAGCAGTTTGCCTATTTCTTTCTGGGAAAGCATTTCTGTGACTTATTTTTTGACAGTATCCTTTCTTTTACTCCCAAAATGACAGCTGCAGAAAATCATAGTGAAACAATATCAAAGGTTGCTCAGATTTAATCTAATGCTATCTAGCAGGCAGTGGTCTAAGCACTGAAGGAAGCAGCAGCATTGTTTAAGCTAGGCTGAACAAAGCAGTGTGTGCCCTGGGTGTGTTTGGAGCAGGGGCTTTTCCAGCTCTGCCTCCCCAGTGCAAACTGCAACCTGCAGCTGTGATTTCTCACTGTAAGGAAAGAGAGAGGTTCCAGGGAGAGCCAGTAAACGCCAGCCCAGCTTGCAGACTGGCCAGCAAATGGACACATGCACAGGGCTGTGTCAGGATTGTGCCTGGATCCCTGGCAGCCAGCAGAGGCACACGGATCCGGGAAGGGAGATGCGGAGGCTCAGTAGATGATTCCTTCTGGCTCCAGCAGCAAGTACTTCTTCATGGACAGAGGGATGGCGAGCAAGGGCACTTCTCGATGGCACCTTTCTGCCAGTATTGCACGAATAGCACACCTGCATAGGTGCATCAGTGACCGTGGTGAATTGCTGCACACAGTGAACAAGGAGTCATAGAAATCCTGGTGCCGCTGGGAAAAAAAACACAAGCGTGTTTTAGGAATATTTGGACTATGAGATTTTTGAATTAAAGGGATAATTATGTCAAAGCATGTAGTTTGTCCAACAGTTTTGCCTTTTGATAATAGCTTTTCCCCTTTAATCTCTTATTTTTCATTTAAATCCTCCCTTGCATTTGCAGCTAACTCATCCTGTTCACAGAAATCTGACCCATGCAACAGAACCTAGAGGTACATAGCCATACCCGTGCAATATGGCACTTTAAAAATATTTGCTAACTTAAAAAATATATAAATATGCATAGTGACAGATCTGAAGAAACACCGATCACAGCCAGAATCTTTTCACTGGCTGAGTACAGGGACAGCTGAACTCCTACTGTACCACTGACAGGGGGTGCTCCCAAGGATAACGTTGCAATTAAGAAATCTCAAAAATATCTCTTTTTTTCAGTGAGTGATATGCTTTTGTCTAATGAGAGATATTAAGTGGGAAAGTCCCCATCCTCTGAGATGTTCTTCTCTTTCAAAAGTGTTCTTTCTTTCTTATGGTTGGGTATGGGTTATGCAAATAATAAGCCTTGACTTTACTCAGTTACAACTCATTGAGAGCTTACCTCCAGGACATCCTCAGGTATGGCTGCTTTCCACTTAGATGTCGATTTGATGTGTTCATAGGAGTTGACAACTACCTCCACAGCCCTGGGGTGGGAATGGCAGGCCTGTAGCACCTGCAGGCAGGATGCATGGAGACCATGAGTACCACCAGGAAGCTGGGGCTGGCCTGGATGCTTGGCACTGCACAACAGCTAACTGAGACTGACACAGACAAACAATTACAACACGATAAGGCTGGAGATACAAAAGACACAAGGCCCCTCCACACTACTCTGTGCAAGCACAGCAAGAAACCCCAGGCTCATCCCCAGTTTAACACTGTACAGAAGTGCTGGCTTAGATCTACACAGTAGTCTAAATGGGGTGGGCTTTGTTACCCAAATCTAGAGACAGCTTGTTCATAGCTGGGTTGAGTGATTCAACACCAGGCAAAGCCACGCACAAAAATTCTTCCTTCAGCTCATGCAGTTCAGGAACAGAAAAATCCCATCACCTCAATCAAAAATGCATTGTTAAAGAAAAATCTAAAATGTGACCAGGAGAAGAGACGGTTCAGAAGTAAGGCTTTCAAGCCACACAAGGCCCCTGACACAACTGTTCTGCTCAGTAATTTTAGCTCAACAGGAAAAAAACCCAGTACATTGTTACTCATATGCAGGGGGTAACATTGCATTCACCCAGTTTTGTCCCACACAGTCACCAGGTTTCACAAACAAAACTGCAGAACATCCCTCTGGGATAAATATCCTACATTTTTACAGATGGGCAAATGATGGTTTGGAAGAGAGTCCCACTTCATGCAATAGGAGGTGGGAAGAGGAGGCTTCAGACCTTGCTCTCAAATACCCTCTAGGAAACTAAGCATTGCTTTGCAACAGAGTCAGCTCATCCTGGGCTCAAGAGGGCACAACTGAAATTCTGGCATTTTATTCAAAGGCTTCTGGTTGCTTGGCTTGGTAAAACTTTACACATACAGTGGGGGAACTGCGAGCTGTTGCTGAGGGCACTGGATGAGACAGAAGTCCTGGCTTCAGCAAGCTTACTTAGTTGTCTGATATAACAAGACTCTCAAGCACTTCTGTCACTGTCTTGGCTGTTGCAGATGTTTAAAACTTTTTCAGGAGGGATCTTGCCTGTTTTTATGAGCCCAGGCTCACCACTTCCTCTTAATTCTCACATTTCCTGGGAATAATCCAAGGCTTTATTGGGACGCATTTCATTTTGAATAGATTTTCGCAGGTCACATGTGACTAACAGATTTAAGTGGTCTCACCTCTAATCTTTGGTGGAATCCTTGAAATATTGCTTTCATATGACTCAGTAAAACCTGTATGAAGCCAGGTTTGACAAAGGGATGTGGGTTCTCTGTGAATGTGCTCTGAAAAATTAGACTTCAACCAGCATTTAGAGTTTGGCATTTCAGGTTAGTTAAGAGTAAAAATTAGATCTGTGTCTGGTTTCTGGTATGGACAACTGTAATTTCACTTCAGTTAAATGATACCACTCTTACAGCAAGTCATCTCACAATGTTTTGGGCATTTTGGGCCCACACTGATAGGACTCCAGCAAATCCAGATACCACTAAATCCTGAAGTTTGGATCTCTCATCCCATTCCTGTTCAAGACACCACCCCTCTCCATACCCCTACTGTAGGAAGACATCCTTAACCTTGTGGAATTGCAGGGGGTATATCCTAGCTGCTCCATGATTCAGTAGCAGCTGGTAGCAGATGTCTGGCTGAGCAGCTGGCCGCACAGAGGTCACTTTTATGATATACTGGAGGGGTGCACAGCCATTGACATCCATGATGTTTGCCTCTGCTCCTGCCTCCAGCAGCATATGCAGCAGGACGTGATCACAGTTCCAGGCAGCTTTGTGGAGTGGTGATTTGAAATCCTCATCCCGAGCATTCACTTCAGCTTTATAGTCTAGGAGCATCCGGCAGATGAGGTGGTGATTCTGGCTGTATATCTGATCCTTATAGTGAAGGGCCCAGTAGGCTGCACAGGCCAGGGGAGTCTCCATGTAGGCATTGAGAGCATCTACCTGTGCTCCCTGTTCCACATAAAAGGCCACGAGCTCTGGGACACCCAAACGTGCAACGACGTGCAGAGGAGTCTCCTCGTCTTTGTTGTTTGTTCTTATGTTCACATTTGCTCCTGCCAGAGAAAGATGATGGGTGAAAATGAAGGCAAGGAAATGCTTGTCTGGCCATCGCTCTGGGCCCTTCTTCCCAAGGAAAAGGTCAGGGTAGGCCACTGACATGAAAGACACTTGTAAATGCAAATAGCGTGGGCCCTGCATTACTTAATTCTCCAGGGAAACTCTTAGAAACTTAAGCTTCTCGGATCCAGCTTCAGATGTGATATTCTGGCCCCAAGCTGGAAGACCTTACCTGAACATTTTATTTCAGAGCAGCATGCAAGCCAAAATTTCAGTGTAAAATGCTTTTTCCTATAAATTGGGAACTGGTGGAGAGAGAGCATTACTGCTACCCCGAAGAGCAGCTCTGCTCTGCTCTGCTCTGTACCCTGAGAACACTCTCTTGCAGCACCTGGCTGACGCGATCCTGGATGAAAGGACATTTTATGACAGGTCGGTGGGTGATATTAAAGAGGCCCTTGGCAGGGTCCCCGGCTGGGGGTGCGGATGCCGTTCCCGAAGCGCTGCGGAGCGGGCGGGGCGGCGCGGTGCGTGCGGAGCAACAGCACCATCTGCCGAGCAGCGAGCCGGGGCTGTGCCGCACGGAGGGGCAGGGAGAGAGCCGGGTCAGAACCTGCCTCTGCCCTGCAAAAACCCCGTGCTAATGCTGTTAAGCCGTGTGAAGCGTTAGTCGTTGGATATCCCCGAGACAGCATCGGCAATCCAAGTCTGGAGGTGGTAACCAAACGCCGGATCAACACTGCTTGCGCTGCCGCCCCAGCCAGAGCGGGGGTGAAATGCAATGACCCGGATGGATCCCAAGGGACACCACTGAGTGGTGATGGCAGGTGGAAGGCGCATCTTGGAAACTTTGGGGCAGGGACATTAACTGACACCCTGGCTTCAGCTCTCAAGAGGTGCTGCTCTGTGAATGTGCATGCCTGACACCATTTGCTCCAGGCATTTCCCATGCTTTTTGGAGTCTCAGCATTCAGATCATATGGACATCATAGTTTAAAGAGTGCTTTGAAGGGCAGGGTGGCTTTCAAAGTACTATTATGCTGTTGTTGATGGGTGGGTGGGTGGAGAGAGCCTGCAGAATACATCCTCTCACTAGCTTTCATCCTATGCTTCATTTCGTGAGAGTACATTTGACTTTCAAGCTTTTCCGTGCTAGCAAATTCAACTCCTGCTGTCAGGACTGTTTGCTTTGGGCAGAATACAACTAACTGGCAGCATTTATTTTCCTTTCTACCAAAAAAAAAATAATATATATCTTTCCAGCAGAAGAAAAGCAATGTTGTTATTCATTTATGACTGCAGATTGCCTTGCTCACAAAGCATGGAGTTTGCACTTGGGCTTTGCATCTCAGGAAAAGCTTTCAGTAACGACATATGTAACAAAACCAACCCCAAATCATCAGTATTGCCATGGCCCAATGTGATAAATAGGGAAGTCTCTCTGTAATTACAGACTTGAACTGTGTTTCTTTTACTGGGTCCTGTGTCAATACCCTTCTGTTCAGTAAATAGTGTGTGGCAAATACATTTATGGAAGAATTACATCTATTCATTGCCTCATTTGTTGCAGATGACCAGGTGCATAATGTACCTTACTTTGGGAAAACAAAAATCTTATATAATACCCTTTTCTTCCTCCAGGCCCTGCATAGATGTATGAGTTAATCTGCATCCATGACAAGTGAATAGATGGTATGAAAAATTACATCCAATTTTTCAAGGCCAGATCTCAAAAAAACAAGCAGTTGGAAAAATTTTACTCAGATTCACGAAATTTGAGTAAGAAAGAAGATGAGGGGTGCCCTTTCATGTGAAAATAGCTTAACAGTAAACCTAGATGAAAAAGACAGGAAAAAAGCCCAAGGGAAACAGAAATTCCCTGATTCAGAGGAGCTCTGATGTTGATGAACTGATTGGACAGTGGGCTGGAGGCACTGAAATGGGAAACAATTCTAAAGTAAGAACCAGTGGCCAGGGAAAGGGAAAGATAGATGAGGTAAGGAAACAGAATGGTCCTCTCTGATCCAAGAGAGGAGGACAAGGAGTCTGAGATGAAGACAGGAGTTACGTGTGGATGGAAGGGATAAATACACATCTACTTTGAGAAATTTCCTCCTGAGAGAAAGCCCAGATCATGCCCACCATCTTTGTCCATGCCATGAGAGATGCTCCAGAGCTTTCTCTTACCTCTCCAGAGCAGCTGCTGGGCACAAGGCATGGAGGTTCGTGTCGTACAGAAGTGCAAGGGCGCCTGCCCGCTCATTGAAAAGCAGTTCAGCTTAGCTCCATGGTTGCAAAGGATCTTGAGGCACTCCACATTTGCCATTTCACAGGCTATGTGGATTGCAGCTTTTCCATTGGGCCGGCAGTTGACTGTAGCTTTGTGATTGAGGAGGACTGAAAGGCTCTCCAGATGTCCATACATGACAGCTAGGTGAAGTCCAGTTGCCCAGGATATTTTTAATTTGTAGCTGGGCAGCCAGTACCCTGTACAAAGTGAGACGGTGTTACCAGCCTTGGCAAAGACTTTTCTTTGGACTATCCACCTACTGAGAATAATTGAAGAGGGAGAAAGGGTTGGAGTTTTAATGTCATTTACTGTAATTTCACCAGCATAGTGCACACAAAGTTCTCTCAAGCGTAACTTCACTTTCATTAAGCACCGTTAGTATGTGTTCTGAATAGCCTGCCTTTTGGGGAGATAATTCCCATGTAGACGTACTCTGAAAGAAATTATTAGACTTTTCTGTGACTTGTGTTGTTTAAACAAAAAAAAAACCCTAAAAAACCCTAAAAAACCCCAAAAAACCATGCTTAGAGAGTTTGAAATGCCACCAGCTAAAAAATACGGGGAAAGTGGGATCTCCAGCCTGCCAAAAGCTGAACAAAGGTGGCATTGGAAAAAGATGGCAGCATTTACTTAGGACAGTGACTCAACAGACAGCTCATCCGACTGTTTCTGTGTGGGAAATGGCAGGATCTTGCATGTCAGGAGCTGGATTCAGACCTCCAGGGATGCATTACACATAGATGACCCCTGGCAATGTGGCTGCAGCTGTGTCAGGGACCTCCTGCCAACTGCTGCCCTGAGGAGCATAGAGTGAGGAGATTGGATGCTAATGTAAATTAGTCTGAAGAGCCAAATAGAAGCAGTGACACTTTAGCATGAAATTTGGCTGCAAAATAATTGGATTTTTCTCAGAAACTGTCACAATTTTTTTCTTCTTTTTTTCATTTACAAACAGGTGTAAGACCAAATAACACAAAAATACTTGTTCCCAAAATAGGACTACATGCTTAGTGATTGTGCAGATACAGTCTCAGAAGTGATTACTATAATCAGTTGTTTAAGAAAAGTAAAGCATCATGATAAAGTGCACAAGGGCAATAGAAATCTAAATGTGGTTTTGTTGTTGGTTTTTTTTTTTTTAGATTCAGCACCTGCATCTTAGCTAAAATGTGGCTATAAAATTCTCTGGGTTTTATTTATCTATTTCTCTTTGGAAAAGGGCCCGGTTGAAATCTGTTATTGTGTAAAAAAAACAAAACAAAAAAAATACTAAATATGTAGAGTGAGGTCAAATTAACTCAAACCTTCCTTGTTAGTCTCTGGTTTTATGCAGTTTTTCAACACTAATATATATATACACACAGTTTTTACAGTATTCATGAAGTACAAGCAGGAAGGAAACAAAGCGCTGGTGGCCGGGAGAAATGGATTAAAATTTTTCTTCCCTCCTAGATAAATTACAAGTATATTTTCAGATAGGGGTAAGAAACTGCAGACCATGTCATCTACTCTAGGACCAAATTATCGGGACTGCCAAACCCAGCCCTCAAGGAACCCACACTGTAAATGGCAAGAGCAGCAGCCCTGAGGACCCAGAGTGCCCAAACAGGGTGACAACCTCCTCTAAGGACACTCACCCTGCTGACTGTGCAGGTTACACTGGCAGCTCTGTTAGGGCAACCTTCTCAGCATGTACCCTCAAACCAGGCACAGAGAAGGTGGGCTATATCCCAAAGTCTCTGCATATAGCAGAGCAAGCTTCTGAAATCTCCTCCCTATCCAGCTCCAATTGTGGTGTTCCCCCTTGTTGCCAGTGAGCTGGGATGCACTGCTGGCTTATCCCACATAGGGCTAGGTCTCCCTTTTATGGCCAGATATGAGCCATAAATTATACCTTAACAGCAGGAAAGTGATACTCAAAAGCCAAGTTATTGCTTTTTATTGCCACAGTTTTCCTCCCTGAGTTCACCATTTATTTCTGTTTCCTGTGCTGCTTGCAGGTGAGTTGTGCTCAGATATCCCCAAGGAACATCTCACATGTCCTCTGCCCAAACCTGCTGACACCTCTGAGCTCAGAGGGACAGGGACAGACACTGAGCAGGAAGCAGATGTGGGCTCCATGGGAGACCCCATTCAGCTTACCTGTTTGGTTAGTAACATAAAAAAGCCATGGTGCAAGAAATATCAGCATCTTTGAGAGCTCTTAGCCTCTTTGGAAGAGAGGAACAAACGTCACTCTGTCACTCATGACATCTCTTTTCCACTTCATCACTAAGGGCTATGGCAAAGCTCAGACTGTCAGAATGATGGGGTGGTGAATTTTTCTCCCCTCTTCATCCTCGAGGATATCCCCCTTTCATATCACAGTTATCTAGCATTCAGAACGAAAGTAAAATTTACACAAGGGTTGATAGAAGTGTTTCCTGCCTTTCAGGAAAAGTGAATACAATACTCTGATTTAGGCCATAAATGTGCATTTTCCTCTCTCTCTACTTCTTCGGAAAAAAAAAAGAGAATTCTTCAATAGAGACTAGCTATTGATTGCAGTCAAATGATCTATGATTAAAGATCTATGCATTAATCCTGTAGTCTCAAATCACAACCAGATTGCATTTCAGCCTTCTGAGGATAGAAGAAGATGTATTTAAAGATTAATTCAGCACTGTGTGGCTTAGTTCCTACACTGTCCCTAAGGGAAATACATCATGACTGTATCATCCTTGCCCTGAAGAAATCAGAAGAGCAGGAACCAATCATTAAATAAGGTGTAAACACAGAAAAAGAGAAGAGATGAGATAGTCCCTTCTTTTTGCCACAGAAGAGAAAGTGCATTCACCGTGCTGCTGCTACTGGGGGTGTTTATCTCCACATATGATTAACTTCTGGCAGAGACTGATCATTACTGCTTTCTAAATAGACACAAGGAGTCTGTTAGCAAGTAGGTCATGAAGTATGTTGATTTTAGCAAAGAGCAAACTTGGTTTATTGCTTTAACTTGTAAGGTTTTGGAAACTCTTTCAGTGTCTGGCTGGGAACCGGTTTAGGTTTTCTACACTCTAAAATAGATGTTGTGCTGATTGTTCTGGTTGTGTTTTTCCAGATTATTTTTCTGTTTTGATAAACTAGCACATCCTCACTTTCTGTCATTTGAAAAAATAAATCTTCTCCCATCCAGCACAACCAAGGTCCACAGGATTTCCTTAGTTCCCCTGACCTAGGGAGAATCCACTTTATTTCTATTGAAAATGGAAGACGGGATATTTTACATTTCTAAATAGTCTGTATATGTGAATGGGTTCATGCACACATTTAGCCTGCACGTGTCTATTCTGGGCTTTGCACCTGAGCTCTCTGTGAGGAACTGGCAAAGGACTCCTCTTTCTGGAGTCCCCTGCAGCACGGAGGCTCAGGCTGGGCTCTGGCCTGCCCTTCACCAAGCCCACACAGCTGATAAGCTCCCCTACTGCTGTGGCCCTGGCCATGTGAGCCTACTGAGATGGTGCTGCCTGTGGATCAGCTTATGCTGCAGCTTCAGAAGAGATTAAAGGCCTCAGTTCCTTGAAAATCACTCAAACCCCTCTACTTCCTGTCTGGTGAATGCTGCCACATTTACCTTGTTTGTAGGATGCCAGAATCAGGTTTTCATCTTCTACTTCAAACACTGTGTCCACGTCTATTTTCTTTTGGCTCAAGAGCTCTTCCAGTGTTTCAAAATCATTGGACTTCAGGGCTTCAAGAAAAGCTTTTTTCATCAACTTTGCAGCTGCAGCTCGAGTAATTTTCCCCTCTGTATTCTTGCCTTCTTTGTATGTCTCCTCCAAATCCATTTCCAAACGTGTCTGTTTGTGCTGTGAAGAAGGGCACACCGAGGTCCCTGCAGCACAGTTGCATGCTGAAGTTTTTGAAGACCAGAAGGTAATTTTATCACTCAGTCATGCTGATCTGCTTGTTCTATTTATATGAGGAGCATTTCGGGCATCAAAATGCCACTCTTAGATATCACCACACTCTTTTGATGAAAGCGAGGACAGACACACCAGCAATTAAAACAAAATAGGGGTTGTCTCCATGGGCTTCATACACATTAAGCTTCATTAACCACCTGATTACCTTCTGCTCCTGCCCATACACTTACATTAAAAGACACTGCTCCTGGGTGTTTTTTCTCAGCTGGAGAAGCACCCACACTTCCTTTCAGAGTTGCTATGGCTGATTTATTGGCTGCAATGGGACACGATGCTTTTTAACTAGTGCAATTCAGAAAAAACAAATCTAAAAAAATCTCCAAGGCACTCTTCACATGGGAGGTAACCCACTCTTCTCCAGGACAGCATTCTGTTTGATGCTGCTGGGTTCAGGGGCAACAAGCATAATAAGGTAATTTCTTCTTCTTGGAAGAAGAAATGCTGGGATGAGGGGGCTGCAGGGCTGTACAGCCTTGTTATGGGGTGGGGGAGCTCATACACTGCAGGGGGGTTGTGTGTGAATTAACTCAGCTGCAAGCACAGGAGGCTGCATGGGTCCATAGGCTCTTCTCCTTCCCCTGCTCACCCTTCATCTAAATTCAGAACTTCCCTCTCACGAACCCATCACCCACTGAACACTGCCCCCTCCCTGCCTTTTCCTGCAGTCTTTGCCAGCCCCATCCCTGTACTGACAGCAGTTAGAGGATGAAAACCCACATGTAGCTGGCATGAGCTGCTGCCATGCATCACTTAGAAGTGGTTCACACCTGCACCCACTTGGGCTGCTGGATGAGACCACAGCTAGAAGGACACTATTTACCCTTGATTTAAATCACCCAGCAAAGCAGACACCACCACAGCCACCATTATAAAGAAATCTTCATCTTTGTCCTTCCTGTGAGTTTGGCTGCCAAGTGGGCTGACAGAGAAACGTGAGCCAAGTGACAGTGGAAGTCAGAGCAGCCTCTCTGCTTGAAGGGTTTCCAGGGTCCAGGTTCCTCAGGCAGCCCCATGAGCACCTGCAGCACCCCTGCCCATGGGAATGTTCATCAGATCTCTCCTACAACTTGTGCTCAGCAAAGGTGGTACTGGACAGCAATTCATTTTTGTGACTTCCTTCTACCTATGTACTTCTGAATGAAAAATACTTTACAAAAACGTATTCCCTAAAGTAATGTACATCATAATAGACACAGTGGGAAGGAAAATGGCTTGGCCTGGTGCTATAGGTCCCAAGCAGCTTCTCTGTGTCTTTTGAGGCTTAAGAGCAGAGTCAGCGTTAGGCTTTTCATACCTTTACATTCGCTCCTGCAGAAGTACCTCCTGCTTACCTTGTTACTTTCAGTAGTGGATGACTTCAGGCTTTTAAAGAAGTGTTGATGCTTGTCTGGTATGAGGAGAGGAACAGGATGTGAACTCCAGATCTTACAGGCTTCTTTCTACTTACAATTTTATTTTTAAACCACTATATTCCTGGAAAGTCATGGATGCACAAAGCATTGATATGTGGCTACAATCAGTTGTTCACCTCAGCTACACTTTTGATTTGGAGTGGACTTTTATCTATCATCTTTCATAAGTAGTACCCTATGACATGAGGACATTCAATCTGGCTGAAAGGATTGTGCTGGGACCTCTCCATGCCTCTCTGCTGCTCAAGGGTTGACATGCACAAGCACGTTGCTGTAACAGATTACTGCACATCTGCTGATCCATCGTGCTTGCTCTTGGTTGACAAGCAAGGTGAAGTAATTTGTGCTGGCTTGGCCCACAGTGAAAGAGAAAGCTGATTAAAATTACCTTACATTTGTCATGGTCCAAGAGCATGTGCAGGAAGGAACAGCACTGCCGATCAGATAATGCATTACAACTTGCTTACTTTCACCAATTTGTATGGCCCTGCTCTGACTCTCACAGAAATTTTTCTTTACATCATTAACTTTAAAAGAGAGAAAAGAAACAATTATAGATAGGTATATAGCCTATATGGATACCTTTGTGGCCTTAGTAGTTAGTGTTTTCCCATAAGCAGCATTTGGGTCTAATCTTGAAAAAATCTACTCATATGCATGGTTTCAGTACAATTACACACAAATATAAGGAAATGTTTCTGTTTTGAATTGACAAAAAATCACCAAAAGTTAGATAGTCTTTTTAAAGCACGACATAATTTTTTTTATTAATTTGCCTGAAGTATAATCAAAGCATATTTAAGAATACATAAATACTGTAAGACAGGGGGGGAACAAAAAGGACCAGTTTTTACTATATAACTGTATTTTTGAACGATTTCCTGCAGTCTTCTCCCTCACCGTACCACAAGGTGGCAGTTTGATTTTGAAAGTCAACACCGATGTCATCCAGTCCCCAGGTCTGCCAAATATTCTGAACATTTGACTGTGAAACCATAGCTCATCCCTTGGTTTATATAAATGATGGTTGCAGTATTTACAATATTTATAAGTTAGACTTGAGGCCACTTTCATGGGTGCTGTGCATTCACATACTGTATCCAGTAAAAAAAAACATGGTTTACAGATTTAAAATCAATTGTCTAAATTACAGAGCTAATGCAAAGGCATTTTTGCCACGGAGACAACTCCTGCCCCCAACCCTTCCTTCTGCTCTGTGCAGTGCCACACAAGACAGAATAAGCCACAGGCACACAAACACCTGCACCTCGGGGGACAGGCTGGATCTGCCCCTCACAAGTGGTTACAGCAGGTCATGAGAAGCAGGTGTGAAGGTCACACAGCAAACCAGAGAAGAGCAGACAATCTGAGATGCACTCTGCTTCCCACTGCAGGTGGTGTACCACTGTCCCTGGCTTTAGTTGGGAACCCTCTCCATCAGCATTATCACAGGCTTATTCTAAAGTCTACTGAAGTCAAGGGAAGTATTTTCACTGCTTTCAGTGGGTCATGTCCTTTATTAGGTTGGGCACCAGGGGATAGCTGCCCGCAGGTGAGTGCCTGAGCACCATTGGGGTGGTGGTATGAGAAGGATGATGGGTGGCACAGGAGTGTGTATGGAAATCAGAGCTGCAACTGCTCATGCGAAGACAAAGACAGGCTTGAGCAGAGAGTGAGGGAAGATGTACTGGCAGACTGTGCAGAGTGTGATTCCTGAGGAGCCAGCGCCCCTTCGTTGGCACTTGCTGATGTAGAGCAGTAAAGTACTGGCAGCCACATAACTCACAGCAGTGCTGGGAACAGCTTGGATGGAATTTGGAGGGGAAAACCAGCATCCTGAACTCTGTGCTGGGGCAGGCAGGAAGCCAGTGGAAGGAGCAATGCTCCCCAGGAACGGTGGTGGTGCAAGCAGAGCTGTGGGGCTGCTCCAGGCTGTGATAGTGAGCACCCTGGCAGTCCCTGGCCAGCCAGGCTGTTCTGCAGCAGCCCTGTTCCAGTGGCAGCCATGCAGGGGCACCCACACAGCTGGCATCACAGATGTTCTCCTCTCCCCAGCTCCTGCCTTGCAGCAGTGACCCAGCACTCCTGGCCAGGGAGGCTGGTGGCCAGCTAACAGGGGTCACTTCAACAGCAGGAACACACCTCCCTGTGAAGCAGTCTGTTCTGCTCTGAATCCTTCCAAACTAAGGAGGGAAATGTACTGAACATCACATCTGTGGGTCTGAAGCAAAAAACAGATCTTTGAGTTAATCCCACACTTGGATCTCTTCTGAACAGCTCATACTTGTAGAAATACTGTTGCAGTAGTGATCAAATCTTCTTGCTTTGCCCTGGCCCTTACAGCATCTGCAGCATCAGACCAAGCCTGCCACGCTGCTGCCCACTCCGTGGGCAATGTTACCTTGTATATCCCTTGTGTTGCCAAGTATATCCCTTGTTTCTTGTCATCTCTCAGTTCCCAAACTGGATTAAGCACAGCTCTCTTATTAATTTAGCACATTTTTTCCCTAATATTAATATTGATTTTTTTTCACTGCTGCACATCTTCCTGCCAGCTTTAGCCATTGTTATATTTTATCTGATATTCTTTTTCCAGGATGCTGACTCTGAGTCTGAAGATTACATAATTCATCCCCATGCTTGGTGCTTTATTTCTTATTAGGAAAAAAGCTCTTTAGTTCTGCCAGGTGCAAGCTATCTTTTCCAGGTTCTCAGCTGCAAATCATCTTTTGAGAAAAATCCTCTCTGTAAATTCATCCCTGTGACTGGTTAACCTGAACCCTTCTTAGTATCATTAGTTTTGAATCCTCCTCTTGTTCTTTGTTATATTATTTTACTTTTGTTCTCATTTGCATGGGATGGAAACAGTCTCAGATACTCAAAAGCATTTAGATATAAACTTCCCAGGTCAGTGAAGTACAGTTCCTAGGAACTGGGATCATATGTGCATAGCAGAGTTGGGGCCTTGTAGGTTTGTTTTCAGTAAAGCAAGAATAGTTTAGAAATATGGAGCAAGGGGCATGCTTAAGCTTTAAGGTACACACATATTACAAAACCAAAAGTTGATGGCAACAATTCAGAATTTTGCTCTCATAGAGGTTCTTGTCTTTCATGGTAAAAGCTTAGCCCATCCTTCCATCCAGGTTTTGTTTTGGCTTTTCTGCCTGCTATTTCCAACTTCAGCCCCAGGGATCCATTTCCTTTATTCTTGCACATTGTTCCAGTTCCTGCTATCAGTGTATTTATTAGCTTGTTCAGAAGCTCAGGGTTGGATTAGCCATTGATATTGGAGTGTTATCTGTTAAACTCAGGGTATTTTAAAGTGAGGAATAGTCTTCCAAAAATTACTACTAAGATAATTATTAGTTTATTGTCCTATAAAAAGTATGTGCAAAATGCCCTTGGTCTATAAAACTGTTAAAAGAAATGCCATAGATGCCAAGCCAGAGTGCTGGAAGGTTCTCTTTGGGCATGAGTGTTGCAAACACAAATCATGTACACAGAATTTAAAATCAAGGGAATAGTGTTTCTAAGGCATGGAGAAGACAAGTCTTGCCTATCTATGCTTAGTGGAAAATTCTTCCTTTTTTGCAGTTTGATGTCTGAGAATCTGACAGTATGTAAAACGGTAGGACTTTGGAACTAAACTTAAATATGAATGTGAATCTTTACCACTTCTTTCCTCCTGATGCAGAGAGGCATGGGCTATGGTTTCAGTGAAGCCTGTGGAAAGCAGCTCTTTAAAGACAAGTACTCCAGAGCAAAAATAATTCATTGCCCATGGAAAATACCTTGCAGGCTTCCCTACCCACTCTGATGTGGGGCTGCTGCTGCGTGGCCAGGCTCCCTGCTGGGGCTGAACCGTGGCAGCAGCTGCCTGAAGATGAGAGATTACCATCAGGTTCTTCCCAACAACTTCTGCCTTGCCTGTCAAAGTGAGATTTGTGTAGAGCTGAGATGGTGTCCATGCGATGGTTTCCATATATTAAAATATTTCCTTGATATTAAATATATATTGAATAAAGTGACAGGAGTTTTAGGACAGGCAAACAGCCAAAGTGTGAAAGGATCTCCAGTTCTGAAACTGCTCTAAAATGCCAGTCCTCTTGGATCAAAATGCTGATGTATGAAAATATATACACTTTCAGCAGAAGCAGTACTGGTATTCTTTAAACAGACAAAAGGAGACAGCTCTGTGCTGGCCTGGGAATCTAACTATTCTTGCTCTGGAGGACTGAATATGAAGCAATGCCGAAATAAAGCATATGGAGGATTCTGCCGAAAGGGTGGATGTGTGGAGAGGGAAGCGGGGATACCACAAATTAAGCAGTGCATCACAAACACGGCTGGAGGCAGCAGAGAGGCAGGGACAGCGCAGGTCTGATGAGGCTTCATAATCGTCCTACGCCCACGGGGTTGTGCCAGAGTTTTTGATTAATGTTTTCAATCTCTGCTGTCGCCTGTGTTTCCCAACCATTGCTGATAAATCAGTCACTCATACACGGTGGCCGCTTGCTGCATTTCTAAGCCATGTAAGCTGTTAAGCTTGCTCATTCGGGGTATTGCCCTCTACCTTCCCCGAGCACAACAGATGAAGTTCAAAGGTGCAGAAGTGACAATAGAGCTGTGCTAGTCTAAAACAGGATATGCACATCATCTTAGGTGCCACTTTTATTGGTAGTGGACAGGATAAATCCTGCTCCACCCTCAGAAATTCCAGCTCTTGTTGACTGACATCCAAAATGTGCGTGAATGATGCAAGGCTGGCTCAGCTTTGATGCTCTTGTGTGGGATGTGGAGCAAAGGGGATGAGAAGTGAATTATCTCCATCAGTGTGAAGTGGAAGGTGCATGAACAAACTCTTGCAGCATGGAATGGAGCTTAATATGTTATTTGCCACCCTGAGACCATTAGTATAAAAGCCAAGAAAATAAAAGCAAATATTTCTCATTTAAGCTTACAGTTGCCTTGATTTACACTGATTATTAAAATATTCCCTGAGGAAAGAAAATAAGTAATGTTACCATTTACCTCCTGAGCCTCTGAATGACTGAACCAGTAATATGGTAAAAACATCAACATCTTATAGCTTTTTATATTTTGATTTTCTGTGTACTGGTGTTTCCAATATTATATAGAATATGTATTGTAAAATTATGTTCTCTTTAATGAGTCTGAGTTAATTTACTAGATCTGTATAGAAAAATGTGCCTGCAGTATTAAAAGCATTTTATTTCCATTTAAAAATCTGTTGCCATAGTGACCAATCACAACTTTCTCAGTAGCTTTGTCTAGGCATTGGGTGTAGGCTTTATTTTTGCTTCTTTTTATTTTTTTCTCCTGCATTCCCTGGGCCAAGTCCTCACTTAACTCCTTTTTTTATTCTTTTTATAGTCTGTCCTTTTCCAACCATATTCTCAATTAAATCATTTTAACTAAGTTTAAAATAAAGATCACGACTTGTCTCTTCCTTTTAAATCATTACGTAAGAAACAGGAAAATACAGTGCTGCACACTGTGGGCTTTCTTTGTCGTCAACAGATAACCCAGACCTAATATAGGAAGTCCTGAAATATCAAAAGCCCCAGGAGTCTGACACCTTTTAGTATCAATATAGTCATGTCAAAGATCTGGTGAATTACATCTAGAACTGAAAAGCAGAGAAAATGGAGAAAATTGGAGAAAAATTCTTGGAGAATTTGGAGAAAATTCTTGATATTTCAAGAGGAGTCTTTATAATCAAATCTTTAAAAAAATCAAAACACTTACCATTCTGTTACAGCACAAATCTTATCACTAATGTACTTAATTCTGAGAAATAGTAACTTAGAGTGATGTGTTTATTCCTGCTTGAAATATATAACTTCTCCAAGAGAAGAACAGGCTAAAGACCCTGCATATGGCTGTATCCTCTCCACCTAAGGCTAGTGGAAGACTTTTTGCGTGGGGAGAGGCACAAGAACATTTCTGAAGCAAGGATAAGTAGAGAGAGGAGATCTAATTACTCACTTTTGCCATCACCTTTCTCAAGATGAAATTTTTGTTCCTTTGGTAGGCATAGGGAAGCAAACAAAACTATTCAAAGATAGATACAAGCCAGAGTGAGATAGTTTGCAGGATTATATGACTCTTACAGCAAGCCAGTGCTCAGCTCAGACAAGAAAATATTTTTCCTCCTTTGCCCAAACATCAAGAACTGCAGCATAAATATCTGAGTTTGTCACATTGTCTCCTGCAAGACTATAGGAAACACTTGTAGGGTGCAATTTCACATGTCTGAAGATGGAAATCAAAACTAGATCAGACATACCCCTGAAACAGTAAGTGTAAAGTAAACCAAATATAATCTATGTCATAAATCTGGTTATAAAGTAAGCCAAATAAGGATACAAATAACCCTCTGTAGGAGAGTATTTTTGGTAGTAAACAATAGATGTTTGCCAAAGGCAGTAATTTCATCAATATTTAGATAAGTGAGTTGATTTTTAGAATGTTTAATAATAATATACATAAATAAAAGTCAATTAATAAATAAGGTATGTGCCATGGTGATGTTAGAAACTGCTTTCAAGTCCTATGCAGAGATAGAACATTACTGTTTTTCTTTAATTAATTAAAATGTTTGCTTACTTAACACTGAAATCATATTGTGATACAAAATCTGTTGTGCTATTCAGCAAACTACATTTTTTTTCCCCTCTTAATCCATCTAATTGCTCACCTCTGAGTCAATGGAAAGTGCATTAAAAGATCTGGTCATCATACAGATATGCCTGATTCCTGGAGGAGAGTCTGCCAAAGAATTCTGAGAATTCCCTTTAGAAAAAAAATCCAACTTTTCCTTCTAAGTAGGTTCTGGTCTTATTTAAAATGACCCACCAAATGACAAATTTCCCCAAACCACAATTATATAATTCTGACTTATTTTCTTACAAGTGATATGCATTGTTCACATGTTAAATACTCTGAGAACGTTGGTACTGCAACATCCAAAATGCTTGCAAATATCCAAATGACTGCAAATATCCAAAGTGCTTGCAATCTAATGAATCTCTGACGAAAGACTTTGAGGAAGATTTCTGTGATAATGTGCAATTCTGTGACTGCTGTTTGATATCCAAAGCAGAGTGGTTCAAAGAGAAAAAGCTATCCCAGGATAGAGGCCTAAATGTTTGGGTTTGCCCCAGTTTGGCCATTGTTGCCTGTGATCCCTGGGGCACGTGAGGGGTGGAAGGAGGGTTGTGGCTCCCAGCAATGAACTCCTTGCCCAAACCATTCCCTCCCAACACCCAAACCCTGCTTGTGACCAACACCCTGGGAGGCATCCATGGCACTGTGTTGGCAATCTAGTGGCATCTGCACCTAAAAGTGTCCGGTGTACTCCTAGGGGAAGGAAAAGGGTAGGAATTGGAGACAAATCACTGAGTCATCTCCACAAAACACCAGAGATTTTAGGCATTTTAGGACTCAGAGCAAAACTAGACTCTTGGCACAAAACTTCAAGGAAGCTGCAAGCAAGAGCCAGTGGTGTGAGCATCCAGCTGAGGATGTCAGGGTTAATAGGTCTCTTTTTCTGTGCTCTCTCTGGGGATGCCCAGGTGCTGTGGCTGCATCTGACCTGCTGTGCAGAGGAGCCCCTAGGCCAGCATGGGGCCAGCAGGCTCATCTGTCCATATTTTCTTTTTAGCTTTCGTGGCACGCAGTTGTGTCAGCGAAGACACTTTACACTGCAGTTGGAGCCCCACCTAGGTTTTAAAGGAGAGTGCTGAAAGTTCCAACCATGTCCAATTTTATTGAACTGTGAACTTGTGTCACTACATTATAAGAAAATGTTAATTCAACCAGTTTTGAAGCTGTTAATGGGAAAAAAACAAACCCAGCCACCAAACCCAACCACCAGACCCACTCATATGGATATAGAATGTAAAAAATCAGAATGTACACATTGAGTTGAGACCTTAGTAGTAGATCACAAGAATGTTTTAACAGTTGGTACTGAAGTGCTCTACAGCCTTCTGACCACTGTATGTAGGATTGCCAAAAGATGAAGGTACATGGCCTCATTTCTTGTTCGTGGTGCTGGTATTATTAAGTCAAATTAATGTGGTCAAAAATTGGAACATGGTCAGCACTATGTGTGCCTCCACACTTTGATCAGAAATGTTGAGCTTCTCTCAAAAAAGTTAATCAAATGTTTAAAATATAATCAGTGCTGCTTTCTTATCATACAGTAGAAATCAGCTGTTTGCCTTTAAATTTCAAATTTCTGCTCATGTTAGAACAAAAGGTGAACCACAGAAAAAAACGTATGCAGTGTCTCCTAAAAGTTATTGTCAGCCAAATTCTAGTGGTTTTGATACCACATACTCAAGCTGTCTACCTGCTGGAGGGCTGCTGGAACCAGTCACCCAAGGTACTCCAAGGAGATGAGGAGAAATATAGTGTTTCTGAGTGTCAAGTGTACAATACTCCTTGCTGTGTACTCTCTAGCTCCACTTTGTTTTCCTTGTGATGATATTAGGCAGAAAAGACAAAGTCTACCTTCTAGAAGGTACATCAGAGCCTAATGAGATTCATGTACAACCTGCTCTTGAGCTGAATCAGGTTGAGAGCGAGATAGATGTCTACATCTGACAGGGCTCTATAACATCCCGTGGGTGCCTTTTCTCTTGGCCACTCATGTGACACCTCCTCCACAAAAGCAGAGTGAAGAAGGCGGGGGTGTTGTTTTTGGATGCTACAAAGCTCTGGCACTACCAAGGCCACGCTCTTTGCTCTTTGGCACATGTTTGCAGAGGAAAGGCTATGATGTAGCAGCTCTCAAGGATTTCAGTATGTGTTGGATTAGATCCTACAGTCTTTTTTCACATTATCTGTTCATAGTTTATGCTTAAAAGAAAATTTAAATAGCTTTTACACATGAATTACATCTTTATATGGTTATATTGGACGGTATTTCACTTTCTGCCCCAGAACACAACTATGTGTAACACATATATGTGATGTATGCACCAATGCTCACACCAGTGCACCTAAGACTGCAAGAGCCTTTGGCAGTGGTTAATATTTGACAATAGATCAAATCACAGCATTCAGGACATTGACTTTTTAGGGTTTTTTTTATTTGCAACTGCATGAAAGTAGTGCACATAGAGTGGGCTGAGAGTCAAAGAAATTGTTGTGTATTGCCTGAGAGTCCTACTGTACAGAGGAGTGATAATGACAGGAACATGCTCTCCTTTACTTGTCTTTGAAGTCAGAAATCTCCTTGCTTTTATTCACAGCTTTAATCTTTCAAAAGCCACATGGCCCTCTCCCTCAGCTGAATTATCAGTCACAGTGTTTGAGGAGCTTGCTGCCACGATAGCAGAATGTCACCTGCGAGACTGAAGGATTGTACTGTCGAGGCACACTACTGGCTCAGCATGCTTCTGGCTGAAAAAAGACAGCATTATTTTCTTTATGCTTGTGACAGGGCTGAACTGTGGCAGTGCAGTCAAAACCACCAGTACTATCCTGCACACCCAGCACTCTGTCAGCACCAAAGGGCAGATTGCCTGAGAGGACCTCTCTGACTTTCGATTTAGCCTGGCATTTCTCCAGTTTAGCAATTCTGCCACCTATAAAATAATTAAAGCAGCTTGCTTTGCCGCTGCTTCCAGATGCAGCAACAAAAACTGCTGCATAAAGGCAGTAAACAAGAGCTGGGTTAGGGCATAGCCTTGCTTAGGGCTGTTTTTGACAGTGACATGTTCTGACATCTTCTCATCACTACAAACTTTTTCATTACCTCACATCATCACGAAAGAACCAAAATATACTCAGAAACTTATTTGGATACCCAAATTTATGCAGGCACCTCTGGGCTGCTTGTGGCTGGCAGTGCCGGAATCTTCACCCAGCTTTGCAAAGGCCAGGTAGAGATTTTGCTCACTTTGAAGGAGGAGAGGGCTAAAAGCCAGACTGTTTCTGCAAAAGCTTTTTTCAACGCTCTCACCCACAAATCTGCTGATGTCATTGTGACAGGTATTTTTCTCAGCAGTTGGGAAAATTAATATACCTTGGTGTCACTGCAGGAGTGTTTTTACCTTTTTCATTGTAAAAGGCACTATGCATCTGTCTTCTTGAATGTCTTGAGGTACCAATCTCTTTATTAGGTGATGGTGGTGAATTCATGTTTTCTAACTCTATGGTGACACTGTATTTATGTCCAGTGGTAGGGTGTGAGCAGGGGACTTTGCCTTGTTCTGTGGCAACGACTCAGATGCTGTAGGAATGTCTGCTCCTGGTTTCTGAATGGGGAGTTGAGAAGTGGCTTTTAAGTCTAGCAGGGGTAAAGAATGCAAGGTTTAAGAAATTGATGAGATATTTGAGCAGGCCATCTGCAATTTCCCTTTGATCAGATCACAGGGTTAAAGGGGTTTTAGGCCACAGCATTTGTAGACAATCTTGTTGTTTCCATGATCTGCAGCTTTGGAAGCCTTTTCCCTCATCTTTCAGTTGGCAAACCACAGGCTTCGCTTGAGATTTCTTCCTAGTTTTGTGGGAAGCAGCTTTCTTGCCTGCCAGTTTTTATTTTCACTTGAAGCTAGTTCAGCACCTGCGTGTCAGCAGCAATCTGATGGATGTGGCCTTTACATTAACCCAGTTTTAAGATCTGCATTCAGCAAAACCAGTGAGTTCAGTTTAAGATCTCATTAGATTTTCTTTGAACATTTACACACTGTGTTTACATCTTCTGTTTGTTTGTGCAGTTAAACTATAGCAACATCTTCTTTATCTTCACACCCACATGTGCTCTTCTTTGTAGAGCAGCCCTGGGTCACTGAGCACTGCCTGACTCCTCCAGAGCTGTCCATCAGATTTGCCCTCAATGCCTTCCATAGCGTGGGGCCTCAAAGCCCTCCATGAACTGAAGGATCCACTTACTATTATCACACCTGCATTGTGGGCTTTTGTATTTAGTCAGATAAGCCCCTTGAAAGTGCTCTAGAATCATATTCTGACCTTTAATCTTTAGTGTAAATTCATTGTAAATACTTTGGCAGTGCAGATATCAGTGGATTTACTTCAGATTAACATCACTATAAGAGAGAGTAAAACCTGGATAAAAAGAGAGTTTTGGCTTTTTAAAAGTTTTTTTGGTGAAACATATTGTGTTTCATTAATGACTCAAGAATGATGCATTTTGAAATAGCTGTGAAATCCAAATCTGTGTGTACATAGCTTCTGTATCTTCTCTGTTAAAAAAAGATGATGATATGAGATAGAGAAGCACATGTAAAGGGCACATCTTCTACAAGTGAAAGATTTAAGACTTGCAAAATTTTTAGTAGAAAAATTTCCCTTTGCCTTCAGTAATTCAAATGTTCCCTTTTATTTTCTCAGTAAACTGTCTCGTTTCCATCAGCCAGGAGAGACAGGGAGAGAGGGCGCCTGGGCATCTACAGACTGCTGCTTGGCCTACTTCATGCATGCTTTCCCAGATGGAATAAATCCACCCTCGGACTTGTTTACTGAGGGTTTATTTTCTTTCCTTGACTGTAGAGGAGCCTAAGTGACTAAATTAGCATAAGACTTTTCTTTTTTCCCTGCTCTGCTCACTTCCTCCACTACCAGGCTTGGTAGGTATCCCTCTCCAGCTGATCGTGGGCACAGAACGCATTCCTGCTTTTAGTCATTATGCTGTGTGGCAGGAGGTCACCCCCAGGTCTCTCCTGAGTGCCCCAAAGCAGAGACCAGGGTGGGGGGATTTGCAACAGACTGAAAAGCAATCCAGAGTTTTCCAGCATTGCTGCAGCCACTTGGCCAGCCGCGGGGTGCTGGTGAGGGAAAGCCAGAGCCGACGCTGCCAGGGGGCAGAGCCCAGGCTGGCTGGGCTGTGCTGAGGAGGTAGGCTGCTGAGAAACCCAGAGTCTTCCTTCGGTCAAGGGTCACTTGGTAAGCAGAGACTTCAAGGGAGATTCATTCCATCTACCTTCAGGCATCTACAGAGCAGATTTCTGCACTTGAGTTAGTCACTGTAGGCTCCTTTCCAGTGAATGCAGAGAAATGTCCACTTCCTGGGGAAGATTTCTTCATGTATTTTAGGCACCTCTTATACGAATTGCTACCTCAAAGTAACTGTTTTCCTGCCGTGACCGTAAAGGGTGCCTGAGATAAGAAACCAGCAGAATCTGGTTTTTTCAATCATGGGTCAGTCTACATGACACCAGGACTGTTTGTAACAGATGGGAAACGCTTGATCTCAAAGATCTTTGCCCAGTTAGAAGGGCTCATTGGAAGAGCTTTAAACTAGATTTGAAGAAGGAAGGGGATCAAACCAGTCTAGTTAGAGATAAGCCTGGAGGCAGTACATCAATGTTTGATGGATGATGTGCTAGCATGTTCCTTCAATCTGCTGTCTCAGTGGCAGGGGGATGGAAATGGATGGAGATCTATGTGGCAGCAAAGGTACAGGGATCACTGAGGTGCTAGAAACCACAGAAGTGTTTGAAAATGATCATGCAGGACTTAGGGCTTCTACCCCCAAGAAGGCGGTGGGAGCAATAGCCCAAATGAAGTGCATCTGCACCAGAGCATGCAGAATGGGCAGCAAACAGGAGGAGCAGGGATTCATTGTGCAACAGGAAAAACTAGGATACAGTTTCCATCATGGAAACAGGGTGGGGAGGCTCACACAACTGGAATACTGCAATGCGGTCCTGTCAGCCTGACTTCAGTGCCGGGGCTGGTCATGGAGCAGATCATCTGGAGTGCCATCAAATGGAATGTGCAGGACAAGCCCAGCCAGCATGGGCTTGTGAAAGGCAGGTCCTGCTTGATCAGTCTGGTCTCCTCCTATGACAGGGTGACCCACCTCGTGGATCAGGGAAAGGCTGTGGATGTGTCTATCTAGACTACAAATACTTTGACATCAATCCACACAGAATTCTCCTGGAGAAACTGCTCATGGTTTGCATGTTCACTGGGTGAAAAAACTGTCTGGATGGCTGGATCCAGAGAGTGATGGCACATGGAGTTAAAGCCAGCTGGTGGCAAGTCATGAGTGGTGCTCCTCGGGGCTCAGTATTTGGGCTAGTCCTGCTTAATATATTTATCTGGATGTGGGGATCTAGCGCATCCTCAGTAAGTCTGAGGCAACACCAAGCTGTGTGGGAGTGCTGATCTGATGGAGGGCATGAAGGCTCTGCAGCAGGATCTGGACAGGCTGGATCCACAGCTTTAGGCCAATGGTATGAGGTTCAACAAGGGCCAAGTGCCAGATCCCGCACTTGGGTCACAACCACCCCATGCATTCCTCCCAAAAATCCTCATCTACCTATAATCTCAAAGTAATAAAGGACCAGAAAAGGGGAAAGGAGTATTCCAAAACAGAGGGAAAAAGGTATTTTAGAGTGCCTCCTCTTCCCTGACACACGTAATTTGAAGTACTACTAACTGTGTAGCATCTGCTTGGCCTGGAGGGCAAGGGCAAGAAGAGCAGAAAAGCCCTTTTAAGTGATTATTCACATTCAGAAAAGTGAAAAGGAATGTGTGCAGGTGAGGACATTCACTGTGCAGGGAAGGGAGAGATAATTGCTGTGGGAACCTGCCAAGTGTGTTACCCCAAAAAGCAGAAATCGCAGAGAGGACAACACTGAGGATGATGCAAAAGCAGATTGCTGCATGGAGGAACCCTGGATCACCGAGGTGGGTTCTGCAGCCCTTCTCCTGTACAGAGGAGAACGATATTGGTGGGGAGTGTGGCAAGGGAAGAAATATCATTTTGGGGAGAGACTTTTGGTATGAGTGTACACATATTAGCGTGTGCATCCCAGCAGAGGTGTACACGGAGTACCTGAACATTCTGCATCACGCAGGGTTGGTCTGACACGCTTATTTTTGTACAACGCTTTTTTTTT